>WBMV01001455.1:16920-39464 GCA_013396655.1 Campylorhamphus procurvoides
ACAAAAGGGGCACGGCGGCTGCCGGAGGCTCTGGGGACGGGGCTGGGGGGGTGGCCAAGGTGGGCGGGGTGAGAAACGTCGGATCCGGCATCGCTGGCATCGCCGCCGCCGCTCCCCGGGCGCTCAGCCCCGCTCGGCCCGGGCGGAGGGGACAGCAGGGGGACAGCAGAGCGCCTCGGGGGACAGCGCCCTGTGCCGCTGGACAGTCCGCTCTGAGGCAGCGCTGTTACCTCCTTCCCCGATGGGTTCCAGGAAACGCCGCTGAGGAACAGCCCCAGCCCGCCCAACAGCACCGGAGGCACGATTGACAGCGATAGCTGGGATCCCCGCTTCAATGACACCCCCTCCTCCGTGTCCCTGCCCACCAAGAACAGAAAGAACTTTAGTCAGCTTAAGCGAGCGAAACCCTACGGTTCCCTGTTCCAGCGGGCAAAGGCCAGCAGCTTCCTGCCGGAGAGGAAACAAATTGATAAGATCAGGAAGAAGAAAAAGCTGAAAAGGAGGGAAACAGAGGTGTCTGCAGAGGAGGACTATGAGGAGAAGCTGCTGGAGCTGGAGGCAGAGGACTCTTATGCAGAGACACCGATGAGCCCCTCATCAGAGGGGGACCCTCAGTCTGTGACCGAGCACTGCTCAGTGTGGGACTCTGACACCCCGTCCAGCGTCTCCTACCCCGCTGTGACGGCCGAGCAGGCAGTGGAGATCCAGAGTGTGGGCAAAAGAACGGTCATTCGGCAGGGCAAGCAGGTGGTGTTTCGGGATGAGGACGGCACTGGCGACGATGAGGACATCATGGTGGATTCAGGTAGGTGGCCTGACTGTCCAAGAGGGTTAGCCAGGTGGAAGTGGTGCTGCTGTTGCCCATCTTTTTGGTGCTTTACTTATAGCATGGGATAATGCTGAGGAGAGCTGCCTGGGTGGAATTCAGGAGCAGCTGGGTTTTAAGGGGAAAGGGGTTGGGTTGGCTCCTTTTGCAATAAACTGAGTGAAAAGCTGCGACTTTATAGAAGCAGCCCATTCTCCTCTCCTGGATTATGGCCTCCCATATACTGCTGGGAGTCTCTTCCCACACAAGAGACCTGGAAAAAGCAGAAAAGTGCCTGTCTTTGAAATCTGGGTAGTTAATTTAGCGCAAAAGGAGAGAAAATTCCCAATATGGGTGAGAAGTGTCAGACCACTAAAAAATGTGGCTTTGCCATTTGTCTTTGCAGATGACGACTCATGGGACCTGGTCACTTGCTTCTGCATGAAGCCTTTCGCTGGGCGGCCGATGATCGAGTGCAACGAGTGCCACACCTGGATCCACCTGTCCTGCGCCAAAATCCGCAAGTCGAACGTCCCAGAGATCTACATCTGCCAGAAGTGCCGGGACTCCAAGTTTGACATTCGCCGTTCGAACCGTTCCCGGACGGGCTCACGCAGGCGCTTTCTGGACTAGAGGGGAGGCGCCTGCTGGTGCGCTGGGCGGGCGGGTGGGCTGTGGGTGCTGGCCAGGAGGCCACGAAGGGCTCCCCCAAACTGCTGCGGCTTGGGTGGGAGAGCTGCCCGGCCGGCCCGCGGCGCAGGGATGAGGAATCGCCGAGCTGCGGGCAGCCAGGGCTGGGAGAGGCCGACTGGTCACAACTGCGGCGAGATACTGACTGTCTCGAGGGACAGGCAAAGCTCTCTGAGCTCGGTGGAGTTTTGTCTGGTTACGGTGACTGGGTGATGTCTGGAGAATGTACAATACCTTTGCCACGTAGGTTTTCTCATCCCATCGGGAAACTGCAAATCTTCTCTGTGCTAGGAAACTCCTCCTCCTCCAAAGAGGGAGGGGAGGAGGAGGAAGTCTGTGTGAAGAGTCTGAAAAGTAAATGGCCCTGTGTTTTAAATTCAGTGTAATATTATACCTGCCCATTTGTCCGTATAGATAGTCTTAGATATCCTAAGGCTCTGTAGGAGTCAGCGTCAGTACTACTGGCCTCTGTGTGATCTGCTGCTGCTTCCACGGGCTTGGGAATTTGGGAGTTCTCTGATTTGGCATCGTCCAAGTGCAAACGGGACTTGGGGCTCCCTCCTGTGCCAAGGGACAGTGCCCTGGCAGGAAAGAGTAGCCCTTTTCGATCAGCGGTATCGGATTCCTTCCTAGAAGGTCTCTTCACAGTGATTTTTTTGTGATTTTATTTGCATGATTGGCTCAAATGTGTGTATGGGGGGAAACTGCTCTGTTTCCTGTCCCTTTGTTAACCTCCATGGTGCTGTTTTTAAGACGATGACTCTCCCTCTTCTCAGCCCAGAATTCAAACATGGACTGTAAAAGGGGCCAAAGTAAATGTAGAACCTGGCAAGTCTGTTTTGGGATTTGATCATGTCCATCCGAGTATGACAGCTGAGTTGATTTGTGTTTTCACTGTTTTTTGAGACTGGACTGTAACCAAAAAGCCAGAATCTTTAACCCTCTTGGTAGCAATGACAGAGCTCAAAGCAAACACAGGCAATACAGCTACAGGGTGAAGTGCAATGAGGATCCATCCAGTGTGGGGTGGACAGGAAAGCACTGAGGCCCCAGCCAGCCTCAACCCAAGGGAAATCCTGGCATGGCAGGGAGTCATAGCTCATACACAAGGCTAGGTAGACATCAATGTTGTTCCTTGATGACCAAACGGATCCTCATGGATCACACAAATTGGGTTGATATTTTGGGGTATTTCTCTGAAGTTACGCCTAGGGAACAGTGTATGCTCTGTCCAGGGAGACCAGGAGGCTTGGGGAGGCACTGGCTGCTACCACAGCCACAGCCAGACCAGCTATGCCAGCAGGAACATGTCCCTGAATTCTGCAGTCACAGCGTTGGAGCATCGCCTTGTCCAAGGACTGGCTCACTGGGAGATGTGCCCTGGTGATGACCAAGGGTCTTGCCAGGACACAGGCTCAGGTGACCTCCTTCAGATGTGTCCTGGAGCTGCCAAAGCCTCAGGCAGCCCAGTGCCACAAGGCCCTGAGGCTCCACAGCATGGGACACGGGGGCATGAGAGGTCTGCCAGCCTGGGGCAGGGCAATGGGGCTGCATGACATGCAGCTGTTCTGTTCTGCTTCTTGAAAAAAATCCTGTTCCATGAAGCTGCAGCAACTGACTCGGGGTTCAGAAAACCAGCTCCAGCTTCTGTGAAATCTCATGCCCATGACCGTGCTGCGTTGCCTTCAGAAGCTATGTGGAACCACCAAGGAGTTTGCCAAAGACTTGCCCCTGACTGCTGCCTGACTGTCCTTTGCAGCCAGAAGAATAACCAAAGTACTCCAATGCTGCCATTTCACTCTGCAACCAGAAAGGCTTTGGAAGATCCCGGCTGCTACTGCACAAGGGCTGACCTGCTCTGAAATTGGTATCTGCATTTACAACGTGTCCGCTGTTCAACTGGACCTCCGTGGAGCACATTCCTGAAGCTTTTATGGGAGAAATGGTGCACTGCCAAGTGAACTGGCTCTTTTTCACAGAGGTTCAAAACTAATCAATGTGACTGACTCTTGCTCTGTTCCCTTTTCAGATTTATCCCACTGGGTGGTGTCTGACAAGTCCAGCACATTACAATATCAGCAGAGAGAAAAAAGTAACACCTCCATTCTTTTAGTTCATCACTTTCAGCCATGTATAATTATAGTTTAATTCAGAACTTTATTTTTTCATTAAAACTTTTAATGAACCATGTTTTTTTCTTAAATGTGAAATAAGTGAACAATGAGTTTGTTTTATTCCAAACTCGGGAGTCTGTTGTTGTGATTTACTGGTGTGTGAGCTATTGTACTAGGCAGCAGCAAGACCTGATGCTACAGGTGCTCTTCCCTAAACGATACACCCAGTCAGACAGGGATAGGAAATGCTGACAGGTGTCCCCACCTTTCTTCAGAGCAGCTGCTTCTTGCTCTGATGAGAGAATGGGACATGGTGGTGGGACAGGGTTTGTGGATGGGGGCAGGTGCTGCCCAGGTGGCTGAAGGCAGCTGGGACACTGAGCTAGCGTTGTGCCAGGGACCTGCTGAGGGGTGTGAAGGCTGAACTTGGGGAGGGGGCTTGGGCCAGGGTATTCCCTCCTGGAGTTGTGCTGAAGGAGAGCCTCTCCTTCCTTTTCCCTCCCTCCCCATTGCCAGAGGACCCCAACTCACCCAAGGGCTGCCCAAGCCTTGGTGCCACCCTGCAGCTCCTGTACATGCCATGACCCTGCAGGCACTGCTGCTCAGCCAGCTGCCACCAAAGCAGCAGCCTTAACACCATGACAAACTGAGAAGGTGGCTCAAGCTTTTGGAAATGGCACTAGGTCATACTGGAAGCTAAGCTCCTGCTGCTTATAGCTTCTATTTTAAATTCTATTGGTAGTTTTGAATTATACAGAGTGATAAAGAGAAGTCCCAGGGATTGTGGCTGTAAAATGGCAGCTGCTCCCAGCAGGAATATGGTTCCACAGTGGGGCTGTTCTTACAGTCTTGGCAAAACTTGGCACTGACAGAAAACAGGGAAAAAAAGAGGTGGGCTGGGAAGACTGACCCAGCAACTGGCTCCCAGGGATGCTCTCCTGGGAGTATTCTGTGTTCTAGTCCCTACAGGCTGGCTCTCACTCCTGACCATACACCTCATACAGGGACAAGACATGAAAAAGGAACTTCTGGCACTTTGTCCAGTCCCCTCAGCAGTGACCAGCAGCAGTCAATGAGCTGGATGGGATGGAGGATGCTGTTATGTTTGCAAAACCTGCAACCCTTGCTTGCCACGGGTTCATTTTCAGGAGTCTCCTACAAAAGCAAAGGGAGTGGGAGCTGATTCTCAGCTGAATATAATTTATTGCACATTTTACATTTAATTTCAGATCAACAGAACACTGGTTCTAACTGAAGTAAAGAGCCCTGTACCAGGAGCTGGTCACAGCTGAAGAGTTTTGGTTGTAATAAAAACAAATGAATATCTTTTCCCAGTATGAACTCGTTTTTAGAGGGGGGAGCACCTCTTTCAGACTGGCTTGAACAAGTCTACTTTTGGAAATCTGTCGCAGTGATGTGAGCACAGAACCAAATGGGCCAGGCCCATGTTAGGAAAGGAGTTATGGCAAGAGTTGTCAAGAGCATCTCTGCACTGCCAACACATGGGTGTTTGCCCCTCTGCTCTTACCCATAAGCAGCAAAGGCTGGTCTAGACTCACCCAGAGCAGAACTGTGACCAAGGAACAGCCACCACCGTTCCTTGTCTCTCTAAAAGCCTTGGTGGTGCTGATGTGCCCAGTGTGTAGTAGATTCTACAAGGTGCAGTTTTCAGCTGCTGTGTCCCCAGCCAAGGACGGCCCTTCTGCTGGAAATCCCTGGCAGGGCTTCTAGGCAAGATAAATCCAATGGATTTATGCCATAACAGCTGATTTTCAGAAAGGGCAGCTGAATGTTACATTTTCAGCTCTAACCATTTAGCCTCCTCACTTTGGTCTGGTTTACTTATATGAACTACATTTGCTTTTCCTAGAAATAAATTAGATGGGAAGAGATAGTTGCAGCATCAGAATCCAAATGAAATGAATGGCCATCCTTTCCCCCACCTGATTTTCTTTTACTGAAAACCTTGATAATACATGGATGTGGGTGGCAGAAGAATTACTAAGGCTATGATACCCCATGCCCTTGTCTGGAATAGCAGTGTTGAAAATAAGCAGCTGGACAGATTGGTGCTGAAGAGGTCAATGTTACTACAAAAGGCAAAGAACTTCATTCATACTTAAGCACATACTTTTGTTAACAAGTGCATTTCAAACATGGATTTGAGATGGAAACAATCTCTGACCTCTTTCCAACAAAAAGGGTTTGCACAGGGGACTTCCAGGAGGTGACCAGAGAACTGAAATTCCCCTCAGGAGCAGGAAAAGGTGTGTTACCTACCCCAGGAAGTATGTGGAGAAGTGAGAACAACAGGTTTTCATCCCTGCTCTGTGCCAGGAGGTAAGTGGAGCCGTGGCCAGCTGGCAGCAGGACGCCTGCTCAGCCCCCTGGGCAGAAAGCACTGTGCACTCAGAGTCACGCTGCTTTATTGGGTACCAAGCCACAACTCAGATATTGCCTTGGAGCTGCCTCGAGCAGCAGGGTCTCTCCTTTTGTCCCTAACAGAATTGGCAGGACACCGCCTGCTATATGGACAGTAAAAATAAAAGTGTCTCTGTTCAAACTCGCAGCGTCCGAGGGAGGTTTTGCAGTTTCTGTTGACCCAGGTACTGTGGCAGACACGTGATCCCTGGATTAGCCATCTGCATCGATCCTGTGAGCTGTCAGGGAGAACAGGGAATGGACACATGCTGGAACCCACCACCATACCAGGGACAGGCAGGAACATCTCTGGCTGCTAACTAGACTCATATACACCTCCCAGGTGCTTCTGGAAGCTCTGTCAGTTGGATGTGCTGCTCACACTGGCCAGGGAGCTGGTCTAGGGCAAACAGAGGTCTGTGCCCTTAAGCCAACCTGCCAGACCCACAGGGGTGACAGCAAAGCTTGTCATGAGCAGATACTGGTTTCAGAGAGCTATTCTGGCAGGGAAAATGTTTTGGCAAGTATGACAAATGGGGACAAGGAAGAAATCTGGCTCAGGCCTCCAACATGCTTCCATACATTCAGTTCAGTTCCCAAAGGGCCACCCAGTGCTGTGAACTGCCCAGAGGGACACTGGCACCTGTGGGAGGGCTCTGCTTCCAACCCCAGTTAGAGATAAAGGCTAGTGGGTAAAAGCAGCCACGGAGCTGCAGCTGATGTCTTTTGGGCCTTACTGCAGAGCCATGTCATCGTCAGTCCATTCCAGTAACCTGTTCTGAGCCCTAGAACTCCATAGTTCTGCGTGCTTCACCACAGATAAAGCAATCCATTTCTGGTTCCCAAAGGGAGAAGCTGGGCAGTCCATGCTACTCACATTGCTTTGGTATCCTAAGGGCCTCGTTGTCAGCTGACATCACTTGGTGCAGAACTCCTCGGAACTGATAAAGCACTTTCAAACTCTTCTCCTCACCCACACAGGGGTCGTAGAAGCCTGGCAGCCCAGCCTTGAACCAGAAAAGGACAGACTGAGCATCAGGGAATGGACTTTCACAGCTCTTCAGCTAGCCAAAAACATTCATTAGTGCCAGGACAAGGTGCCATTTAAAAAAAGCAAGGTGAGATGCTGAGGAATTACCTCTGCAAGTTGTAAATATATAAAAGTAAACCAGGGGGCTGGGAAGATTCTGATGTACAGCCTCAGGGTCTGTAACACCCACTGTCCCACACTGCAGACACCAAGATGCTGTTTCTTTGGCACTGGAAGTGCCCAGAGAAACAGAAGTTCCTGGACACTCCTAGCACTTGGTAAGTATATAGCTCCTGTGAATTGATCCAGAGTCACTGGAGAGATCCCCTGGCAGGACATCATATGGTTCAACTGAAATTCTGGGTCACACATTTGAGTCCCGGAGTCTGGGCTTTAACAGAAGAGCTACCTACCTTGGAGGCCTCTGTAAGGATGAGTTTAGAGTCCTTCACCAAGCACTGCAGGGGCACAGTCACATCTATTACCTTCACCTTCTCATTCTTCCTACTGTTGTCATTAACAAACTTGCCGTACCAGGCGTTCACTATAATGAGACCTGCATTTCCCAGGAAACCACAGCTGTGATGAAAGGCTTTCCACCATGGCTGGACAGACACTGACAAAAAGACCATCCTAGCATTTTTTCTTGCTTTCACTGAGATTTAATTCTCCTGGCCTGGACCCACTCTTCTTAACCCAGATCAAATTTCTACTGGGCTTTTCATTAGCAACCTTCAGCACTAGGATGGAGTGACAAGACTTCTCAGTGCCACACTGATGTGACAGTCCAAGTGGATGACTGTTCCCTTTGGAACACTGTGGAAAATTGCTAGTAATCATCAGAGATCAGATTGCCAGGAACAATGGGATCGATCCCATATGAGGGAGAAATCAGTGAAAGCTAAACTTCAGACTACAATTTTGTACATATTTATACACATGCCTCTCTTTGCTGGAGAGGTGAATCCAGACTGGTGTCTTCGGTCTGTTGATCTACCTCACAGCATGCCCCAAAATAATATTCTGTGATCCCTCCTAAGCTGAGGCACCAGGAGCTGAATCATAATGGGATTCTCCCACTCTGTGTGCAGCAGCAGCTACGCTGCACTTCATCAGGAGTGGGAATGAAGAAATGACACCTTTGTATTGTTTCTTCTTCCCTCTAAATTCATAGAAAAAGTAAATGGTATTGTAATCTTTACCCATTCTAGCTTCCTCTGCTTCAATTATCCTTCGGACAGACTCCTGCATTAACCGGACCTGTCACAACACAAGTGGCAGAGCAGAAATCACGCAGGGTCAGACATTGTGGCCAAAAGAGAACAGCCCAAAGTGAAAAGAGTTTCCTTTCACTGAGGGGACTGAGTTACAAGAAGGACTCACTGCAGCTTCAGCCTCCTGCTTCTTCTGCAGGATGTCACTGGCTGTGCTCTCCCGCTGCTTCTCCAGCTCTCTGGCGGAAGGAAGGCAACATCACATCAGGAATACAGAGCAGGTGGGATCCAGCCACAAACTGGCTGGTGTCTGCTTACCCACCCCAATTACAAGTGACCCACAACCTCACACAAGTGAGCCCGAGTGAGACTTCCTCGCCTGGAAGGTGCAGCACAGCCTGGCAGTCTCACCTCTCCTTCTGTGCCCTGAGGTAGGGTTTGATGACCAGCCTGTGCATGGCAAAGTAGATGACCAGAGGTCCCACAGTGGCATAGAACACGGCGCTGGGAAGCAGCTGATCTGTTAGGTGGACAGGGAAGAAGTAGGTCTGGCTAGCCCTATTGAGCCTGCAACAAAAAAGAGCAGAGGGACAGGTGAGAGGAAAAGCAGAGCTGAATGTGCTTGATGAAGAACACTTAGCGGCAGCACATGCTGCTGAACCAAAGGGAGATGAACAATGAGCTCAAAAAGGTTAAAATCCAAAAAACTGTAAAAGCCAATGGTAAGAAAGAGAGCTGACACAAGCCAGAGCCAGACTTTGATGAAGCAGACATCTCTTGTGATAGCACCTGACCATTGTAAAGTGTTTTTTTCAGGCTTAAGAGAATTTACTTAGTCATTAATTTCACTAGAAAAAGGGACCAACATCATCATCAAAGAAAAGAAAATGCTTCTAGAGAAGGCCTGTGTTTACAACACTGGCATGGGCCTTCAGGGCAAGTGTATATTAATATTTTTCTGATGTTTATAACAGTATTTACTTCAGAAAAAATGAGTTTCCTTGTGCCCAAGTTCTTCAGGCCACTGGCCCCAATTCAAAGTGCACCACAGCACAGGGACCCTTAATTAGCTCTGCCCCTCTGTGAACTGCACCTTGTTAATAGTACAATCGCCTGCATTAGGGAATGGTAATTCCCTTATACAAGGATACACTTGTGTACAGTGTTATACAAATTGAATCCAGCTCTAAAAATAGTATTTTCAGAAATCTTCCATCCACTTACCAGAATGCTCCAAACCTCTCTTTCAGCAGTATTTCAGAATATTCTGATGCACACAAACACACACACACACACACACACAGAGGTGGCTCAGGTTGTGAGCAACACCAGCAGAAGGCACCCACTGCTTACAATGGGCACTGCTTGCATTAAAGGTGAGGGCAGCTGCACCCTCATCCCAGTGATGTATCACTGGGAGAGTGATATACCTGTATAGCCCTGGTACTGGGACCTTCCCACCTGAATACTGGAAATAGAATCATGGAGGTTATGGTCAGCCTCTGCAATCTAGAGTTGTAATCTTGAACTGACTTGATTTTCAAGGACACTCCTTGGGGAACACCAACACTGACGGTGGCTCCTAAAACGCTGTGTCTGGAAATCTTCCTCTCTGCTCCATACTCCACTATGGTCCCAAAGAAACCCGCCCTAGAATGACAGAACCAAAAAATGGTAAGACAGGGAGGACTTTTTCACTTTACTGAATCCTGTAATTCCCCAATAAGTAAAGCATGGAAATACAGCTGTGTGCAGCAGATGTTGGCCTCTGGAAGATTCAGTGTGTATCTCCAAGGTGAGATTAGCCCTCCCAACTTGCTAAGTAGTAAAAAGACTGTAAGTACTTCTGGATTTCTTATTGGAGATGATATAGGGATATCACACACAAGTATTTTAAGTTCCACATAGCTGCAGAGGCACACAGGGCCAAGCCTCCAAGGCATTAACTTCAGCCTTTACCAGATTTAAAGAATGAAAAGAAGATTCTCAAAGGCCACAGAAGCATTTGGTTTGTGTGGAAGCTGGAGGCCTGTAGCAGCAGAAGAGGACAGATTCCTCAGGCTGTGAGTAATGTGAATTTCCTCTTGAGCACTTACTTGAGAGAACCTTTCACTCGTGTTTGATCCTCATCCTGAAACTTATGCTGGTAACTGACCATCATGAAAGAATGGGGGATTCCCAGCTGAAACACAAGAGGCACAAATGTATGAAAACATACCCTTGCCTATTGCTAACTTCTCCCCCAGTTTCCCTTATCCTCGCAGTGGCACAGAACACAGAGCAGTGCTTGACACAACTTCTGCCATCCTTGTTGTCCTGATCCTTCTCTGAGCTGACCCATGTTAACTGTGACACTGCCCAGTGTGTGCTCTGCCAGCAGCCTGTTACCTAAGCTGGGTGTAACATGGAATAGTACCAACTGCTCCCTTAACCTCTACTCCCAAGCCAAAATACTGCCAAGACAGGAAGGTGAGGCCCCTCGGTCCCACAGGGCAGGACTGCTGTCCCCATGGCAGCTGCAGGGCTCTCACCTGCAGTGCCACGGTGAAGTGGCTGGTTTTGGTGTCGCGGACAATACTGGTGTTCATGGCTGACTGGATGCCCCACCGCCACTGCAAGTAGCCCATCGTGTTCTTGTCAAGGTTGCGGGCCAAGACTGTGGTGAGGCCGGGGCGGACGCCACGGGATGAGAACTGCAGGGCACAGTTTGTAGTGATGAAACTGGAGAAGTGAGGAAAGACTCGTCAGTGCTAAAACACAGGCTCCCAGGTGGCCTCAAATTCCCCCTTGCCCAGAAACTTTGCTGAATGTCCAGAGACTATCCTGCAAAGAGTGTGATGTCCGAGGCTTTCAGGGAAAAGTTAAAACTAATTCAGAGTGCCCTGACCACAGCAGCACCCAGAACTGCAGGTCATGCCCTGGTTTTACTGTCTGTTCCCAGGCAGGAGGCTGCTCCTGGCCTTCCCCTTCCTGCTCTGTGCAGGTAGCAGCCCCATCTCTGCAGCACAGCACACTCAGCTGCTGGCACTGAGCAGCTCTGCCATTTAATAATACTTGAGCATCAGCTCCAAAAAGCAGCACTAAAGCTCTCTACAGGGAACAAGAATCCTGTACAATGAGAAATGTTGTATTGACTAAATTAGGAAATATAAATGAAGGAGCCAACACTGGCTCCTAATATGCTCTGTCATGTGGCTTCAATCACAGCCCTTACCTTGTATTCTCCTTTGCAACCTGAGACCTCTGTTTGTCAACAGACACCACAGCAGTGGCAAATTTGGCATTATTTCCCTAAAATATGACACAACATCTCCTATTTTGCTGTCAGAAACCCCCTCTGACATATGGAAGCATCAGAAGAGCTCCCCAGTTTTTGTTCTGATCCCAGAGCAAACTCTGTTGCTACGACTGGATATCACACCTCAAGTATCATGAATCACGAGAAGAACAAGTACAAATCTAAGGATGTGAAACACAGACCCTCCTTAAACTGGAAGTAGGAAAAGGGAAGGCACCAACACCCAGAAGGAATACAAGCATTTTGACAATACAAGGATGACCTTAAGTCTAAAGAGGAATACCTTATTTTGTAGGACAGAAAACAAATCCAGAATTAGCATGGAAGAAAAGTCAAGTTATTTAGTTCCTTAGTGTGAAATGTTAACCATTAGACCATTTTCCTGATATTTACCATCTTGGTGTAAGATTACGGAATATCTTCAGCCCAAAGAGAGGTCCATGAAGGTCTCCTGCTCCAAACTCCAACTGTTCAAATACACAATGCCAGAGTATTAGAAGAAAACAACCCTTACAATAGTGACAAAGTATGTCACAAGCTTCATTTTCATCACAGACGTTTTACACATCTGAGTAACATTTACCACCTCCTTCCGCACCCTCCCTTTTCTGCAGCTTTGCATTCTGAAGAAAAGGTGTCTCACTGAATTGAGGCTTTTGGGTCAAACAAAGCCAGTTTCATAAAGCTACAGGTGACTGTTGTTGGCACCTGCTCTGGTCACTCCAGGAACATGAAGAAAACACCTCCCTCACAAAATCTTGATGGAAAACAAGAGCCTCCAGTCTATGAACTGTCAAACAAGAGGAAAACTCCCATTCTCCCAAGCTGAGGAAACAGGCTAGCAGGAGCTAATGTGCAAGAAGGAAGGCACAGGCAGCAGCGACCTGTCAGCTATACCAGCAAAGCCACGAGCATCTCAAACAAAGCCCAGCTTGCATGTGGCAACAGGGGACCTTTCAGCCGCTCACTCCGTATCTGCTGGGGACTCAGACTATTTCCCCCACAACTTCTTCCCTTGTGAGCAAAGAAGTTTTGAAAGCAAAGGCAAACTATCACACTGCCTAAGATGCCTGCTCACAGCACTGGAAGGCACCTCAGAGCCTTCAGACAGAGAAATTACAAAGACTAGAGACACCAGGTAACAACTCTGAATGCACAAGTGAAGTCTAAATTGCATGGCCAAATGGAGAGGGGCAAAAAAAATAAGAAAAATCAAGGTTTGCCCTTCCCTTTTTCTCAAATTCCTTTAAGAATTCCTTTTTCTGCATTCTACAGAATGTAGAAAATGTGAGAAGAACCACAACCAAAGCTCCCCCACAGAAATAAACACCGGGTAATAGATTGAATATAAAACTGCATAACAGGTGTACTCTTACCTCTCCCCATCCCTTGGCAGATGTCACTCGTCTCAGAGCAAGATTAATCGATCCCCCTCCATTCCCATTCTGGGTGGAAAGATTACCAGACAGTATTGCTGTATCTGTGGCAGTCAGGGGTGCCTGAAGAAGGAATATATTGTTACCAGTAACTCTGATCCCAGTTCACATGTTTAGTGCATGTTCTGCAAGGACATAATCACAAACCAGTCTCCCAAAGGCTGCAGGGCCAACCCACCATCCTGCTGGCCCTGAGCTGCCTCTTCCCACTTGTGCTGGCCACGATGTCTCCCTCAAACCCTGGTGGGAACCCCTGGGCAGTGTGTTCTGTGTTCTGTATCTGCCCTCCTCACCTCGATGGACTGGGATATGTGCATTTTGTTTATCTCAATCTGGGGAAAGCTGCTCCCAGGCACATCTTCGTATTCCTCGTCATAACGATCAAAGAGGTCGGTGGCATCTATTCCCACACTAATTGTTCCCTGAGGGATGACAAGTGAAACAAGCACTTAGCATTAGCAAACATCCACATACACAGGACTAGTGGCTAAACCGTTCCTGCATATGATCACATTTTTGTGCAGGTTTCCCTTCTGCAATTACCTTTTCTACTCTAAAATGCATTTCCTAACAACGCAAGACAAACAAAAGTGGATGATCACATTATCCCAAAACAGCAATATAAATCATCAAACAGACTGGAGAAAAGGCAGCTTTTCAGCACAAACTCAACTTGCAATCCTGAGGTCATTCTTCTGTTGTGACATATTACAGAAACAGGTAGAACACCTTTACAGAGCAGGCTTCTTCTTCCCCCACAACTGACTCTGCTCTATCAGTATTTGAAAGTTGAAATAATGTATTTCAGAAATTGATTTTCCTCAGTGGAAGTTGGCCAGAAAGCCTTTATGTGCTCCTTCATATGAGTTATCTAAACCAGCTTAGTTCTGAGCTTCATCATTCACTTGCAATTGACCTCATTGGTCAAAAATTTTGTTGTCTTTTACTAGTTTATATATTGCCATCAGAATAAAAGCTTGACAAAGACAAACTTTTAGCAAGTGGTAAATATTTTCTTTTTCAGACCATAGGAAAACTTACTCCTGCAAAAAACTAGGCCACAGCTCAATAGTCTGGCTACCTGCTGCTGTGCTCCCTCAGACTAACTGTAGGAATGGGTTTCTTTGAAAGGAGCATGATTAGATCCTTGTCTGGGTCATATAACTTCAAGAGGCTTTGGAAATCTTCCCTATGGAACCATTCAACAGCATCCCAGCTCCTTTAAAATGGACCAATTGCAATTAAAAAACCTCCTCTGTGCACAAGCACAGACTGAACTCTGAGCAGTTTATATACAGAAACTCAAAAGCTGTGTATGTACAAAACCCATGCACATCAAGGCCAAGCATGGATGGAATAGATCCTTATTTCAGTCTGAGGGAGCATTTTTCCTTGCTCACTCCACTCTTAATTACAAACAGAGTAATGCTCATAAATGAAGGAAGAATTGCAGAGTCTGACAGGACTCGAACCTTTTCTCTGCTTTGGCTTCCAGCTACCTATTTGCTGTGTAGATTCCTGACCTCTTCTCAGTGTTTATTTTCTGATTTCTTATGCAGCAAAAATTGGATAAGTATTTTAACACTGAAAAGTACTATTATTTCCAGAACCCTGGAACAGGGTCTGTGTCCCAACTGTGTACTAACCACGCTTGGCAGCTGGAGAATTTCAGAGCAATTGCATTCATTGTTCTGTGAGGCAGCACCAGTGACCAGCTCCTGCCCTTTCAGGAACCATCTGCAAAGTCACCTTCAGGGGACTCCAGACCCTACAGCTTCTCCAGTTTCAGCCCTCTCTTGGACTGTGCTGTTCCTTGAAAGGAGGCCAAAAGAAGAGGGGAAACCACTAACCAGCCTGGAAGGGGACAGCTTTGTGCTAGCAAAAACCCATTGGAGACCACCTTGCTGTACTGAGCTTACTGGTGCCGTGATGCTGCACCCTTTGGAAAGGTGCACCAATGTCCACGTGCATTTCTGGAATTCATTGCACCTCCTTTTTCTAAAACATACTCAAAATATCAGGATTTCCTTTTTCACACCTAGGAACTGTCCAGCAAATATTGCTCCCAAGGAAAAAAGGAAAACACCTGAACCTATCCATGAAATTCCACAAACCCATTCAGAGGAGAGGAGTGTCCACCCATTCCCTCTCTGGCTCCCCAGTGGATCTCCCACTCCTCTGCCTTTCCCTGAGGTGAGCAGTGGACTCTGGGCAGACCCTCCACCTCCCATCAGTCAGGTGAAGTCACCCTGAGAAGTCTGTGGATCCTGGCAAGGAAACTGGTTCAGGCACAAGCACAGGAAAAGCAGCAGATGGTAAAGTTAAAAATATTCCCAGAGAATGAGAGCACCCCTATGCCACCGGATAATGGAGGGGACTGCTGCTGCTCCCAGCTCCCATCAGCCACCTGCTCCAGCCATGGGAAATGAGGAGCCCTCCCTGAAGGAAGAGCAGCAGGAGAGAGCTGTAATGCCTGCTCAGAAGTCAGTGCTGCACAGCGCAGCAGCTCGCAGGGCAGGGAGCTGGAGCAGCACTACAGAACCACCAGAGCAGGGATCAGCTTTTACAATCACCCTTATCTGCCATCCTATGAACAGGAAACAGACTTTGCTGATGGAATTCACAGGTGTGCCAGAGAAGAATATACTCCCTCCTTGCCT
Source organism: Campylorhamphus procurvoides (assembly GCA_013396655.1). NCBI lineage: Eukaryota > Metazoa > Chordata > Aves > Passeriformes > Dendrocolaptidae > Campylorhamphus > Campylorhamphus procurvoides. The sequence goes on from WBMV01001455.1 coordinate 32,589, forward strand.
TTTTTCTTACGGATTTACCTTCAGGAAGGTGACACCTGGAAGCTGTGCCAGCCTATCCCTTGAGAGACCTGTATTCCTTAGATGTGGACCTTCCACAGCAGGAAAATAGCAGTATTTAATTTCTCCTAACACAAAGTGGTTCTTCTCAAACCAAATAATGAACTTTTCAACCCTTCTGCATGTCTTTGAGAGCAAAAACAAAGCTCTAAAAGCAAATAGGAGACTCAATTCCAACCCTCCAAATTGCCTACATCTGGTTATTGCTCAACATTTCTGGTTAAAATGCTTTATTTTTGTGGAACTGTTTTATAGAACTGACAAAATGTTGGGAATTTTAAAATAACTTGCGCTCGTGTATGAAACGATCACAGCTGCGCTCCCCAATTCCACGGGAACACTGCCTGGAGAGACATTTCCATTGGCTGCCAACCGGCAATTGCTGTAAACACCCAGATGGCTAATTTTATCCCAGGACACAGGCTGAGGCTCCCAGCACAGCTCGCAGCCACGGTGAGGCACCCAAAGGAAATGTCACATTCCTGAAGCACAGAGCAGCACAAGTGGGAGATAACTGTGTCCTTCTCCAGGCACATCTCTCTGACCCCTCACCAACACCTCCAGCTCACTGCATTGTTGTGACATTGCAGCAGTACCAAAGGGAAAAATCAGGTAAATTGCAGAGAGTTACATTTTATTTAGAAAACTTGGAAAGAAAACATAAATATGTCAGTCTTAGGCCTGTTTTCTTGAAATTGCTGTAAAAGTTATTTTGCCCCAACATGTGTCAATAAGAAAAGAAAATAGAGGATTGTTCAGAGAATGAGCTGTTCTCCCTACAGTGTCCAGAGAAACTGTATATGCAAAACAGAGAGTCACACAGTAATTGTAGATACCTGAGGGGCTCTTTCATACAGGGCCACACCTAGGCTCAGCACACTCTGCATAGTGGTGATAATTTATGGATCCACTCTTGAGACCAGGATTAAGTCTTTGCTTACCTTTGGATTAGTTCGCTGCTGCAGTCTCCTCTCTTCCCTCTCTCTCTGCAAACGCTCAAATTCTTCCCTGATTTCAGCTGCAGTTCTCTTTCGTTCCACAACCTGCTCAAAAAGAAATGAGAACCAAAGGATTACCAGACTGAGGCTGTTCAGAGCATTGCACTGCTGGGGGACAGAGGCCCACAGACCTGGGACACACTAACACACTGCTCTGGCTGCTGAAAGCCACTCTGCACCACCTTCAACAGTCAGAGTTTGGAAGGAAGCACCTGGGCCAAATCAAATGGCAGGCATGAGGGAAAATCCCATGCTTTGAGAGAAGGGAAAATGGACTTGTTACTCTCATTCCCTTGACAAAACTAGGGCAAAGAACTTTCCAACCACAAGGACAAGACATAGCAGCACTGTTACCCTCAGTGATCCATTAACTGCTCTACCAGGTGTGGACACAAAAATGAAAGCAACCGAAAGTCTCAGGCCTGAATAAACTGATTCAGTGAGAGTTCTGTGATTTTAGGCTATGCTGATTCACACCTGACATGGCTCAGGGAATGAGGATTTTACAAAGGCGTGGCTTTGGCAGGAATCGAAAGAGTATTGGACTTAGATTTTCAAAATAAGATCAAGTCTGTAACAAGCAGTTTAAAAAATGTCTGTTACATGCTGCCACTTCTCCACAGTTCTGGCAACTGACTCCAAACTTGACCTTGGTACTAACATGACCCAATATCATATGATTCTTCTGCAAGCAGCATAGTGCAATCAGTTAAGGCTGGCAGAGGGTCTCAACAGCAGGAGAACCACGAACAGACAAGTTCTCTTTCAAAGCCCATAAAACCAGACCAAAACCAAACCAAAACAAAAACACCCCAAAAAAAAAAAACAACCAACCCTGAAAAGTCCGGGAAGAAAAAGTAATTTCAAACTCAGAAGCTAGCTGAGAAGATGTTTTGGATGAAAAAAACAAGTTTCAGATGAAAAAGATGGGACTAGATGGACAATAATGACACATTCATCTCAGACAAAGATGTTGCCTGTCATGGTAATATCCTACCAGGGAACTCTGAATGTCAGGTTTATTGTTTTCTTGTCAAGTGCAAAACCCAAGTGTTCTTTGAAAATCCATCACAGTGTTTCAGCAGGGACAGAGAGAGACAGAAATAACTAAGCAAGGATGCCTTCAGACCGAGAGGCATTTATTACCAGCCAGGTGCCAGCGCAGCTGACAGAATAACAATGGTAGATAAAGGTGGATTTAGCCAAGGCCACTGGCCATAAGGTCCTCAATTTCTCTCACCTCCCAGCCTTCCATCTCCAGTCCTCTCCTCCCATATATGTCATAGATGGCTCTGGTCTGTGGATCACTAAGCACTGCAAATTAAAACCAAAAGAGAGGAGAAAACTCAGTTTTCAGTCTTCTCCTCAGATTTCTGACCAAGACATTTGTGTTATTTGGAATTCAAGCACAGATCCTGGAAACATCTTGTTCTACAGTAGCACATTAACCCCTTTGATGGTTCCCTGTGCTATATTGAGAGGACGTAGTGACTTTTCCCCTCCAAAAATTCAATTTTTTTCCCTATTTTTCTTACTTCTAAAACAAAAATGTGGAAAGAGCACAAAAGACATGCAGCTTAAGTGAATGTGCAGTGTAGTTTCTAACACTGCTTTCTTTGACTGAGGGGTGACATAAGCCCTATTAACAATCACCTGGATTATGAGAAGTTTGGCCAGAGCAGTACCAGGGTCCTTCTTGAGCAGGAATGCCACCCACCTCTGTCTGGCTTTCAAAGCTCTGTGGTGCTTCCTTTGGTCTTCTTCACTGTTTCTGACCCACTGATCCTCTCCCACCCAGTCCAAACATGTGAGACATGCCAAGTACCAACAAAGCAACTTCCACAAGGCAGCTCATGCCTTGCCAACCATCAACTACAGAGTAATGGCAAAAGTATGAATCTTTTGTTGTGTGATATTAAGAGATGGAAGAGGAGGAAGAGAAAACAACCAGGAGGTGGAGTATCTTATTTCCAAGATGTCAAAATTTTTGCTTGTAACATACTATGGTCACTAAACAACCATCAATTTTCATGTTTCTTGCAAGGCAGAGCCAAGGAGAGCCACAAAATTCAAAGGGAAGATGCTGCCTCTAATGTAAGGCCACTCACCATACTTAAAAGAAATTATTGAAGCATTGCCTGGTTTTGTTCCCCATGTTATCAAGGTCAGACCTTCCCTGTTCCCCCAGCAAAAGCTTCCACATGTCCTAATGCCTATCTAGGGATAATGGGAAAGACTCCACCCATGCTCAAGTCCAGCTGGAAGAACAAATGCTTTCCAGTCAAACACAGGAGAGTTAAAAAAAATTCATCATTTTGCTTTAGTTTAAGATTTCAGGACTGGGCATCGAGCTGGGTGCATCAAGTTTGTAACATGGATGACTTCTTTCAGCTTCTAATCCACCTGCACTCCAAGTGCAACTGTCACACCGGGATTTAAGTAAATTTCAGCTTAATTCAGAGTATTTTAAAAGGGCTTTGGCATGAGGAAAATAACTGCTATGAATCACTTGTCCTTATCTCAGTCTGAGCATATGAAAGAACTTGCTGGAAAACAATGGAGAACTGCAGTCAGGTTATAGGGAATAGAACCTCAGGATGCAGCACTTCACGTATACAATATTAAACTGTCTTTCTGTTTGAAGCTTTACAGTCTTCATTCTCCTATGGAAGAGGCATTCAGAAGGGAAGTGACGAGAAGATCATTTATAACATGCAGGGGGTAAGACAAGGATTCCACATCTCATACCCTGCAGCATTTATATGGCATTTCTCCTCTGACTTACAGGACAGAAGCAGGAAACAACCTCACCAAGTATCAGCAAATTTATTACTTAATGAATAGCTTCAAAAAGCATGCAAACACAGCTCTTCTAGAAACCCCCTGAAAACATTGCAAAGCTCAGCCTCCCCCTGACCTTCATACGCTTGGTGGACAAGGTTGAAGAGCCGCTCAGCCTGCGTTTTGAGCTCGGGGTCACGGTGCTTGTCGGGGTGGTAGAGCATGCACAGCCGGCGGTAGGCAGCCTTCAGCTCCTCCTGGGAGGCCTGTGAAAAGCACCAAAACTGAACTCAAGTACAACAAATGCCATTTCCACAAGGCCACTCTCAAGATCAGCCCTGAAAGGGAAGTCCGTCAGCTGCTACATGACACTGCTTTGGCTAAATCAGGACTGGCCTATTGCTTCATTATATAAGTTAATAAAATGCTCAATTATCATATCAGAATGTCCACACTATCTGTAGTGCAACAAGTGACCTCAACAGTCCAACAGTTTATAGCCAGATGTAAAAAATTATGTGAAAACTTGATCATCCAAGCAATCCACATTCGGACATTAGTTTTATTAGGCAACTAGTGCCCCTTCTATTCAAGTCAGAAGAGCAAGAAAAAGCAAAGTTGCCCCAGATAAAAATATATAAATCCAGAGATGTACAATAAATTCTACTCATATTTCAATCTGAACCTGCAAGGAGACATTGTAACTATCCAAAAGCACCGACTTTCCACAGCTGTAAATGTAAGAAATGTAAACACACACTTTTACAACTCATCCCAGCACTGCCACACTCCCCAGAACCCCTCCATGCTCCCCAGCAACCCCCTGTGCTCCCCAGCAGGGTCTGTGTTGTGCTGTATCATCTGCCCACAGAGCCACAGACTAATAACCATGAGAACAGTGTGTCACCAAATGCACCCAGAACAAACCTGCCCTGTCCTTTACCACAACCACTCTGGGACCTCAGACAGCACCCGGCCTTGTTCCAAGGACACGGATGGCTCTTTCAGAATCAGTGGAGCAACCCCCGCACCTCCTTCCATTATCATCTCTCAGGAGACAACCTCCCAGCAATTTATTTTTGGATTCCAGAGAGTCCTGGTAACCTCCCCTCATGCTGCTACAGCTCTTGCACTGCAGCCCCTGCCCATTCCTTGGAAATTGCATAACGCCTGATTTTTAGAAGTGCAGCTGCCAAAATCAACCAGAACTTCCCCTCTGTAGAGCTTCACAGAGCTGCCAGCTCTCCAATTCCCAAACTGTCCAGGCAAGAAGCAGTCCCTGGGTATAGGAGGCCATTCCTGGAGGAACATGCAGAGGAAAATAAATGAAACCTGATGGTCCTGGCTGTCCCCAGGGGCTGCCACAGCCAGGACCCAGCACAGCTAGCGAGTGGGGCTCCCAGAGAGGGACCATCAACAATGGATTTTACAGACACAAATTCCATTTACTCTTAATGCCCTTTAGAGAGCAAAGCTGGCAAAATTTCCAAGCTTCCACTGGGGAAATAAAGGCCTTGAAAGGTCATTTCTTAAAGTAAAATCTTCTTTTCCCATTTCTGGCAAGGAAAGTTTTTGTCACAAAACCATCTTTGCTTGTGTACCAACACCAGAGTCCATTCGGATTTGAGGACAGCTCAGAATAAATGTTTTCTCTGCACGTTTGTACTATTTTACACTAATGTTTTGAAATTATATAACTAAAGGGGAGCTGCCAAACAAGACAGTAGGGACAGGTACAGATTAGCTTTTTTCATTTTACTACCTCGTGCTTTCTCGGATATCAAATTTAAACTCAACTGGGATGGCAGGGGAACATATAGGCCCAAAATGGCATTTTAAAATCAAATTAATGATAAATAGTTTAATGTGCTATTGATTATATAAGAGAAATGACCAGGTTCATTTTTCATAAATGCCATGTTCAATAAAATGTTAGATTGGGCATTTCATCATCACTGAGTAGCTCAGATCATTGGTTCAATATTCCATGAGCAACAGCCTCTTTGAAACCACTAAAGAAACCCTGACATCACTTCAGATTGCCAGGAAATACCTAAGTCATAATAATACCTAAGTCATAATCATATGGAAGTTACATTTTTATTACCCAAACTCTGGGCAAAATTAAAAAGCCTCCCATCTCCCTACCTGGGGCTTAAACAGCCTCATTTGATATCTCAAACACAGCACCACGTTTCTAGTGGACTAACATCTCTAAAAGATGAACCACTCACACACACAATCCCCACTTGTAGGCTCCTGTCCCTCTGTGGGGTCACCCTGGTTCCCAGCTCAGCTGCCACATCACCCTGTGTCTCAGCAGGCAAACATGCAGCTCACTGCATTCCACTACAGCACAGTACTGCTGAAGTTAATTAGCAAGGGGCAATTAACAAAGCACCCACTCCTCCCTGTTGGAATTGCTCCCTTGCAGACCCCTTTAACTGGGTTCCAGCTCCCTGCTGCACCAAACCTGAAGTCTTGCTCTGGAAGCCTGCCTAAGTTAACTATTAAACCTTCCCCGGCAGTCACAACCCTCGTGCGGTTCCCACCTCGCGGTTTTAACCGCTGCACGCTCCTGACATTTGGGAGGGGGAATTCCGAAAGCTCCCAAGGGATGTACAAGCACGGCCCCACCGGCTTTGAACCAGACCAGGGTCTCAGACGCACAAAAACTTTTCTGAAAGGGACCCAGCAACAGGGAGCTCTGCAAACAGCACAGCCATCACACGCTGTTCCTTCAGGAATGTGGCACATTCCCAGCGATGAGGCACAGGGGACTGTCCCTGCAGTCCAGGGACTGACAGGGGCCCCAAAGGGAATGTTTCAAAGCCATCAGACCGAATGGATCCAAGCCTGGATCTCCGATTGCACGCAGCAGTGGTGGTGCAGTCTGAGCTTTGTCCAGCTCCAGTGACAACATCCAGGAGGGCAGGCTTGAAAAGTGAGGCCTCTTTATGTATATATACACTCACACATATATATAATATGCCTATATTGCTGTGGCATTTCCTGAAACATGCAGCACAGTTCCTATACT
>WBMV01001455.1:40256-52726 GCA_013396655.1 Campylorhamphus procurvoides
CGGTGCTGTCCCCGATGTCCCCGCCGGTGTCCCCGGTGTCCCCCCCGGTACCGCAGGGCTCTCGGGACCTGCCCAAAGGGCCGTGGCTCGCCCCGGTCAGTGACGGGACCTGCAGGGCAGGTGGTGCAAGAGGGCGATTCCCAAGCCCTGCTGTGACCACCGGGTCGCTGTTCCATGACCGACACCCAGCGGGGCAGCCCGGCCGGGCTCAGCATCCCGGGGCCGATCTGCCCACGCCGGCCCCGAAGGCGAACACAGCTGAGCTCGGTGGTGTCGGAGCTGCGGGCACACAGCACGGCCGGCAGGGACACACCGTGGGCAGAACGCGTGCTCGTTTGTCACTAGCAGGTCTGGAGCAGTTTTCCCTGGATCAATAGAACTGCTTTGGCTTGTGGAGTAGAGAACCAGGAGCTGGCGTTCAGCCCTCCCTCAGTGGGCACTCCCTAGGTCTGACCAGTACCGAAATGGAAGGAAATGCCCCCAAAGTGTGCAGAGCACAGAGCTTTTAGCAGAAGGGCTGCCCAGTCGGTGCGTTAACCTGAGTGCCGTTTAAAGCATCCTGGCAGACAGGCTGGGTGCTTGTTGGCATCAATGCTGTGATAAGGCTGTCAGGAAGACAAATACAGCCTTTCCTGCTCGTGGGTGGATGTTCCCCAGTGGCTGAATCTGATATTTGTGGGGGGATGCTGGAATGGTTTTCAAGTGTTGCTGTCTGTAAAGAGGAGTGTTTGAAAGACCTCGCATCAACACCAGCACAGCCCATTGTGGGGCTGGAACTGTGTGTTCCCATTCTGAAGCTCAGTTCGTCTGCTTTGGATTTTATCTTCATGTAACTTTGGTTTGAAAACAGGAATGTTTTAATATTTAATAAGTTTTTTTTTTCCTTGATCCAAGGGTAGTTAACAAGGAAGTATTGATTATTTTATAGCAGTTCTTCTGTGCTCCTGGTAAGTGAGATGCAGTGCTTGGAACAAGAGGTGCACAAAGGCTCCTTTTCTGAGAAACCACGTGGAAAAGGGTCTGTTCTGCAGGGAAACATGTCTAGCACTGCTCTTCCTCAATGAACCCACCTGCTAGACGGATTTTGTTTCCACGTGGTTTAGAAGTCATTGAGTCTGTGCAACAATGCAAAGGAGACTTGAGTTCTGAGGATGTCAGTTGCCATAGCAACGCTATTTCCCATGGATTTTGGTCCTGTCATAATTCTGCTCTTTTTCTAATGTGATTTGGGAGCTGTGTGATCCTCAGGGGTGTTTGTGCCAGAGTTACTGGGGAATCCTTCCCCTTAACAGATTGATCTAATGCTTTCCTAAAAGACCCAGCTGCTCATTGCCAGCATTGGTTGCTGTTCCCTTGCATCACCAATGATTCAGGGGAATTTTTTGGGAACATTCCACAGGTGTCACATCTTGGCAGGAAAATACAGGAGGACAAAAATATGACTTTAGGGAGCTAAATATGAACTGTGCTTTCTAAGCATGTAGAGAGAGCATTATAACAAAGGAAATGTAACATCTATGGCAAAAAGCAATTCGAGGTGGGGGGAAAAAAAAGGAAGAAATGAAGAGAAGTGCTTGTTTGTGCTTTACTGAGTGGCTGAGGTTTGGCCTATGGTGCAGTGTTTGTCTTGCCCTTGTTGCTACTTGCAGGTTCCTTGCAGTGCATGCAGAATGTGGGATGCAGGCCCTGTCGCAAGGGAAACATCCCGCAGGAGTCTGATCTGGGTTTAGCTGTGTGCTGTCAGACCTGTGATACCACAGCTGCTGCTCCCGTGTGTGCAGCATGCTCCTCTGGGAAGCTGTGAGTAGCCTTCCTTAGTGGTGATTCACCTCTGCTGTGGCAGAGCCAGAGATACCAGACACCTTCATTGATGGAATCTCCTCCGTGCGTGCGGGCTGGACAGAGCTGCCCTGCCTGGCCCCAGCAGTGGCAGGGGACTGTCAGCACTGGGAAGTCAGCAGTGGGAACCTGCGCCCGCTCAGCATGGTTTTGCTAATATTAACTTTAGTTCCATTGCAGCTCAATGGAGGGAAAAACTAGAAAGTGCCATAAATTCAGCCAAGCTTGTCAAAGCTGTCAAATTACACCCTGACAAAGCTCCTGACTCTAATGACTACAGCATCAGCCAGAGGGGATGTCTGGATTGGGCGACAGCGCCGGGGCCCAGCACTTGTGATGTGCTGTCACTGGGGACTCCTGGGCACCAGTGGAGGGTGATGCTCTGAGCAGAGTTACTGTTTAAAACAAAATTAAAAAAAAATAATTCCAAGGATGTGGAGTAGCATCCTCCCCTCTCTTCTCAGCCAGAATAATGCTGACTGCTAAATTCTAGTAAAGGACTTCCTTGGTCCCATTTGTTGGTATTAGAAGTCCAGAGAGATAATGTCTTTGCACGTATAAAAGGTGGTATTGATTTCCTGTTACTGTTTTCCTGAAATGTGCACAGGGTGTCTATGGAGCAGTGACAATCTTCCATCACTCGCTTTATGGGAAAAGAATGGTTATTGAATCTCTTCCCATAAAATATAATCTCTTTCTTCCTTCCAGAATTTGCCAACTCCTGTGGGAGTCTCTCATGTTATGTCTTTGAGAAAATTGATTTTTTTTGTCTCTGCTTTATACGCTCGTGTTTAGTTTTATTTTTAATTTGGCTCATGTGATGTGAAGGCTTCCCTAACACTAAACATGCTTTTTCAGTCTTGTGTTGCTTCTCTTTCATATAGATTAACACTTTCAGAATGTTTTAAAGTAAAATAAAGATATTTGCTTGGCACAAGTCTCGCTTGTTGCTAGGAATTTTTTTACTCTGGGCGAGTTATTGCCCTGCTCTTTCTCTCCAGGCAGGGCTGAGGCACTGACAGCTTTTTAGCTGCTTATAGTTAAATTCTGGGTAAGTTTCTGAAGTCAACATGTGCTGATTTATTGAGGCTGAATGACACCGTAGTAGACAACGCAACGTGCAATGCTGTATGCTCATGGAGCAGTGTGGTCTTTGAACTTGTACAGTGGCAAAAATACTCTATCAAATATGTCCTTTCCTCTGTGTAGCAAATGACTGACTATGGGATTTTTCCTTTCAGGGAGGAAACGGCAACATGAATTCATAGATGATGAGTAGGATGCCAAAGCCAGAGATGACAGTGCTCTTGAAGAAATGCTGGGTAGAACAAAAAGGTAAAAGGAACAGCTAATTGAGTGCATTTGAGAGCCTGTGGGACTTCGTGGGGTACCTTTCCTCATGAGGCAAATGGCACACCCCCTCAAAGCAGAGCTCAGTGTTCTGAATTCCCTCCTCCTCTGTTTTGCATGAAGTTCCAGTGCCGCCTCTCACTCTTGGCTGATTTATCCCTGCTCGGGCTTTCCCCAAAGCTGCGTCGTTCTGTACCTAAACCCCATGAGACTTGTCCTTTCCACCCTGTCCTTGCATGCATGCTCTTGTAGGTGCAACAGCTCTCCCTGGCCCGCCAGCCCAGCAGTTACACCAGGTGTCTGCTGCCGTGGTTGTGCTGAGGGCAGAAACAGAAAAGAGAGCTGCAGTGGATGTGTCCATTTGCAGCCAGTGCCGTGCTCTGGAGGGTGGGTCAGTCAGCCATGGCCTGTTCCAGCTGTGGACGTGCCCCCGGGCAGGCCCAGTGTTGGGAGAGCTCTGCAAACAGGTGTGCCTGCCAGGGCTGAATTGCTCTGCTACTCTGATGTCTTTTACTGCATTTGGTGTTAATGCTGTGGAGATGCCCAGAGGAATCACTTCTTATTGGCTCTTTCATTCTGAGAAATTATCTCTGTAACGGAGGCATGATAGTCCACCTGGGGACTTGGGGAGGTAAGAGGCAGATTTAATCACACCTGCAGAGCACTGCGCACTAGAAAGGCCTCATTATGCTCATCCAGTGGCAGCAGAAGTGGCTGAAGCAACTGAGGAGAAGCAAGAAAATATTTAGTAGTAATGTATCCCTCCTTGGGATATTTTCATGCTTCTTTAGGGCAGACTGACTTCAATCCCCCAAAAGTCAAAAGCAAATGTTTTCTTTGAAAGTGTTCCAGATTTGTGGGAGTGAACTGTGTGTTGCCCTTGTCTATGAGTTCTCTCTGGCAGCAGGTGTGTGGGACACCAGGGCATTTCTGGGGCGAGCAGAGGATGATCTTGTTTGTAGCATGTAAAGGGTTGGTATATATAAATAACAGTTCTATTCTGTAGGAATATTTGTCTTCAAATCAGCAGGCAGGGAGGAATTCACTGTAGTTTAGGTGTTGGTACCATTTGGTGAACTGGAGCTTTTGGTGTCCTTGGAGACTTCCAGCCTAGTACCATAAGAGCCTGTCATGGGGAAGAGCTCTGCACCCTGCCCATGTTCAAAATATCCTCTATCTATACTCTGAAACACAGATTGGGTTTTTTGGAATGATCCTAACTTGAATAAGCTGTCCTACAGTTCACATATATGATGATACAAGTTTTAGTTTAATAACACCAGAGTTGAGTATTCAGGGATACTTTAAATAATAATTAGTAAATTTCTGTTGTCAATTCATATTTTGGGAGATCTGATAGTTTTGTCTGTTCTTTTTCTGCATATGTGTATGTTAAGTCTGTTGATGTATTTTTCAGCTATTTCTATAAACTTGGATGCAAATCTGTTCTATTCTTTGAGTTTCAAAATTCTTCACTGTCAGTGTGGAGAGCTTTGAGTCTGTAAAACTGGAGTCAGTGCTGGCAGGAGCCATGTCCCTGAGGTGGTGCCAGTTCCTCAGAGCCAGGATGTGTTCCCTGTTCCTCCTGCTCCCAGTTTGGGGCTCTGGAGCCCGGCCAGCACAGCATGGTGGTTGCAGCACCCATGAGGCCAGGTGAAATGAGGAACAGAGAGGTGCTTTTCAGTATTTACTGCAGTTTTGAGAGCTCAACAGACATGTTATCTTACTGCTTGTGTTGCTAAACGTTGGCTCGGGACAGATGCTTGGGGCTGGTGCTTTAAGGTGGCCAGTGGCCACTAGCTGTGCTCAACAGTGCCTTTGCCAGCTCTGCCATTGGAGCACGTGCTGTCCACTCAGCAGTGGCTGGACTGCTCCGAAAGGATCAGATTTGGCATCAGTACTATCCCTTCTGCAGGCGTTGTGCTTCAGGTGCTGCCAAGTCCTGTGCTGCTGCTTCCTTGCAGCATGTGGTATTTGGTGTGACCCTGAGGACAGACAGTTGCCTGCTGCACTAGCTTGTGGATTTTTGGTTTTTCCCTCAGTTGTGTCCACATTCATGTTTTCAGTTGCAGGGGAGCACTGGGCAACGTGTGTTCTGTTTTGCTGGCTGTCCTGCCAACACTGAGTGAATTCCCTAGCTTAGAAATACTTGATTTGAGATAGAATATTGCATGGTCCTACCACTACATTTTAGTAAGGCTGTTTCACGTATCAGTGGCTTTTACTAGAACTTTGGGCTCCAAGGTTTTCTGATTTTGTTTGTGGGGCTTTTATTGGTTTTGGTTTGGGTTTTTCTCCAAGAAATTGTGGATATTTTTGAGTAGTACACATTAGCTCCTCAGATGAGCCATTCACCGCAACCTTGATAGTTTTAAGCCAGATCTTTGCTCTCAACAAACTTGCTATGAACCATACAAGTGCTTTTGTGCAGATAAACTTTTGGTATTGCTACTAAGAATATAAATTGGAATTTTGATTGTGAAAATTCTTGGGAAAGTTTGGTCATGTGGAGCAAGTTTTACAGTGTGCATGCTGGGCTGTCGATGGACATAAGAACAGATCCTAAGGAAAGTCCTGGGTTTCAGAGGGGTAAATGTTCAGGTAAATCTTCAGGTGAGGTTATGTTGACTTACTGTGCATTGTTTCTCTGGCAGAGATGGCCCTTTAGATAATGTTAAATAAACATTAAATACAATTTGACACTGTCAAAAGGAGAATTCAGATCACTTAACACTGAAAGTGGCACTTCATAGGGACCTTTGGCAATTTGTAGTTCAATAAAAGGGTAATCTGTGTAGGAATGTTCTGTCCTTGTCTGCAGCGCTGACAGGATCATGTTCCTGGTTTTACCTTCATGCTGTCCCAGGCTGAAATACTTCATATGTCACACTCTGCGTTCTATAAATAATTGATGTGCCTGTCTTAGCAACTGAGGATCAGCAGCAAATTGTATTATTGTGGAGTAATAGGGGGTTTCTGCATTCTTTACTCTTTTTCATCTTAATTTTCACTCTGGTACTGAGAGTGTAGGAACTGATTTATTCAGCTTCAGGAGAAAAAGCATTACTGTTCCAGTATTAGTGTTCCAGTCCTTCAAAGGAGAAAGTTCAGGGGAAAGTCAGAACTCACAGATGAACCCATCTCAGTGAAGACAAGTTATTTTTGCGTATTTGCTGCAGCTACTCTTTGGAAATATTTCTCATTCTGTGCAACTCTCATGGGTCACATGGGAAAGAATAGTTTTAATGGTTAGACAAGGTTTAGGCAGACCTAGAAAGAAGCTCCATTCTGTAGCTAAAATCAGAGAGAAAATATTAAACCAATCATTTTTGCTGTAAGACCTGCTGTGTACCCTTGCTGACAGAGCAGAAGGGGTTTGTGTGATAAAGCCCAAGAGAACTGGATCAGCTGTCCTGCCATGGTGCCTCTGGGAGCAAAGCACAAGTGACTCTAATTTGTGACACTGGAATTACTCTTCCATTTGGTTTACCTACTCATAAATAATGATGGGAACAGTCAGGGAAGTTCCATTGCATTATGAATTTAGAGCATGGCAGAGCCCAGTTGGGGTGGAGTCCTATAAAGATTTGGGTTAATGCTTTCAGCAATGATGCTTTTTAATTGAAAGCTTGAGTGCCCTGTGTGCTAATGATGCTCCTGGAGGGAACCACAGGAGCATATGATCAGGGACTTGGTTTGGTAGTGCCAGGATAGCTTTTTGGGCAAAGAGCAGAGCCAGGATGGTGCTGTCTAAGCAGACTGACTCAAGTAAATTTGACTTTGCCTCTGGCTTCCAGTTCTGAAATCTGCATGGCTGTGAGCACCTTCTGCCTCTGTTACCATCACCAATTCCTTTTCCTTTGGTTCTCCCATTGCTCTTCCGTTGTCTTGCATTACTCATTCTTCTGTTTTCAGTGCCTGAGGCTGACAGTTTCATACCTTGGTGACTGGATTGGCTCCCAGATCTGTATTTATTCAGTTAATGCAGACAACAGCCGAATTCCAGAGGAGTTAAGCATCTTGGAAAAGATACTTATTTAAAAGCAAGAACACAAATTTAGGAGCGTACCTCTAGGGATCTTAAACATCCTTTTCTGGTATTATTTGCTCCATGTGTGGCTAGAGATCTGATCCTGAACGCACCTGAGGGTTGCACTTTGTGGCACTGTGTTCCCTGGCCAGTGCTGAGCTGGGAGCTATGCAGCCCTGGGAGCAGAGCCAGTTGGCTGCCAACACTGCACCACTGGATTCGCACTTTCTCATTGGGGAATAGGTGGATTTTCTATACTAGCATGGGAGAGGGGTTAGGATGTGGGCTAAACCATTCCCAGAGAGCAGCCAGGCTATTCAGCTTGTTACAGGACAATGCCAGCTTAAAGAAAATTAAAAAAACAATCCTTCCATGACCCTCCTTGAAGACTGCACTAAAATTCCAACTGAGGCGGCCACGGATGACAATCACAATCCCTCCATACATGGAATAACTCGACTGTCTTATTAGAACAGAAAGCAAAGAGAAATGTCCTGGATATACCGTAGGAAATTGTCTTTACTAAATCTAGCTCAGTGCTTATAAGCACTGTATATATTATTTGATTTTGCCAGAATTACATAAACATGGGGTAAAATTTTTAATGTAAGTTGACTACCGGAATAAATCACAGCCTAATTATTCTTTTTTTTCTTGCTAAAATTAGAATTTGATATAGTGGTCAATTGACATTTTCTTTAATTTTTGAGACATAATTTCTAATAGCTAGTCCAAATGAATTGGAGAAAGTTGCTGCAGAATTGAAAAAATAAATTATCTGAATTTTATGGTGACTTACAGTTAAATCCCCTTAGTTGGAAACTTTAATTTACCTCATATTTCAGTTTTTTCTCCTCTAACTGGCTTATGGGTATATATTAGGGCAAAATAATTGTTACTTTTAAAGTGCCACCAGGGTGCTGGGAGGAGGCACCAAAGTGAAGCCAGACCCCTGTCATGCAGGGAGCAAAGGCTGAGGGGCTGCAGGGCAGCTGCTCCCTGGCACTGCTCCTGCAGCAAAGGCTGACCCTTGGCACCTGTGTCAGTCCCCCTGGAGCTGTGTGATGCTGTCCTGGAATAACTGGGACTCCAGCACTGCAACCCCAGGGCAGTCACAGGTTTCCTGTTTGGAGCCGGTGCCTGTGTAGGGGAACAAAGCATTGTTGGCCCTGTTCTTGGTTAAACAGGTAAATGCTGTGTTTCATGTTAAGGGTACTGGCTTAAATATCCACAGACTCTTCATGGGACTTTGCACAACAAAACATCTTTCCTCGGGGTGCATTTAAGAGACCAAAGCTCTTGGGTTGGGCTTCACTTTAGCCTGGCGTGAATTGCCTGTAGCCTGCAGAGTTTTACTAGAGATAATTTGAGTGTAGTCTTTGTATTTTGTATTTCTGAGGGAAATAAGTGGGCTCAGAACTGCAGAAAGAATGGTGAGAAGGATGGGTCTAAAGCCCACAGTGTGGAAGGGCTCTGAGCTCAGTATCCTGCTAGGGCAGTATGTGCTTTCATCCGTTCGGAGTGAGTTCAGTATCCTTAGGTCCTGGTATTGTATATTCTCTTCAACTTCCACACATCATGTTGGCCAAGTAACTTGGATGGCAGAGCCTTAGGCACAGTGTAATGCTCTGGAGAACCTTTCAGAAGAAATGCATGTTTTGGGATATTTACCTGATTTTGCTGAACCTCGGAATTGGCAATTTTGTGTTACAAATGCAGTGTTGAGAGTAACAGTGAGTCCACACACATTGTCTTGGTTAAGTCTTGGGTTTATTCCTAGAAAAAACACCTCTTGGATTCTGTAAGAGGAAAGGGCAAAAGCATTTCATTTCTATCATGTGGGGTTTTTGAAGCATCTCTCTTCACACTCCTGAGAGTATATTTGTGAAAACATTTAGCATTCCTTGCTTCTAAATCACAGAGCAACTTTGTGCAAACAATTCACAAGAAATGGGGTACCAACATTGTCATTTTGGCTATTAGACCTGTCTGAACTGTTTTCCGTTTTGCTGCTTGCTGTAACAATGGTGATGTGTAATTTGCTGAATATCCATAACAGGATATTTGAATATATTCTTTACAGTTTTACTTCTGCATGTAGCTCAGCATGCCAAATCATCACATTAACCCAATTAACCAAACCAGACCCACATCTGCCATTGAACGACAATGAAGATTTTTAAAAGAACTTGTATTTCACTTCCCTCTTAATGAAACAAACCCAGACACCAATCGTAATCATAGCAGCAGCTTTTATCAGTGTGCTGATAAAAATTATTCATGATTCAGACTGCACAAACTCTTGGTACATCTCCTCTCTTGCTGCTTATCTGTGCACGTGCCCCTGGAAAGGTAAGAGCGAGCCACATGATCCATGCACGGAATCCTGTGCAGTTCAGTACCTCTGTGCCTTAACGGCAATTTGAGTTTTAAACAGTGGCATCTGGGAAACTTGAAACAGCAGCTCTTCAATTCAGATTGCTTCTTTCTTATCATTTTATTGCACAGGAATTAAATGAAAATATTTGGGGCTTTGCTGGTACACTGGATGAAAAATCCCTGTTCAAATAGCATCTGTGGTATTGCACAGATCACACTGCTGTAGTAACCTGTGTGTGCTCTTAACATTAGGTATGATTTCAGGTGTGGGAGAATCAGTTCATTAGGGATTTGTGTCTCCTGGTGAAAAAAGCTCATACTGAGGAGGAGAATGGTTCATTAGGTAGACGTAGCAGAGTTTGTACACTGCTTCAGTAACCCCTTAAAATGCTTTATTCATCCTCATCCACAGAAATTTGCATAGTCTGCAGACCAGGAAGGACCTAGGATACCAGACAGCATTCCCAAAGACATGTGATAGAGCAGGGTACGTGCTGCTGTGTAGCCAGGGTGGTTGTGTTAGTCCTGGCAGTGGAGCTGTTTCCTACTGGTGCAGCAGCAGTTCCTCCATCCCAAGGCTGTGCTGGCTGGGAACAAGCAGCTGGTGTCCTGAGCAACCTTGTCTCTCTGATCATGGACCTTGTTACTCTAATGAGCCATAGAAGCACAGAAGGAACAGCTCAAGCTTCGGAGAAAAGAGAGGGATGGACACTCCTGTGCATGCATGGAGCTGACTTGGCATTTCTTTATGTTTGAGGGTGATCCCAGGGTGATGTGACCCATGTGGAGTCCCCACAGTTCCCTATTCTGAGGGTGCCAGGAATACTGAAGTGAGGGCTGTGACCGGAATGAACAGTTGTGCCCATCTCCCTGGCAAGCATGGGAAGACTCTTTGAGGCAGCAGTTGCTGTGTGTGTGGGGAGCAGCCTGGGTTTGTGGCATCAGCTACAAGCACAGGGTGCAGCAAAATGAACCCAACAGCTACCCAGCATTGCTGTGTTTGGTACCAGAGTGAGGATCTATGTCAGCTGGAGGGGTTGCATTGGCCCCACCATTTCTCTCATCTCCTTTTTGTTACTTGCTTGGATAGCCAGATGGAAGCTCAAGCCCCCTGTGAATGCTGGCCTGACATCCCTGGGGCAGGAGAGCTATGTGGCTGGAGGCAACCTGGCTTGGAGCAGAGGCACTGTGGGCTGTGGTCCTTGGCTAAGCCAGTGGCCCATTTCTTGCTGAGGAAGAGGGAGTGAGGCAGGTCAGTCTGTGGGGGCTTCAGCACCTGCCACCCCACATGGGGTGCTGGGGAGGAACTCAGTGTGGGTTGGCCCTGCATACCCCAGTGAGGTGTCACCCAAAGGTCTGGGACTTGAATCAGGATATTGCCTGCTGTCCCTCAGAACCAAGGGATGCCTCTTTTAGTCAGTTACTATCCTTTGCTGTAATGCAAACTGTGAGGTACAACAACTGTGTGTGTCTTGTGCCTCTGCTAAGCATATGGATCATCTTGGAAGAATAAATATCCAAGGAAAGACATAAATTCTGCAGAACTCATCAAGAAAATGGTAGCTCTTTGCCAGTGTGGCAACTAGGAAAGTTTCTGTTTTCAGCACATTTTGAAGAGCTGAAAGAAGCAATTGTCTTAGCTGATCCTGTGGCTGCATTAGTATTTGTGGGTATTTATAGGACACTACCAGATGAGCTTTCTGACCATCGGGAGTGAGCCTGTCATTCTGGAGCCTCTTCATCAATGTGCCTTTCACGCTCCATGAGATTAGCAGCTGCTGAAAATAGGAAAAAGGAATTTTCCTTTCTTCTGTCTTAGAAGAGACCCATCACACCATCCTCCTTTCGTGTGGGCTCAGAAACAGCTCCGGTCCTTAGCAAAGCCAGAGCACCAACAGGTCTTTTTAAGAAGTTCCGCTCCCAGGAGGATCTAAGGGAAAATATCCTTTTTGCGTGTTTAGTAACACACATCAAAGGAAAGAACCGTTCCAGTCTTGGTTTGCATTGTGCAGGCATTAGCTGTGGTCCAGTTCCACGGGGCTCTGCTCGAGGAGGCTGAAGTGCCCGTGACCATCAAGCTCTGACAGGGGCCGGGGGGGACTCAACCGGGCCCGAACGTGCCGCTCCTCCTGTTTTGGGAAGCACAGAGTGATTTTGGGGAGCGCCTTCACAGCCTCCCGGCCCCCGTGGCAGGCGGGACGTGCCACACCGGTGCCAGGCTGTGCCCGTGGGGCGGGCAGGGCTCCCTCGCACCGGCCCGGCCCGCTGGGTCCCTGCCGGCCCCAAACCCTCCCCGGGACGCGGGGACTTGATCTGGGAGCGGGGCCGGGGCGGGGGACGCCACCGGGCCTCGGCGGCCTCTGAGAAAGAGGTCAGAGAGCCGGGGGGCTGTGCCCGTCCCGGGGGGCTCCGCTGCCCTCCTGCCCCAGTCCCGGCGGCGCCGCGACCACCCCAGGGGGGCGGACCGCGACACGCCGGGTGGGCGCCGGTGTCCGGGAGTCCCGGCGGTGTCCCAGTGGTGCCCCGTTGCCCGGGGGTGTGTCCTGGCGGTACCCGTGTGGCTCCCCGCTGGTGTCCCGGTGCCCCAGGGCCGTGCCCCGGTGGTGCCCCGGTGTCCCGGCGGGGCCGGTCCCTCACGCGGGGCGGGCCGGGCCGGGTGGCCCCGCCAATCGCCGCCTTTGTTTGGGGTCACCGGGCGCGGAGGGGGCGGTGCTCGCCGGGGCCGCGCGCTGCCAGCGGGCGGGGCCAGGGGGTGGGGCCACTATCCGGCACGGCGCGCCCCATTGGCCCACCGTGCCGTCATTCTGGAGGGGAGCGCTGCTGGTTGGCCGCCGGCGCGCGGGGCGCCGTGCGTCAATGGCCGCGGCCCGCC
>WBMV01001455.1:53053-267740 GCA_013396655.1 Campylorhamphus procurvoides
CTCGCCGCCGCGCGCGGGCAGCACGGAGGTGAGCGGGGCGCGGGCCCGGCCCTGCCGCGGTGAAGGATGGGCGGGGGGACACACCGGGGGAGCACCCAAAGTTGGCGGCGCGGAGGGAGCGGGGACGGCGCGTCCGCAAGGGGGAAGCGCCGCTCCGGCTCCGGCCCGGGGCCCGGCCCGGAACGGCCCCGGCGCGCCGGGATCGCTGTTCGGCCTCATCGGAGCGAAGTTTGCCCCGGCCGGCTCCGACACCGCCGGTGCCGGTGGTTCCGTGTGAGGGCGGAGGGCCGGTCACATCCCCTACCCGAGCCCGGCACCCCCGGCACCGGCCTGGGGGTACTTGGTCACCTCATACAACGGTATTTAGTTACTAATATAGATTTTTTTTTTCCCTTTATCCGCCACAGCGAACGTGCGTCCTCGCCTTGATGAGCCCATTTGCGTTCTTTTCTGGGAAACCCCGTCTTAGAATGCGAGGGTGATTATCCCACCTTTTGTCTGGATTTTTGCTCAGATTGCTTTCGGGATATATTTTTTTGGGGTTGTTTCTTGTGACTTGGTGGCTGTAGAACTTCCGTGGACACGGCCACCTCTGGTTTGAGTTTTGCCTGTGCCTCGTCCAGCAGCGTGAGGGCCAAAGGCTTTGCAAAAATGTTATTTTTAAGTTGTAGTAGTGATTTTGAGTGTTGTCAGCTTCATTTTTACTGAACTCTTTGATGCTTCCAAATCCATTAATTTAGTCTTTCTTATGGTCTGGAAAACGGTGGTCTTCATTCTTTCCTCATTTGCTTTTAAGTACATGATTTACTGCACTGAAGTAGTGAATTGCCACCTGGTTAACAGGGGTGCGAGCGAGGAGAGACTGAGCTTTCACCTGGAATTCCTGCCTCAGATTGTGATGTTTCGGTTCTCTTGGGGGTGACAGTAGTGTCACCAGAGCACACTCAGGCTCCATTCTCTTTCCGGGCTTCCTGTGCCAACAAACGATGGATTTTTCTTATGTAAAGCACAGGTTTTGGTGTGCTGAGCTCTGTGAGGCCGCAGCTCTACGAACCAGGCAGGTCAGTGCTCCCTGACTGGGAAGGTGATTTGTCCTTTCCGCTTGTTATTTATTATTATTGTTTTTTATTGCAACTTTTGTCGTGTTTGGTGTTGGTAGCTGGTTTCTGGGGGCGGGTGAGGTGTGTCCTTGCTGAAAAGATGGGTTTGCTCTGTCGATCAGGGCTGTGCAGGCACTGCCAGAGAGGCGCCCGCTGTGCCCAGCGCTGCTGTCCGGTGTTTCCTCTGGCAGGGCCGAAGCTGTCGCCGCTTTGTGTCCGTGCACAGCACGGCAGCACCACGGAGGTGGGAGCGGAGCTGTCCTGGCTCTGCACCGGCACCCGGGGTGTTATAGTAGTAAGTCACAGAGCAGCTCCCCCGCTGACCTACTTCAGTGGTGGATTTTCAAGGAGATGCAATATAAACCATTCATTCCTTAAAACTCCACCTGTCAGAAACTTTAAGTGGGAATGGTTTTAAAGCATGATTGAAGAAGAGTGTTTCACCAGCAGTGCAGGTGTTGGAGGGGAGAACACGAGTTGCTTTAGGTTTTTGTTACTTTAATGAGTTAAAAGCCGATGTAAATGGCAGCTCTCGGGCCGGCTGCGGAGCAGCGCTGCTTTCATTGGGGAGCCGCCTGCTCCATCCCCTCGGCGCGGTGCAGCAGCGACGAGCCTCGTGAGCAGCAGCACACGGCTCTGCAGACCTGCCCGGCCCTGGAGCTCCCTGCCGGGCTTCACTTGGGTCTTCTTGTGCCCCTGAGCAGCAGGAGATCCCTGGAGGGAGGTGAGGTTTGGAATGAGGCTGGCGCCGCTGTCCCCTGGCTGCAGAAAAGAGTTCCACGGCTTAGAGAACTCGGGTGAGTTTCCTCTTTTCTGATTTCCTCGGGCAGGATGAGGCTGGCTCGGTGACCGAGCGGCTCTTGCCATCCTGCAGCAGAGGGTTTGTGGGTTTTGTAGTTTCCACTGTGTTTTGTGCATCTGAGCCGAGCTGGGAGGACTGACCCTCGGCGGTGCCATCTTGGCAGCTGTGTCGGCTTTGAGCTTCATCAGGGAGGTGATGGGGCAGGGAACCTTTGAAAAAGCTTCCTTTTTCTAATTTAAAGTTCAAAATGGAAAGGATGTGCATGGGCAATCTTGCTTTTAATTTCTGTGTATTCATGGACAGGTACCTGTAACTGTGAGCTTTGCAGAGAGCAGTGCCCATGTGTTTCATGGGCGGTTGGCACAGGGGCTTGGCGCTTTGTCGTGTGCTGAGTTTGGTTATGTGTGGTTGTTGAATTTTCTGTCTGTTAGTTCAGGCAGGGTCGTAGCTGGGGTAGCAGGAGGTGGTGTTTCTCCCTGCAGCTCGAGATGTGCTAAGGGTGTTGGTGGCAGGGGATGACCGAGAGGGCAGGTGGAGCCTCAGATGCTGCTGACTTCCAAGGGATTGTTTGGGAAACAGCCTTTTGAAAACAAAACATTCTCGATTTGGTTGTTAAACAGCAAATATTTACTTCCCTCTGTGGAAGTGTTGCGTAAGATTTTATTACTTAGACAAGCCTGAGCTTACGGTGTGCTGACCGCTGGGGCTGTGTGCCACGCTTTGTGCTGCTGTCCAGCTTGGCAGAATCAGACTGTCGCGGGGAGGAGGCAGCACTTGACACTCGGCTCAGTCCGCTCCTTGCCCCAGAATTTTTGCTGAATTTCAGGAGTTGGGATTTTACCAAAATCTCTATTGTCAGAGGTGAAAGCAAACTGCCTCCTAGTGAAGCTTCTAGACCCTCTCCATGGGCTGTCAGCCAGCAGGACGGGTTCGGAGAGTGGGCTTGATTTGCCTTTTCCAAACAGCAGGAACTACACCTGTGTGTGAGGTCAGTTTTTTAAGTACTTTTGGTATTATATCCATATTATTCCTGATGTAAAGCATGGGGCTTGTTTAAAGCTCTGCGTATTTTTAATTCAGTTCCGCATCTCTTCTTTCGATTTTCACAAGCACTTTGGCTCTAAGGGTTTTTAGTTTATTTGTGTCAGTTTTAAAGCTATATCTGTAGGAAACCTTCCTGGAGATGTCATAACTCAGATTTCATTCTCTGTATCAGAAGATGATACTGTGAAATGATGATGTACAAGTAATGTTAAAACAGATGTTTTAAAATTCAATATTTGAAGAGTTGGTGCCGATTTTACATTACTAGTGATTTTAAATGGCTCTTGTAAAGACCTGCTTACAAAGGTGGATGTTGTTGGAGGAAGGGGCAGTAGCTATTCTCCCTCTGTCTGGACAGTCTTCAGAAAGAGGGAGCTGGAATGTGACCTTCCTGTTTTAGTGTCCCTCTGTCTCTGCCTCAATAAGCCATGTGTATCTGGAGGGTAGAAAAACCTGGACAAACCCAAACCTTTCCAGGAAGAGAAACAAAGCTGGTGGAGTGCTTGTGGAATATGGGGCTGGTTAATTGAAATGCAGTGCTTCCAGCAGCTTCCTGTAGCTTTGGTGTTTCCTGACTTCCGCTTCCACACCTTGCTGAGTTTTCACTTTGTAGTTTTCTCCCCTCATTTCGTGTCTTGTTTTCACCTTCCGAAGCTCCCAGCCCCGTGCTGGGTTTGCACTGTTAGATCCCTTGGGTTTGGAAAGGCAGGTTCACATGCAGGTGCTTGTGCCTGTCTCAGGCCGAGTCCTTGGGGGTGCAGCACCCACCCTGTTCCCAGGGCGGTGCTGAAGGGGGTCTTTGTGCTGAGGAGTAATCACAGCACTGGATGAGCCAAGAGCAAACTGTGTTCTCACTGGGCATGGAGCACTCAGTGTCCTTCTGCTCGAGTCACACATTTTGGTTCAGGGAACTGGGTTTTTCCAGCCAGCTCTCCAGGTAGGTTTCCAAATTCAAGTTGTTCACGGTATAAAAAGAAAGAAGTGAAAATATCTGGCTGGTGGCTGCCAGCATGTAGGATCAGAGTAAGCCAATTCCCTGGCCTTAGCCAATGCTTTGGGACTTCTGGGAAATGTGTTGTCGTGTTGAGAACGTCTGTAATACTGGAAACTATTTAAATAAACAGCTGGTTTATTTTTGTTAGACCTGTCCAATAATATCCTCTGCTCCTTGGCTTCACTGCCATTGAATTTGATGGTGTAACTTCAGTGAAAACCAAGGGATGGAGAAACTGATGAGAGGTCTCAGCCAAAGGAGTTGTTGGTGATGGCGAGCAATGGTCTCATTGTGGAGCACTTACCAGATTTAGCAGCAACACAGTGAAAGTCAGGTGTGAACACAGCGAGAAGCTGCAGGAAAAGCTGAAGCGACTGCACTCTTTTGAGTGCTCCCAAAGTTTGCTTTTAGAATAACTGTGTGCACCTTCCGAACATAACTGAATTCTCCTCTTTCACCATTAGCAGGGTGCTTGCAGCTACTTGCTGAGGTGGAAAAGAGGAGCTTGTTTTACTGGTTGGGGAAGGTAGACTTGGAAATTCTACACAGGGCATAAGTGTTTGGCATGAGAAATAAACAGCTGGTTGTGTCACCCAGCCCTCAGCCAGTGTGTGGGCTTTCATTAGGGAGAATTGGGCTATCAAGTCTTGCCCAAAATGCACCATTTGTAGTTTTGCCTAACTGTCTTAGGATTGAATTCAGTTATAAAATGTCAAGGAACTTTCTTCTATGGAAAAAGGACAAAGGAACTTGGGAGTAGCATGTTACTGGTGGGGAAAACCAGGTCACTGATGCACAGCACTGGTTTTAGCTATATTTCTGTTTCTTATGGTTTTAGCACTGTTTGTAGAGCTTGTCATAGCAACAAAGTATTTGTCACAAATATTCCAAGACAGTAAGACTAGATTCAGTAACTTCATAGACAAAAATGGTTTTGTTGCTCATCCTTATTACTATCACCATTCCTGTGATTCTTCCTCATGCTTTTTGGTTTTTCTTGTTCCTCATGTATTCCCCACAGGCCACAGTCACGGCCCTACTCGTGCCAGTTTGTGTGGGCCTCTCGCTCCTGTTGTACATTTTTTACCTTTGCCTGTACTGTTTACACTTTCCTTGTGTCCTCCCCTTGTCCGTTGCATTCTGTGCTGGAGGACCAGGAATGCCTTTCCTCAGCCAGTGTCCAACTGAGTGCTGGCATCCAGTGGAGCCCTGCTGAGACAGCAGTGCTGCAGAGCTGGACCTGGTTATCTTCTCTTAGCCACCCTTGATTGATATTTAGAAATCTGCTTTTGTTGCCAAGAGATTTACAACTGTAGTTGTCCAAATATTGCTAGCAAACAAACGAAAAGCTGTTGGGTTTGCTTCTGTTGCTGCTTGTGGAAAATGCCAGGATCAAAGTTGAACCACGAAAAGTAGCATGGCAGTCCTGCAGATGTTTGGATCCAGGATAATTCTTTGCATTTATTTCTTCCAGATGGAATTTGTTTTGTCTGTGTCCAGAGGTCAGCAAGTGTCCAGGTGACTCTGGTGGCCTCCACGTACCATGTTGGTGTGGGTGCTCGTTTGTGTGGTGCCACCTGTGTGCTGTATGGACGTGGCTCTGCTGCCTCAGCATTTGAACAGTGGTGTTGGGGTCAGCTGGATGCCAGCCCCTTCCCCCAGCCCAGGACGACACTGGGATTTTAGCGGTTTGTTTTGTCCTAAAGAGCCTGTTTGTAATGTTTAAACACCTCTTCCCTTTCTTGTGAGGTAGTTAAGATGGCCAACCCTAAGTTATTACTTCGTAATAATGGGTTTATAAAACTTGTGTTTGTGAGTTTATAGCTTACTTGTGATATTTATTTCTAGTATAGACCTGTCTGTGGATCAGCAGCTGATCAACACCCTTTTGGCCATTTCTGTATTCTCCAATTACATGTTATATTGACAAACTGTGGTAGTTAAAGGGGCTGCCGGTCTAAATTCACCTCCTGGATCACTCAAGATTTAAGAACCAGTTAAAGAAAAAAAGAAAAGGCGGAGGGTATGAGGGGGATTGCTTGGAGAGCGGGGGTAGAACGCAGACTCTCTGTGTGATTTGCTGTTGTGCACTTTAAAGTTTTATGGTCCATGGTGCATCCCTTGGGAGGATAAAGTGCAAGAAGCATGAAGAAACCCATAAAATGACGAAGGGTTTATGTGGTATAATTAATATGGAACTTTCCATGAACTTTATAATACTTGTACTTTCTTAATTCTACATGAGTTTCTGGTTTGCTAATAAGTAAACTTGAAGATTGCTAATGGAACTTAAATTTTGGATTTTCATCGGAATGATATATAACAGGACACAGTGTAGGCTGCTGTATTTTAGTCTGTAGCTTCTTACTGGTGTTCTCAGCTGTGGATGTGTCTGCCTTGGGAAACATTTTTGAGCCATGGCCAGCTCTGCACTAAGAACCCCTGTGTCGATAGAGCTTTACTGGCACATCCTCCCCATGCCAGTGCAGCTCTGCTTGCACACTGGACAGGTTTGCAGACCTCGGTGTTGGGAGTTGCACCCGTGGCAAAAATAAATGAGGAGAAAGTTCAAGTACAAATCTGGATTTGCACAGTAAAACCAAATCAGCGCTGTGAGGTTGCAGCTCCTGTTTTTAGCTATCGAGGAAATTTTGAGACAAATGGAGGAGTTTGCCTGTGGATGCACTGGCCACACTGCTGGGAGCATGGGGATGCGGAGCAACATGGGTTCTTGTTCCTCTGCCTTCACCAGGAGCCCCTGTGGTGGTGG
Source organism: Campylorhamphus procurvoides (assembly GCA_013396655.1). NCBI lineage: Eukaryota > Metazoa > Chordata > Aves > Passeriformes > Dendrocolaptidae > Campylorhamphus > Campylorhamphus procurvoides. Next base: position 59,764 of record WBMV01001455.1, read on the forward strand.
GTCAGAGCATCAGCCAGACTAGGAATGGCAGATTTGATTCAAGCCAAGGGATGGCATGGGGGGTTTTTTGCTCCACCTCCCTAAAGATTTCCGTGTTTCATTGGAAGGATTGTGGTGTTATTTGTGAGGAACAGAAGCAGGGAAGTGTTGGTTCATTCAGAGGAATGGGAGCTCTTGGTTCACCAATATCCACAGTGCCACGGGGAGAGCAATCCTCCTCTTCTCTGCCTGGCTTTCCAGGGACTTTGTTCCCTGTGGGAATGCATTGTGAGTGAGTCCATTGGGGTGGAAAAGCGAGTTTGAAGACACATGTGTGAGCATTATTTGGGGCAATGGGTTCTTCACCCTCATAGCTAGTTGTCTGGCTTCATCTTTTTCCAAGGTCAAACCTGGTTTAGAGGTCACTGAATTTAGGATTCACATCCTGTAACGTGATTGTGGTGTGTCATTCTGACTGTGTGGCTCGAGGAGTCCATAATGAAAAGCTTGTTGGATCGAGGCAGGTGGCAGTTGTTGTTTTCCACATTGGGGATTTTTTGGAATGAAGAAATGTCATTGCTAAGCGCCGAAGAGGGAGGCATCCGAGAGATGTAGTCGTGTTACAGGATGATGAGAATGACCTTCCGTTGCTGTAATAACACAAGGTGGGAGATGCTAATAACAGGAGTTGGAAGGTTTAGCATCAGCAAGTTCTGACAAGTTCTACCAAAACATTTTAAAGGGATCTATTATCCATAGGCGCTTTCTGGATTAATAATACTGATAATTGATGACAATGGAAGAAAGTTAATAAAACGAGCTGAATAATTAGAGGTCTGCCAGCCCTGCAAAATAATGGAATGAATGATAGAGGACTTGACTGATACGGAGGTAAGGGGAAGTAATACAATTAATGTCAATTAAAATGTGCCCATGGAAAATAAGCTGATGAGATGTAACTGGGATGTAGTTTGGCTGATAAAAGCAATAATGTGTGCCGTAAAATACTTTGCGCCTTAATGAATTGAATGTAGAGCAATGCAGTGTTTTGAATGAGGAATGGGAGTGGTGTAAAATGAAAGCAGGGAGTGTGAAGTAAGTACCAGCTGCGTCAGGCAGTGGATCTGAAAAGGTAGGTGGGAATGGATGGGGATTGCTGGCAGGGCTGCCTGGCTCTGGTCTTTGCCCCTGGTGTCATGGCATGGGTGTCTGTAAGGCTTTGAGTAGTTTGGGTGGGGCGAAATAGCAGCAGTGTCAGTCACATGTGCAGAGCATTAGCTGGGGAAAAAAAGCCCTGTAGAGTAACAGTCTGAGTGTCCAGCTCCGTGTACTCCGTGTCCAGCTAGAAATCCTGGAATAGTGTACAGAGCAGTAATGGAGAGCACCCTCTCCCTGATTTCTTTATCAGTCCAGCAGAGATTGATCCTGCTTGACTGCTCCTTGCCCAGGAAGAAGTTGGGAAGTGGCAGCCCTGTTGATTTAGTCCAACACAGTCGCACAGTAAAGTTCCCAATAACTCAGGGAGTGCGCAGGACTCATAAATTACAGAGCAGCTCACGTTTATCATACACATCGCTGCTTATCTTGTAAACTCATCTGCTGGGCTTGCACGAGCAGTTGATTTAACAGCATGTATATTGTTGAACTTGACACATCCAAGAGTCTAATCAAGCTTTAAGAATACCAGGGATGTCTGGCTGCTGGTGTGAGGTCTCTGCAATTCCTAAATCATTTCTAAGAATGCTCATGGGCCAGGCTCTGTCGGGTTCGCTGCAGGTCACAGGGAATGTCTGTGTTGTACGAAATTGCAGAGGAGTTTTATCATAGTGCTGGCATCTGTTTAATGACATAAAATGATTAGATGTGTAAAAGGAAGAAGTTAATATCCTTTTTCTGTACACTTCCAAATGGGAAATGACTATAAATTAATTTTGTAGGGTAAAATGCCAGTGAGTAAGTGTACTGCTTGTGTACCTCGGCCCAGGATCTGTCATGGGAAGCAAGAGGATGGTGGGTTTGGAGGGAGAACTGGTAAAGCTCTGCATTGTGGCTGGTCTCTTTTACCCTGCTGCTCCAGTTCCCTTTCCTGTGGGGACTGATTTGGTAGATAAACACACACAGCTCATGGATGCTCTGATTCTTTCGGTGCTGCTAAGGGATCGATAGACATCATCAAGGTGCTGCTGCTGGGACGGGGAGTGCAGGGCTTTTTGGGACACGGGTTTTTAAGTGGAATTGTTGCACCTTTACATATGTAGCAATAAAAAAGGAATAATCATGTATTCTTTAGTGTTCCTGCTTTTGAGACCCCCAGGTACGGTAAGGTTAGGAAGATTTCCAGCCCTCTTTCTCACTTATATTCACTTTTTGAGCTGTGCATGGAAAGAGAAGTAACCTGGGTTTGACTGGATATGGCGCGTTCTAGTTTTAAATGAACTAATAGACCTTGAGTTGCATTTCTGCTGCAGCTTGACAAAATTATAGCAGGTGCTGGGGCTCTGTGCTTATTTACTTGCAAATCCTGTCAAGTGTGAACTTCATTTATGACTTCTCTGGCAGGTTGTGCCGCTGTGGTCACAGCTTCTACAGCGTTTTGTTGCTATTGCTTGTAAAATTTGTCACTGAGAGAAATAATGATCTAAAATAGGCACAGGTAAGCACACACAGGCTCCTCATGCCCAAATTCGTCAGTGCTCTTCTCAAACTTTGCAACCACAAAGAATTAAAGTATATTTATACTTCTGAAATAAAGTTGCAGTTTCATCAGAATGCCATTATTTGCCCTACTACCATGGCATGTTGCTGCTCTTGGACAGGGAACTGGGGGTATTCCAAGTCTTGTCGCTCGGGTCTCCTGGTGGAAACCACCCATTCTCCCATGTGTACATCACATGTTTCCTCTCCTTTCTAGATGATCATGGGAACAGCAATGGCAGTCATGTAAAAATCTTTTTACCGAAGAAGCTGCTTGAATGTCTACCAAAATGTTCAAGTTTACCGAAAGAGAGGCACCGCTGGAACACTAACGAGGTAGCTAAGTCTTTTACTTATTCTTAAATGCACCAGCTTACTTAATGTTTATGGATTGTTTTGTGGGAGCATGCCATGTGAGCTCCAGGATATGAATTCCTTGGCTCTGGAACCCGTTCTATAAATAATAAAGTCCTAGTACATGCTGCAGGTGAGGTTTAAGTTAGACTTGAAGGCAAATGTGGAAGCTGACTACTGGTACAGAAGGAGCCTATTGCTCATGTATGTGTGACCTGTCTCGGAGTCAAATCTTGTATCATCTTAATGACTCATTTCAAAATGGTTTAGAATTAGATAGATGTGTTTGTACCATACTGGACAAAGTGTTACCTTCTATGCATGAAGACTTTTGAACAAAAAGTTGGTGTATGTTCTTTCCAGCCACACAGGGGCCTGGGAAATAACCATCTTACCTCTGTCTGAGGAATCTCGTTAAGAACAAGGGACACACAGAACTGGGCATATTATGTTGGAATCCAATTATCCTGAGTGTGCTGGTTCACAGGTCTCCTGTTAATGCGTCACGGTTGGGGTAATTTAAATGAAACAGAAGTATTTAAAATGCGAATGTCTGTGGGCCAAGGTGAAGTTAAAGAACTACCCAGATAGCTCTATGATCCCTAGGCTTTATTTCTGCTGGGCAGCAAGGCTGGATGTCCCATGGCAGTACTCACAGTGTAGTTTAGTTTTCAGTATCTTCGTTATTTGTGGGAATGACTTGACAATAAAGGTGATCCACTTGGAGAAATGACTGTAAAAGTCCAGTTACTTCTGCTTGGTGGGAGCTGACTGGTCCTGTCCTTCTGATCCCCCATTTGTAGTATCTAGACTTGTTAACAGAACCTGTGCTCATGAGTTTTAACACTTGGAAGTGGCAGCTGAGTACAGGATCAAACACAGCTCACGTGTGTGAGTGTTTGCTGAACATTGAATCAATCACAGAGCAGTTCTTGTGTGTATTTTTCAAAATTGGAGTCCTAAACCCCCTTCCTTTTGGTGTCTGGAAGTTACAGTCAGGTATCTATTTTTGACATTCCAAGTACTGCGACAAAATGAGTTGCTGGCCTTGTGTTTTGTGTAGATGTTTTTGTCTTGGGTCATTTGGATTGAAGGGTAAATTTTAGAAAACACGGGTTGTGGTTTATTCTGCGATAATGTTTGTACTAACGAGAACAGGGCATGGAGCCATGGCAATTCCAGTGGCTCTGACAGATGATGTTTGGACAAGGACAGTTGGGAAAGCAAGGTCTTCACAGGTTTGTGATAGAATGATGCTCTTCCTTGTTATTGTAAACAGCAGCTTGGGTTTTAGTCATGTTCTCTAGACAGTGCTGCTGTCTCCAGTGCAGAGCCTTGTGCATGTTCTTGAATACATGGCTTTGAGCAGGGTTGCTGTGTGGAGCCTCCCTGGGTACAGGACATGGCAAAGTTCATCATATAGCTGTTATCATTCATGAGCACAACAGGGTGCAAACAGGAAAGCACAGGTGCTTGATATGGTGAGCTAGGCTGGCAGGAGAATTTGAGAGTGTGGCCTTCCTCCTAAGGGACATGTCAGGGAGTGGGGAGTGAGTAACTCTGCCAGGGCTGGCCAGCATATTGCTGGGGTGGGCTTGTCTCATGCTGTAGTTCTGAATGGTTTGCTAATAGTTACACGTCATCAGCTGGGGCATTAAAAGCCAGACCCAGCCTACTTCTGTCTTTTTGAATGTCATGTCTGTCATTCTCATTTGTATCCTCTCCTCCTAAATCTGTTACTGGGGCTGCCACACCACAGGGACATGAAGTAGGGTCTGTTGTGGGTTATGGCTGGTGCTGACACTGCCAGCCTGTGTGGTGTGGCCAGTGCAGTTTCCCTATTGAATTATTTAAATGGAAGAGCTTTTCTTGTGGCCACAGAATTTTGGCCTCATTAGCTCAGAGGGGAAGACAAGAAAAAGGCAGAGTTGTATACTTAGATGAAGTCTTGAAAATTAGTATTAATTATGGGGAAGGAAGGATCTGAGCTTCCAGATTTTACTGCCCTCCCCACCCTCAATCTGAAAGTTTAATTCTGTTCACTGTTATAAAATTTGAATTTTTCTTAGGGTATAATTGAATAATAATGTTGGACTACATTCCCAAGGCATTCCTAAGGGGATGCGTTTTTTTCATCTGAGTACACAGATGTTCTGCCTGTGCTGGTGAAAGCACAAGTTGTAAAGTAGAGAAGAAAAAGATGTATTTTATACAGTGGTGATTCCAGAATCTTTGTACTAATTTCAGAATCACTGGTCCCGTGTGTGAGATGTCTCACTGACAGGGAGGGAGGTTTAGTAAAAGATGGAAAAGAAATGAAGTGCATAAATAACTTCTAGATCTGAACATGTGTGTGATAATGCTGTCCTCCCTTAACTTGTATGTGTTTCAGCAGTTGGGGGTGTGCATGGGCTGTAAAGTGTGAGTGCAGCAGCTGGTGTTGTGGTTGGTGGTGTGGGTGGTGGTGTGGAATGCATCCCGAGGGCAGGTGGGGGCCAAACCCCTAACCCAGCCATGACCCGTCTTCTTTCCAAAACCCTTAAGCATTGCTTTTCGGGTCCCTTTGCATGGGGATGCTTCAAGGAAACTCAAACATGAGTCTTGCCTTCCTCTGTGGAGCCAATGAACATGTGTTCCCACATGTTCCTGGCCACTGGGGTGGTGGGACAGTGCTGTTGCTGGGCCCCTTGGTGTTGCCAGCACAGAGGTCAGGAAGCAGATGGGGTTTGCCAGGTCCTCTGCCAGGGCATCACCATGGGAACATTGCAAATAACTTCATCTGAGCACTTTCATCTGCAGCTTGAGGATAATGGTCAGATGTTGCTCTGGATTGGATGGTTGGGATGGAGAAATTGTATCCTCTGAGAGCTGGGTGAGTTGTGGTTGATTTTACACATAGTAAAATCACGTGATGAGTTGCAAGAGAAATGGAGCACTTAAAAATGCTTCAAATATGTTATCGAGGTGTTTGCTTTCCATCAGAGCATGCATTTGGAACTGAAATGTTTGATGGAAATACATTTACATACCAAGATGTCATCTTGTCTTAAATCAAGTTTATAGCAGTTTTATATTTCCTACTGAAGAAAGTGTTCCTTCTAATTCAATCTTTTTTTACCAGAGATAGAAAATCATAAGTTTAGCCAAGCAATTTAATTACAGATTTACATTTTTGAGATGCCTGTGAAGGTGTGTTGTGCGTATTTCTCTGGTTCTGTGAGAGGATGGAGACAGGGTTTTCATACAATTTCTCACATTAGGAAGGTCAGTTAATTGCCAGAAAGTTCTGCTGTGCTCTGTGCATGTGAGGGAGTTCCTCAGTGTCAGCATTTAGTTGTGGTTCATTGTGGACCATTTTAGGGTTTGTGTAATACAGATCCAGTTTGGTGTCAGAGAGTGGGTGGAGCAAAGCCTTCCTGATTGGTGTGCTGGCAGTGTGCCTCCAGTGAGGATTTTGGGAGCACTGGTTCTTGGCTCCCTTCTGTGGGGCCTGGGACTGCGCTTCCAAAGCACTAAGCTAGTGGCCTCTGGGCACCCCAGCTGAGCTCCTGTGTCCCCCAATGAAGGTGGCTCATTATGAGCTGCCTCATTACCTGCTAGTGGCTTTGGACAGCAAGATATGTTGTCTACAGGAGATGCATCCCACTGCACCCAGGGACCAGGTTGTCTGGGAGGAGGGAACTTCCCGGGGCACTGGGGTCAAGGATGTTGACATAACCTTGTCTCTGCTCAGCACTTGCCAGGCACTGGATTGCAGCTCTGGGCAGAGATGCCGTTCGTTAACAGTTGGCAGACGCAGTCATTAATCATCCTTGTAAACACTTAATGACATGGTGCGAGAAAGAAGAAAAAGTTAAACACTGGAAACGTAAAAGGCTACCTCGGGCTTTGGTTCCAACAGTATTCTCTATTTACAGTCTCTGTTGGTAGAAGCCCAGAATTTTCATGGTAGGAAAAGCCAGTTGTAATTGCTCCGTGTGCTTGGGCTTGTCTGGAGGGGCATGAGAACTGCCTTGCTCTTCTGAATCAGCCAGCATCCACGTTTTGCAGATTCCAGACTCAGGTAATGCTTGGTAGAGCATGCAAATAATGCAATTATGAAAATCTGTATTTTGAGCATTGTAGAGCGTAGGAAGAGATTCTTTGCCTCTGCTGCCCTGGGGCCCAAGTCGCGTGTTCAGTGACATCTCAGTGTGCTCTGGCGTTCTTGCTTTGCTCGCACGACACTGACATTCTCTTCGCTTGACAGCGAGTTATTTACCATCTTTTCTCCAAAGCACAGAGAAGATCTTGAAGTTTTGGAGTATTGCCTGAGGGACGTGAGGGACCCAGACTGAATGGGGAGTGAGTCTGGAGCCTTTGGGCTGGTTGTGATGCTCCGAGACGCTGTCAGGGAGGCAGTGAAAGCGATAGGTCCCTGCTGCCTGCTCCTCCAGCTCCCCTTGGGCCCAGCCAGTCACCGCATGGCTCCTGTCGGCACTCGTTTCTGCATCAAAGCCCTGCCCTGGTACAGACCTGGCAGCGTGGCTACTACCACTGCTGGGTTTTTTTATTTATTTTAATCCTTTTAAGTGCTTTTTAGAATTGGCTCTAACATCAGAAAACTTAAAAAACCTCCTTGTTTTAAGGCTACCAGGGACAGCATGGTGTATTGTAACCCTGCACTACACATCTCAGTTCATTCCTTACTCACTAAAGTGGCGGAACATGTTGCAAGTTTGTGTATGGCACAGATTTGTGTCACCACTGCATTTGGAGCGTGGAGGGGGTGCCTGTCCTGGCCACAGTGTCCCCTCTGTGATGTGCCATGAAGATGGCAAAAACTCCTGGAAACAGGGCAGCACTCAGAATGGTTCCTGGGGCATTCCTTCATTTTAGTGGTGGTGGTCTCCAAGCCCCTGTACCGGGGAGAAGAGGCCTGTCTGGTGACAAACCAGTGAGCTGGGTGTCTGTGCTGCCATGCTTCCAGAGCCTGTCCCTTCTCTGGGCCACCAGCAGGAATGTGAGGAACTCCACTTCCTTTAAAGAAGAAAGATCTCTGCAAGTGAAATCCAAGGAACATAACATTTGCAGTGTGAGGAGAGCAGAGCTGTAGTGAAGTGTTCATACATCTGACTGGGGGCCATGTGGCACATGGGGGTGGCTCCTCCTGCTGTGCCTGTGCTTGGGGTTTGAGGTTGGTCAGTGAACAAAACAGAAAAAATGAAGAAGCTCTTCATTGTGGGTTTATTTTGTGAAATTCATGAAATTCTGTCCTTTACTTAATGTGCAAAGCAGGAATGTGCTGCTGGCATTGCATTTGCAGTTCCTCAGTCATGTGCTGTGAGCAGGCTCGGGACTGAGCAGAATTGGAAGGTTAGATACTGATCCAGACCATTTGGAACAAAAGCAGTAATATCTGCCATGCTGTTCATGCTTAAACACAGAGAGATTCATCGTCTTCCTCTTGGGAAAACCTAACTTTTTTCCTTTCCCTTTGGTTCATGTGGGGGCCAATGAAAAATGGCTGTTTTGGCAGTTTCTGGGCATTTAGTGTGTCAGAGTGCTGAAAACTGAGTGGCTTCTGTAAAGCAGAGCAAACATGAAATGGAGGGTTGGGGGTAAAGCACTTTGTTTTCCAAGTGAGCTTGATTGAATGACTTAAATTAACTTTTTTACACTTAATGATAGCCTAAGGAAAAAGATTGCTTCATCATTAGTTTTAGCATATTATACGCAAAGTATAAAATGGTGGTGGTATTTAACCACCTGACTGTATGCCATTAGTAATCTGTCAAAGTACTGCTGAATATTTTTGAAACTCTAGAAATTAGTTTGGAGTGGAATTGGTCCAGTGGAATTGATTTTACTTGTTGTTGGACATCTCTACATTCCTCTGCTAAGAGTGAGTTTTGTAGATGACAGTAGTTCAGCAGCACGAAATGTGTATCCAGACACCTGGACATCAGCAGAGTGCATTAGTTCAGTTAGTATTTACCTCTTTATCTGCAGGAACACCAGCAGTAGTGATGGGTACTGTTGCATCATGGATCTGGGTCTCTTGCTTGCCCAGCACTGAGTAAAATACTCACTGGTGTTACACAAGTTGTGCATTGTACCTTATTTTACAAGGAAAATGTTACAACAAAGTCAATTTACAAAGTCAATCTTAGTCTCTCTGCCAGGGCCTGGCATGTACACACACAAAGGAATTGGTTCACTTGGCAAGTGAATGGGAATCAAGGAGATTATATTTTGCAAGTGATTGAAATCCTGTCATCTTGGTCTCAGGTTTCCTGCTTCCAAGGATGGTTGTTGCATTTGAAAGAGAGAAATCAGGGGATTTGGGTGAAAAAGAAAAACTAGGTATAAAGGAAAAATTAGTGCCAATCAAAGTGAAGGTTTTCTGCAGGGATAGTGCCTAAGAAAAAAGAGGGAAACCAGTTTGTTTCCTGCGAAAGCAGTGATTATTGCAGGGAACAGTGTCCTGGGGAGAATGGAAGGCAGTGGAGTTACTGCAGAGGGGGGAAAGAAGAACCAAAGGCTCTGTGCTCATTCCTTTGGATCTGGTGTCTGTGCTCTGTTGTAGACAGACCTCAGGCACAGGAGCTGGGAACTGTTTGGGAGCACAGAGCCCTGGAGTGAGCCAGGCATTGGGAAGCCTTGCAGAGCTGCTCCTCCTTGGAGGCTGCTGTTGTCCCAGGGGTAAAATGTTCCTTGAGTTACCTACAACTCATCTTTGTGTTACTTGAGAACTAGGGAGCCCCACATTGGTGTGCCTTGTGGGCACGTCCCAGTTATGCCCCTCTCTGAAATTCCTGAACTCTGGAGTCTTCCTGGCATTGATGCCTTTGGACTTAATTAGCTGGTAAGGCACTGCAAGTCTGTGTCTGTGCTGTTGAGTTACTGTGAAGTCTCTGGGTTCCCAAACCAGTCTCCTTCGCAGCGAGGTCATCTGGAACACCTGCAGTGTGAGTCGTGCTGAGAGGAGCCAGCCCAGCAAAATGGTGAGGGAACAGTGGAAGTGTGGAGTTACTGGTTTGGTTCACAGGAATTGGAATTGATAAATGTTGAAAGTAATGTCAGGAACCGAGCTGTAACTCCAGCATGTGGCAGTAGCTTTCACAGGAGGGTTTGCCAGGGGGACCTTCCTGCGTTTGCCGGCGAATTCCTGACTGTGACACACGTGAAACAGGAGTGATGTGGGAAGATGAGATGTGTTTTCTGGGAAAACATCCAGGCAGACTAGCTCCTTTCACTCTATGTCAGTGTTACGTATGGTGATTCTCTGACACTGGAGGCACCTTTGCCTTACAAGGAGAGTTTTGTGTGGCGAGTTTGTTTCTTGGCTTCAAGTGCGGGGCTGCTTTGGTCCAGATAAGAGACTCCCAAAAGTTAATGCCTTGCTAGGGATGCTGGAGCGAGGAGGGATGCAATGCCCTTGCTGGTTGTCTTTCTCCAAAAGTTATCTGATGTAAATATTACGTTCTCTGCATAAATTTATTGTAGATAATTGACTGCATCTTGCTTGGAAATGGGTACCAAAGGTTGTTTTATAGCTTCTATGTAATTGAAATTCCAGGAGGAGAGGCCTTTGTCTTGGAAACCACATTTGAATTACTTTTTTATTGTAGTGTTGAAGCAATACATTACAAAGTGAGGGGTTCAGTGTGCATGTGTGTCAATAATTACCAGATTTCCACAATTACAATAATAAAGCAAACTCTTGAAAAACCACGTGAAGCTTTCTCTGAAGATTGATGATCTGACAGTTGTATTGACAGCCAGTGTGTTCTGACCTCAGCAGAGCTTCCCTGGCACCGGTTTTGGTCAGTGCCATGTGGGACCGTGTGCTCTGCCCTGCAGCCAATGCTCAGGCTGCGCTGCCTCGTACCTTCAGCACTGAAAACAGTTTGGGCATCAAGAAACCAGCACCCCAGTATGGAAATGGGGAAACTTGTAGGAGCCCATCTACAGGGAGGTTAATAAGACAAGCCAGAGTGGCCAGGAACAGAAGTTGCCTGGTGTCGTCGGGGCAGTGTGGCCACAGGAAGGGTCGGTGGCCACAGGAGGGTCAGCAGCACCTGGCACAGGCGGGAGCAGGAGGGCAGCCGAGGGCGCTGCCGTGGGCTGGGTGTGGAGTGCGAGAGCTTTGATGTGCTTCCATAGAAGGTTCTAGTTTTACTCACTGAAGCTCCTTTGTTTTGCAGAGATCTTGATGCAGACGCCCTTTTGGATTTCTTTTTAATAGTGTGTGACCCTTCATCTTTGATCCCTTGACCTGCATTACTTTGGTAACCATTTCATTTTTTTTAATTTCATTTCATTTTTAATTTTGGTGTGTAAGCTGTAACATTTCATCATTTTAAACTGTAGCATTCTTTGACCTCCCCAAATGTCTTTTTTTTTTTCCTATGAGGATGTGTAATGTTGGCTTTTCTTGAATAAACATTATTTCAGTTGTTAATAAACTATAATTTTCGTTGAGTTTTGCTTCTTTTAAGTTCAACTGTGTGTATGTTGCCTGTATAATACTTTACTTTTTCTGATCTGTGTTCTCCCAGTACTTAATCTATTTTGGTATTTATGTACATCTTCGCTTTTCATTTGCAATTTTTCTACAGTTCTTTTGTTCAGTAAAACCCATGCTTGTGGCCCATCCATGTCTCCCTCAGTCACATTTTGATAGCCTAAAGTAACCATGTGAGCATTTCAGATACCCTTATGAATAAGAACTATCTTTTGCTTATGAAATTTTGTTCCCTGTCCTGAAGATAACTTTTCCTAACCATCAGCTCCAAACTGATAGCTGTTTTAATAAAAGATTAGGCTTTAGACCAAAATGAAAATCTCAATTGAAACTCAATTTGCATTTATTTTTCCATTATCATTGGAGCCCAAAGGGAAGTTATCGATGCTTGGAGCTGTGCTTTAGGCACGGCTGTGCTTAGGGAAGCAGCATGGTGTGTACGTGGGATGGCAAAGCCCCCAAAGCTTAGTAGCTGCTTTTCCATTTTCCTGTTGAAAGGGAACCAGTGGATAAGACAGATTTTGGCCAGATTCTATTTTTATCTGGTAAATGATCATGTGAAATCCACAGAGCATGGCCCACTGAAGTACAGATTACTTTTTAAGTGTCTCATTATTTTATTCTCTAACATAAATGCTGAAGTTTTAATTGCACACAGATGAAGCTTCTAAATGAGCACTGAAGTGGATTTAGGTCTTCTCAGGGCCTTGTTGATGCTTGTAAAACTTTATATCGTTCATTAGAACTACAGATTAAAATTGTAGTGAGCTGTTCACATAGTCCCAGTGGGTTCTGCTGGTGCCTGGCCTGGGAGGAGCCTGAAGCCCACCTGGACACCCAGCAAGCTCTACTCCCTTGTCTGGGGGTCCAGCTGACTCTCAGAGCTGAGACTGAGCTGTGTCCTTCCCTGTGAGTCCTGAAAGGCCCAGGGGGATCAGCCCCAGCAGGTTCTACCTGAGCAGTGGGGATTCACCATCATCACCAGAGCCTGGTTCAGGAAGCAGCTGGTTTGAATTGGCATCCCTGCTTGAGAAAGGTATTTCCAGCACTGATCTTTGTGCTTAACCACAAAAGCCTTGCTTTTAAACTGCCCTTCTGTGGCAAAATTGCATGTTAAAATAACGTGGCAGGTCCAGAATTCACAGAATTCTCTGCCCAGCACATCTGTGCTCATGTGTGAGTTTCTGTGTCCCCATGGCTGTGAGCTGTGCTGGACCATCACAGCCTACATTGGTGCTTCAAGAATTCAGGTGGTTTTTTCCTTTCCCATCCTGTTCCAAATTTTAGCTGTGATAGTTTTTGGAGACCTGGAGTCGTCAGTTCTGATACACAGACTGCTGCTCCTCATCGAATGTGTCTGTGGTAGCTGGGATTTGGCTTTGGCTCTAGGTTTAATGCTGCCTGTCAGCCTGATAAGAAGGAGCCTCTAGAAATCATCTTGAGCTATTTCTCCAGTCTCCAGAACAGGGTTTTTAAAACTCAGTGGAAAAAATACTTATTTTGCCCAAGAAAACTCCTTGAAGACTGTTTTTCTCCTCCTTGTAACACATATTTTATGTTGGCAGCAGTTAGATGTGAATGCCTTGCCTTTCCAGGGAAGCAATTTTTAAAAAACCTTTATTTAGACGTCTGGAAACCAAAGGGAATCTCCCTCCCTGTGCAGAGGGCTGGCTGTTGGCTGCCTCCTGCTAGAACAAATAGCAGGGAGAAAGAAGAGATAGAATAAAAATGTTTAATGTTGGGAATTTGAGTCAACAATTTAAAAACAGATGAGCTTTAAAGATGTTAGAATGTCTTGTTTTTGTTTTTATTTTTTTGTGTCATTTCATGTTTTGTCATGTCCATCCTGCCTCCTTTCATAAGGTAAGCACTCTGAGCTATGGAACTGGCCAGGTGTAGCTCCCAAGGTGGTGGGGTGACAGAGTGGTGCATGCTTTGTTGTGATTTTTACACGTATTGTGTTAGATGCAGATGGTTCTTTGCAGAAATTGGTGTAATAATATGGGTTCTGCCTGTTCAGCTGTTGCATGGGCTTCCAGGATGCTAGAGCTGCTGAGGGAGGAGGAGGTAGAGCCTTTGGAAGGGAGGAGATAGGAATTGTCCTCAGTTTCCTGTATAAAAACCAGTAAATATTAGCAAGAGAAGCTGCTTTGTTGACCCAGCAGTAGCATTTGCCCCAGCATAAAATCTGTCCTCAGTTTTCTGCTGCAGTGCTGCTGGATACAGCAGGAACAGCAACAGCTGACCCTCAGATGGCAAGAGAGGATGGAACTTAAATTCACTTTACTGAGCTTGTTTTTTATGGAGCAGGAACTCAAATATGTTTTCTTCAATCACTTAATCAAAGAACTACACAAATGCTGCAAGATGTTTTCAAAGCAAAACATTTGTCTATTTAAATATTGAGAGAAAATACTCTATTGAGAGATTTGCTCCTGCTTACGAGGTTTTTCTGTTACTCAAAGCCAGAATGTTGATAACAGCACTCCTGAAACAAGTCTTAATCTTGAAATCTATGCAGTATCTTCTGCTGCTGGATGCTTTTACATGCTAACCTTAACAAAATGCTGAAGGGTTGAAATGAAATCGTTGGCAAATATACGAGATTTAGAGCATTGCATGTCTTGCAGTTCAGGTATTGCATCTGGGGTTGGATTGACATAATCTGCTTTATTCAGCCTAATAGACACCTGTGTGTCATATGCATGTACTGCTCATTTAATAAAACATACTCAGGCAGCAGCAACTGGCTCACTTTGGCCTGGTCTACTTTTGAAAATGAGATGTATCAGCTGGCACATGCACACTCTGGTTTCTATTAATACTGAAAACCAGCCAGAGATGCAGGATGAAGGTACAGGACAAGTCTCTCCTCCCTGTCCAAGCCTGTATCTGGGAAAACACAGATTTCTATGCAGCACCTGTCTGTACATAGTAAACTGAGCAAGTGGCAGCAGACCCTACTCACGTTTCAGGGCTGGTGGCTTCTAGGCACAGATCCTGCTGCTCTTGTTTGGAGGAGAAGGGAGTTCCCCCTTTCCAGAGCAGAGCCCGAGTGTCACTCTGGCCTTGCAGCAGGGCTCTTGGGGCAGAACAGGGGTGCCCTGGCAGCCACTCCTCGGGGAGCTTCTCCCCAGGCCGGGAGTGAATATCTCAGGCTTGTCACCCTGCTTGCTGCTCTGGGTGTGCATTGGTTTGCAAAGTCCTTAAATTTAATTATTGCTCCTGCTTTAATCTCTAACTTCTCAAAGTGCATTAAGGTCTCTGATGGTTGGGGGGTGAGTTGGCGCCGCTGGGCAGCTGGCCCCGACCCGCTCCTGTGCTTCTGCTTTTCCTCTGCTTCAGAAGTAGAACTGTAGCACTTGACACCCCACGTTGGCTTTGTGTCTGCTAGAGCAGGGTCCTCTGCCTGTCCCCCACTTGTAGCTGCAATTCAGCTCAGAAAATGCTCAGTGATAAACATATGTTTTTATTTCTCCTTCAGGTTTGGCTTGTCTGCTTTTCAGCTCTTCTAGACATTGGAAATTCCAGTTTGTGTTTATTTTCTCTGGATTCCTTCCCACAAGACAGAAGTGAATTCAGCACGGATTATTGGGGAGAGCCTTGGCTGGGAATAAGGATAATTGCAGTCTCTGGCTGTGCCACACTTTCACTGATGATTTCTTTTAAGTTACTCACCTGCACTGTATCTGTTTCCTCAGCTGTAAAATGTGGGTAATTACCTCCATTGTAAAATGTTACAGGGTCTGCTGGTAATTATATGAACGAAGTGCTAATTACAGTGATTATCCCTTGGACCTAGTCTAGATCTGGCTGATGTTCCTGTTGTGATGAATGTATGAAACAAATACTGCAACTTGGCTTTCTCTGCTCTTTGCGAGGGGCCTGGAAGGTGCCACGGTGCCCGATGTGTGTTCCCCATGCTCTGCCACCCAGATCTGTCTGTTCTCTTGCTGCCCCTCTGGACCCTGACACATTAGCAGGGCGGTGGGCTGAGGAGAGGCTGAGTAGTTACTGATTCAGTACTTGGATTCCTGTGTGATTTGATAACCAGGGTTTATGCTGTGGCTTCGCTTTTCTTCTTGGGGATATGCAGAAGGTGGCAGCCAGGGAACAGTGCTCCTGAGGTACCTGTTGAGTTAGGGCCAGTCTGTGCTTCACTCTTCCTTAAGAAGTTCTGACCTTGATGCCAGGAGAGGTGTCCTTCCAGCTGTGAGGATTACTGCCCTCCTGTAAAAAGGCTACAAGCTTGCAAGACTTTATTATCAAACATTTTATTTTCTTTTCTCCTCCATTTATTTAGGACACGTTTCCTTTGTATCTGGGAATAGTCTTACTATCCACTGGGTAGCGGAGGAAGAACTGATATTCTTCAAGGTAGAAATTGAGTGTTCTCATCCAGAAAATCCTGCTGCTGCTACTTGGATGGTGCTGTAGTTTCTGATAGTAGTAGTAAGTCATGTCGTACATCTGGTAGTGGTGAGAATCTCCTTGCCTCTCAACCTTCCCTGGACACAGACCTCATGGCACAGTAACAATGAAAATCGTGTGCTTGGTGCATCCTGCTGCAGCTCTGCCTGCTCTGTTCTGCCACATCTGCTTCCCTGTTTCCTGGGTCCTGCTGGATGGATTTCAGCCCTCGCCTCCAGACTCCACACACCCCCCTCCCATCAGCCTCAGCCTTTCATTGCCCTGAAAGAGCAGCTGTAGAGCTCAGTTATGTCTTCAGAATTCGGTAGCTAAGCTGCTCTTCCTTTCTCAGAGTTTCATGAGTCAGTGAATTTTTAACTTTCAAGAGGAGGGTTTAGTTACTGTCCAGGATGGTGGTTTGGAAAGGCTTTCTGGCAATGGAAAGGCAGTTTTTAATTGCAGTTTTGCACCTTAAATTTCCAGTATAGCTGCTTTTCTCTGACAGCTTCTGTCATTGATTCTGTGGACTGTTCTTTTCCATGACAGGATACTCATGTGCTCCAGGAATGGGGAAATGTGCCATTCCTGACAAGTGAAAGCGGTTATTGCCATGCAGTTAAGGGGATGGAAAGAACTTCACTCTTTAGGTGCAGGGAAAAGTTAATGAGGGATTATCATCCCTCCTACAATCGCTCTTGCCTTGCTTTAGAGCATCTAAACTAGAGATGGGTGTCTGTAGTGTGTCTGTGCTTTAATGCTTGTCTGTCAAACTTGTTTAAAAATCCTGTTCATATGAGAAGCAGAAATCTTCGTTTGTTCCTGCAGAATCATCTATTCAGATAAATCATTCTGGTGTGAGGGGTTTCAAAAGTGAACGATGCCACATGTTTCTACTGTGTGTTGCACAAGTGAACTCATCTGTGCGTTCTCTGCAAGTCTTGTATGCTGAGGGACATTAAATTGCTGCATAACCCAGAGAGGAATCAGAAACTCAGATTTGAGATTTATCCAGCTCGTGATTTTACAGCATCCTTGTAAAAAGTGGGAAGATGTATGGTATCTGGGATTTCTGTATCTTGGTACCGCTCTGAATGCTGTAAATTGGCAAAATAACATGCAAACTTTTTTTAAAACTTAAATGTTGAGTAACAAAGTAATTACAAACTCTTAAAATCTTCCCTCTTTTAAAAATGAATGCACTGTCTGGTTTTCACTGTGGTGCAAAGTGTTGTGTAAAATCACTGTAACTTGTTATAAAGATGCTTTTTAAGTATCTGCATGAAAATGCAGCATCACCATGAAAGCAAAAGTGTTAATGCAGAAGTGGTTCCAAATGATGCGTTGCAGAATGAAGGTTTCCCTCGTTCTGAGAGGAGGTTTTAAGCACTGATGTACCCCTTGGGGGGCAATTGCACACCCTAGGGAAGGAGCTGAGGTGCAGTTTGTATTTGTCAGGGATTGCTACGGGAAATCCACTTTATCCATTTGTTTTTACATCTTTTTATAATTACCTGTCACTGCTTGGCTTTGTAAGTCAGTAGTTTACAGACAAACTGGTTGGGAGTGCTGGGAGTGCCACTGGCTGTAACCCCCACGGTTGCCCATCCTGTCCTGAGTGTGCTGGTGCCCACGGTGGTTTTTGGGCATCGCCTGGTCCCCCAGCCCTGCTGGGCACAGGGGATGTGGTGTGTGCCGGCAGGACAGCCCGGTGTGCTCCGAGCGCCCGCAGAGGCAGCTGCAGTCGCCTGTCCCTGCGGCATCCCGGAGGAGGACGAGGAGGAGGGTTTCCATCGCGCCCCGCTTCCAGCTGCCCCCGTGTCTGTACGGACGCGGAATCCCCACAGGAGGGTGCTGTGAAGGCACTGAATGTGCAGGTTTGCAGAGGAGACCAGGGCTTGGAGGAGACGGCGATTGTAGGGCAGCCAACGCCGTGGCTCTGGCAAGGGCAGCGCCTGAGTCGCCACCGGGGAGGGGCACGGATGGAGCTCGGCGTTTGGGCTCTCAGCATCCCGCTGCTGTGCCCCTGGGTTTCCACAGCTGCAAGTGATGGCAGCAGGAATGCCAACAATGCAGGTGCCACAGTGTCGAGCAAGTGGTAGCTGCAAAGTGTCCCAGGGCTGTTATGTGCCTGCCCGCTTATAGCAGACAGGGGGACTCTTGATTCCTACCTTTAATAGCAGCTAGATGAACTGATAGAGCTGTGGTAGTGGGTAAGTGTAAAATCAGCTACTTGGTACATCAGAGTACATGACTCTGAACATTGGGACTGGGATCTGTGTGTGAGTCCCTGCGGGGTCCTCCACTGGCCAAGGGGGCATTGCTGCATGTGGCAGTGCAGTACCTGGGTTTGAATCCCAGGTGTTTGGATGAAGGATGGTGTCCAGCAACCACAGTGCTTTGTGTTACCCTGTGGGTTTGGCACTCGTCTGAAATTACATCACCAAAACCTTTTGGTGGAATGGGTGATCCCGAAACTGGGCTAACACACACTGCAGAATTGGTGCCTGGCAGCAGTGGTTTTGCCTCAGCACCCACCTGGCAGAACCGACCTGGTCTTGTGTCCGAACGCTGTTACATCGGCTGCAGGCGATTACAAATAGACTTGGATTTTGGCCCTGTAAAGGGAGACATTCAGTTTCCAGGGGGAATTCTGCCTTGGCAGTAACCAGCAATAGTTTGGTGGTTTCTGTAACCAGGCAGAATCTGTTTGGATGTTAGAAAATTAGAGCATAAATTCCTGCAGCAGTCAGCTGTGTCTGCGTCACCTCCGTGACCTTTTAACTGCTGCTCCCATGAACAGTTGCCACTAAACACAGTCAATAACCCCCTTATGCATTTCGTTGGATCGTCTCCTCCTGCCATCTCAAATGAAAAATAAACAAAAGAGCTTAAGCGTGCAATGTGCTAAATAGAGTAATAAGCTGTGAAAATATTTTATGGGGGAATCTGGGGCAAGAGCTGTCAGCAGGAGTGAGCTGATTGGAGCTGCAGCAGAACGGCTCTGGGAGGGGGGCGTGGGGACAGAGAAGGGAGATTTGTTCACAGTGTATGTATGCTTTTTTTTTAACCCCTGTCTGAGTACTTTTAGGAAATCCCTCCCATTCCTCCTTCCATAAATTGATTACCTCTGCACATCAGAAGGCCTTGGCTCTCTAAGTACCCACTAAGCTGCTCCTGTGCTGATTTGACTTTGCCTGTTAAATGTAAAACAGGTTTTAATCTTCTCATTTAGATGTTTTAATAGAAAGTAAATGTTTAACTTGCCTTGCTGTGGCATCCAAATCTTTAATCCATGGGACTGTTTTTAATGAAAGGAAAATGTGCTTTTGTTTAAAGTAGGTGTTACAGCACAGACGATGCTGGAGAATCACAGACCCACATCGGGTATTTTCAGCACTGGTGAATCCCCAGTTTGGGGATAGTGGGTTTAGGAACGTGCAGGGGTGAGCAGCGAGAACCCCATCTCAGGACAGTCTGATTGTGGGAAGTTGGGAGGGGTCTGTAACCCTGCTGAAAGCAGTGTCAGTGATTCCTGCTCCAAATTCAGTCATGGCTTTTCCCAGTGGTTTTTTTGGAGTCGTAGCTGTGTTCTGGTGGTTGCTACAGGGCCGTTGCTGCTCCAGTGAGGGAGAGCCAAGCAGAACCACGTGTTTGCCAAGGAAACCAGGCAGCACCAGGTTTGATTCCTGCACGCCAAAGGGCGGTTCTGCTCTTCTGTAGCCACTTAGCTTGTTTATGATTTAATTTCATTTAATTTGTCAAAAAAGGCATTTCTGGCTCCAGGACACACATATGGCTGGCAAAGTAACAGGCCAAAGTTGAAAATGATCAAGGGGTGGAGCACACAATGAATGTAGATAGAAACCACCTGGGGGCAAGCACAGGCACCTGTGCCCACTTTAGGGCAGGACCCAGAGCTGTTTGCCCCTTCAGATGCATTTTCTGCCCCAAATTAAAATCGAGATTTTTTTTAAGGCTGAAAGCACAGCAAGTCCTGGAAGATGGAGAGGGCTGCTGAAAGATTTACCTGTGTGTTTCCCACCAGCCCATGCTGCTAGGAGGGAAATGCCCTTCAGGGCAGCTGGAGGCAGAGAGGCACCTCCAGGTACTCCACAAACACCACTTCCCCCATCAGAAAGCCAACTACACTGATGCAGCTTTGCCTTGGTAAATAAAGTGCTCTTATTTCCAGGCCTGTGTTTTAAGTTGTGGAGCTCTAATTATGTAAGTGCCAGCGTTATAAATAGCGGGTGCAGCTGGCAAGCCCCAGCCACAGCACGCCAAGGCACTGGTGCTCGCTAGTGAAGCTGGGAGGACGGTTCTCATCAGTGTTTTGGCTTCTCCCTTCATGCTCCGTGCTTTCCCCACCTGGGCTCGCAGGGGCTGGTCCCCGTGGCCAGGTTTGCCATCCTTCCTGGGACAGGGGCCAGCTCAGAGGCAGGAGCATCCTCTGGCACCTGGATTTGTACCCAGTCTGTGCATCTGTGTGCAGAAGGCAAAGAGAAGAAAACTATTGGTAAAATAATAAATCTACTTCAAACCAAAACAGTTCATTCCTGCAGCATCATTACACTTCAGGGGCTGGTGCTGCATCACAAGCGTGTGGAAAATGGTGTCACACAGGGTGTCCCAGCAGCATCTACAGCAAAGGATTCACTGTTCTCCACAAGATGACTGGGGAGAGGTTTTTGTCCATCCATGGGGAAACAGCTGCTCCATCACCGTGCACTGAAGAGATGGGTTGGATTTACAGCATAGTAACTTAAATGTTTAACTTTCTGAGTTGTTCTAGTTTAACTAATTGAATTTTTTTTGTTTAATTTTGCTGGTTTCCTTTGACTTTTTTTTTCTCTTTGCCCAAAATCCACTATCCCTAATGGTCATGAGCACACCAAGATGCTGGGACAGTGCTGGGGATTGAGGAACACAGAGCTGGGGCCACATGTGGAGATTTGGGGTGTGTCGAGAGACAGAGAGGTGGAGGTGTTTGCTTTCCCTGTAGGAGCAGGTGGAAAGGTGTCACCAAAGTAATAAAAGTATTACGAAAGCAATCACGTATGCATTACTCGCTTGGTGTGTTAAAGGTGGCTCCTCCCTGCGCAAGGCCAATCCATTCTGAATTCATCCCCTGGGATTTGGCGTTAAAACATGTTCTCTGCCAGCTGACAGAAGAGTCAAGCTCGGATTTATTACACTGGCACCTGCAGTAAAAAATGACAGATGATGAGAATGTATTTAATTATCATTCAGCACCACGTCTCTGCCTGCTCCGGTCGCGGGGCTGCAGCTGTTGGCACACGCTTTAGTTTAAAGTCAATGTGCTTATCTGGAGAGGGACCTGGAGGTGGAGGAGAGCCGGGAGCTCCTGCGGGGCCCGGCTGAGCCATCGAGGGTCTCCCCATGCTGCCTCCCCATCCGTGCATCCCTCCCCGGCATCAAACAGTGTCCCTGGCTCGCCAGCCCCTGCGGTGTGGGAAAACCCCCCTGTGGCAGCCATCCCGCATCCCAAAGGCAGCTGCGGTTTGCAGCAAGGTCAGGGGGACACACCGGGGACTGCAGCACAGCAGCGACAGCCAGGATGCTCCTTCCCAAAAACCGCGGCTCCTCCAGTGCTCAGGTGTGTGCTGGGCAGCCCTGCGGTGTGTGTTGCGTGTGCCCTCACATGTGCATGCACATACACAGGTACACGCATGCACACACTCGCATACATATACAAACACACACACACGTGCATAATTGGTGTAGGGGAGGTGACACAGGTGCTGCAGCCCCAGCCCCAGGTGCTGAGACCCTTCCCAGGTGCCCTCAGTAAGCTCTGATGAGGCTGCCGGGGGACTGGGATGAGCCCGGTGCCTGCCTGAGCTGCCCTCAGTTTCCTGCAATGTGACCCTGTGGCACAGAATGTCCCCGACAGCAACTCCAAAGGTGAGCTGTGCTGCTCCCGGCTCCTGAGGGATGAGGATTTGGGGTTGCAGAGGGAGGGTGTCCACCTTGCCTCCCTGCTTTGTGAGAGAAGTTATCATTGGGGTTTTGTTATCATTTGTTTGTTGCCTGTGCTCACAGAATCCTGCAGGGAAAAAGGAGTTCGTGGAGGATTAAAATATCTGATTCTTGCTGGTTACTGAGCCTTTTGGGCATGAGCTCAGCAGCTTTGTGCTGCATGGAGGAAACAGCAGCCCATGAGGAGGGGTGGTCAAAAGAACCATTTTTTGGGCCAAAAAATGGCAGAAAAATTTGGTTTTTTCCAAAACTTAAGAGGAAAACTGAAGAATTTTGATCTTGCCAGAATGCCTTTGACATTGGAACTTTCCTTGCTTTTAATGATGATTGTTGAAAGCAGAGACTAGAAGCAATGTGGAAACAAGGGGTTTTCCTCAGTGCTCTGTCACAGAGTGTCCTCACTGTTGTGTGCAGAGTAGGGAGATGTTTGCTTTGGGGGGACACTTTTGACAGGAGCGTCTGGGACACAAACTCACTTGTTTTGGTGGATGTGGCAGCTTCCCTTGGGGTTTTGGCCTGGTGAGCACTGCTCTCTGTTAACCACACCAAACCCCACATTTGGAAGTGGAGCAATCAGCTGGGGATATTCTGGAGCGGGTGGTGAAACGAGGCAGTTTTTAGTATTCATGAAAAATGCTTGTGACAGCCTTACCCCAAGTAATGAGCAGCCACCTGCAGTTCGGAGCAGTGCTTGATAATGCTGTAATTAGACTGGAGATGCAAAAAAGCTCATTAAAATTAAATAACATATTTGTCACTGTTTTAAGAGGTGCAGATTACCTCGAACCATGCTGGTCTGTTGACCTTGAGTATTTTGGCATAGTCCTTGCTGTTGAGCTCATGAAAACCACGTTGAGCATCCCACGGTCAGTTTTGTGGTGGACTTTTTGGCATAGGTGCTCACTTGCCCCCATCACATCATTTGGTACCTCACCAAACAGGGCTGTGCTCCCAGCACCAGGGCACACTGTGGTGGGACACAGGCTACCAAACCTCTTCAGTTTTTGCTGCAATACAGTAAAATGTGTTTTAAGTCCTCTTCCTCCCTCCTGCCTGAAAAGGAATGTGCAAAGCTGTGATGGCATCTATTAACAAGACTGTAATTTAGCAAAATTAATTTTTAATGACTAATTTGTTGTGTTTTCAGATGTCTTTTGTAATACCTATTGTTTAAACCCCTTTTATTTCTCTACGTGTCACCACAGAGGAGATGAGTGTTGTGTCAGGATCTCCACTCGGGGCATCCTCTGCTGGGCTGGCTCTGCCCTTGGGAGTGCTGCATCTGCTGAGGAAAGGTGACTTTGCAGAAAGGCAGAGATCAGCCTTTACAGAAGGGATTTCTCTTTCTCCTGCCCCAAAATGGTGTTGCTGCCAAAAAAACTGTTGTGGCCACGCACTGCCACTTCCCCTCCAAAAATGCTGACCAGCCAGGACTTCTCTTGCTTTTATGCACAGAGAAGGGAATTAAAAACAAAAAGTGGGTTTTTCTTCCTCCTCCTCACTTGTGAGTAATTACACGTAGGTGTCTTGGAATGGAGTGTTTACAGACACTCCCTATTTTCAGCATGTGGGATTCTCCCTGTGTATCACTCAGGTTGCGAGCAGCACCAAAGGCGCTGCAGCTTCTCAGCCTGATGCCTGGATCACCATTGATTTATTTGGGAATCAGGGGAGAGGAGGGGAAGCGAGTGCCCCTGAGGATGGAGCATTCCTGTAGGATCATGGCCCTTTGGTGTTCGCAGGAGTGGAACTCATAGCACAACCTCTGGTGCCTTTTTCTGATAATACCTTTTTTCCCATTTTCCCCACTTAAGAATGTTCTTGGAAGGGCTCAGGATCAGGTGGTGGCAGCGTTTGCTGCCTTGCAGCTGGGCACACTGCTTGGGTTTTCTTTGCTGCCAGTCATGTCAATGTTTTCTGTTATATTCCTGGCACCAAATGGGAATTTTCTGAGAGCTTGTTCTGACTAATGTTGATGAAAGGGCAGAAATTCATTATTAGAGAGAAATAGCTGGTGCTAGACTGGGGTTCCCAGGTGCATGAGTGAATATCAGGAAATGTCTGTAGTGAAATTTCTTCTGCACAGCCTTGCCCGTGGCCGCCCCCGCTCCGGCTGTGTGGGCTGAGCTGTGAGAGCTGCACAGCCCCGAGGGTTGAGAACGGCATTCCTTCTGCAGCTGCCCAGTTCTGTGCCAAGGGGCTCCCCACTGCCCAGGCACTGGCAGCTCTTCTGGGCAGAGGTGGCTGCATGAGGTCTCCAAAAGCAGTGCAAGAGCCTGTGGTGGGCAGACAGAGCCTAAACATAAAAAAATAAAATCAAATAAGGTGTTTTCACAGGCCTAGGTTGAGATTGGACCCATCCGCCTTCTTCTCTTGGCTGGATTCTTGATTATTGGCAGAGTAATCCTTGTTTTTCGTCCAAGCTGGGATGGATGGGAGAGAAGGGAGCTGTGAGCGAATGGTTCCGTCACCAGTAAATGTTTCCAGATTAAACATTGCGCTTGGAGTGGAGTGAAGGGCTGTGTCTCGGGCTCCTGGTCAGATCCACATGGGTCCTTTAGGCAAGTCTCAGGCACCTTCAGAGGAAAAGAACCCCCAAAAAACATTTGGCCTTTGTGGTTATGCTGGGAATCTGCTGGCAGAGTAAACCCTGGGTAAGCATCCTCAGTTTGCTGCCTCCTGTAATGGAGCAGCTTTTGGAGTTTGGAGCTACAATTTGTATTCAAATGAAGGTCATTTGAAAGGTGTAACACAGTAAACAGCCATTATTTCATTTTGATAGTGGTACTAAAATTATAGTGTTGGTTGAATTATTTTAGTATAGGACCATTACCATCTCCCTAAAACACTTAGAGGGGTTTTATATCAGTGCTGCAGTCCTGAAATTAGAGGAAAATTAAAAATCACACGACTGTGGTAGGAAAGTAATTTATTTGCGAGGATGCCTTCATTTTATCATGAAGTCTTTCCCTGCTGCTCTGCCTCAAGAGAGATGTGCTCCCAAAACCCAGACAGGCTCTAAGGGCTTGTCTTGCTGAACTAGGAAGGGACCAGCTTCCCATAAGCCAGAGCTGCCATTAGCCACCTCTAAAATTTAATTTTTAATTTTTTTTTCCCTTCAGTAAAAACAGGTGCTATGGTATTGCCTGACCTAACAGTGTCAGCATGTTATATTTCAAACATACTTGTGTAGGGGAGTAGATACACACTTAAAATCTCTGTGCACTTATTTTCTTCTGGGAATACATGTAATAAAAGTTGGAGTTAATAGAGTGGCAGTGATTTCCCTCGTTGAGGTGGCCGGGTGAGGGTGGCTGGATGGAGCCTGGCAATTACTGCTGCTGTTGGGTGGAAGGGGGGGATGCGCAGGGGCTGTGCGGGAGCCGGAGCTGGCGGACGTGAATGAAATCTTAATTGGGAAATTCCCGTAGATTATTACAGCTGCCTTCATTAACATTTTCACACTTGGCCGGTAACGAACGAGGAGAAGGGCTGTCTGTGCCACTGGATTTATAGTGTTCTGAACCTGCTCCATACCTTGGGTGGGCACTGTCTGCACCCTCGCCTGGCAGTGCCCACCTTCGAGAAGGGATCGTGGGCTTTTTGTGGAGGGGTGTTCTGTGAGGATTTCTGTGAAAATCTTTACTGACAGGGAGCTGGTTCTCAGTGAAAGGAAGGAATAATGTGCAAATAAAATTCCCTTAGGCTTATAATTCCTCCGGGAATTCAAGATGTGAAATTTCTGATTTCTAGATGCATCTCTGGCAAAGTTTAGATGGGGTTTGGATCTGGTTTTTATGGAGTTTTTGATCCGTTATTGCTCCAAGGTTTTTTAGTTGCATGAGGAGGATGCCAAGTGTGTGTCTACTGGGAAAGAACATAAACTCCTAAACCGTGGAAGTTGAGCTGCTTTAACAGTACCAAAGCTGACATAGATGATGCACTGGCCGTAAAGGTGTTGGCCATGGAAGGCCAACATCATATTGCAGATCAAGGACATGCCTCATGTCCCTTCCCCAGCCTCATCAAGCCCTGGCTTGCTCCTGCTCACACATTGGTGCTGAAGCACTCCATGCCAGCAGCATGGAAACACATGTCATGATGAAATCATGGGGTGCTTACACACCAGGTGACACTGGGATTGATGGTCCCATCCTCAGGTGAAGGCTGCTCTCGCAGAGCAGCATCTCAGGAGCTCCTTCAAATGGAGGGGGAAAACCTCAGCTGTAGTAGGATGCCCCCGGAGATGAGCGTAGCAACCTGTTCCATATTTATTACGGGCAACAATTTGACTAAGGGAGAATTTAGATTAATAACATTCAGCCCAGAGAAGTAATTTCCTTTGAGAAAGCGATTTACATGCACTCTGCCAAAAAGAGCCGTCACCGCGCGCTCTCCCCGTGTCAGCTCCAATAATGAAGTTGGAAATAACATGGGAGGTTAATAGGTCCTACTTATCTCCTTAGCGCGGCAAAGGAAGATTTACAGTGTGGAGCCTGGTTTGCATATTCCCGTTGGAATTGGAAAGGTTTTTCCCAGCCGAGATTGATGAGACGTTGCAGGATGTCTGTTCAGCTGAGGCTGTAAACCTCCATCCCAGGGACATACTTGTGCCAGAGGGAGCCGCCTTTCCTGGGTTTCTGGCCAGGGACTGACTTAGATGCCTGAGCCACTGTTCCAGTGATAGTTATTTTTATCCATCTGTATTTCCTCTGAGCCTGGAAATTCCTACAGATGTGGCTGCCATGCCATGTTAAGAGAAGCTCAGGGGGTTTTCCCTGGGAACTGCCCATGGCATGGAAATGGGAAGGTTATCTGGAAGTGTGGTGGGAGGATGGTGGAGGACATCTGTGTTACCCCTCAGGCCACTGCCTGTGTGATGCCATCCTCTGGGCATATGTTGGGGTGTGTTGTGTCCTGCCCTCACCCCTGGGAGGGTGGTCTATGTGCTGGTCCAGGGGACTGGAAGCTGCTGGAATGTGCTAGTGGCTTAGCCAGGACCTGCTCCCCTAATTGGAACCTGTGATGACCTTGACACCACAGGGGAGGATGCTGCTGCCTTGGCTTTCCGTGAGTGGCCCCTTCCCTCTTGCCTGGCTGGCCCAGGGATGGTGGTGTCGGGCACAGGGGACGACGGGCGCCAGAGCACTGTCACTTCACATTACTCATGTGAAATCCCACAGGACCCGTGGCACGTTATGGGCTGTGGCAGGAGCTGTTTCCCTGCTAACAGTCGAGGTGAATGGGCTCAGAGTAAGGAAAATCCCCAGATTCTGCTGCTGCTTTCCAACCTGCCCCCCACCGGCTTCTGGGAAAGAGCTCTGTGACTGCTTCTCTCTCCCAGCAGGATTGTGTTTGGCTCAACTCACAGGTTGTTGGGCTCTTCCAAACTGAGAGTGAAACAAACTTTTAAAAATAAAATTCATTCCCTCTGGATAATTTAAGTCACACCATGCCTGAAACCTGCTTAGGAGAGGGGCTCTGAGAACGAGAGAATTGTTAATAAATGTTCTGTCTGCACAAACTGTAAAATATTCATTCCAGTTGGTTATATCACATTACTGAGCAAGTGCAAGAAGAATGAACTTTCTGAACAGCTTAAGGTACAATTCAGTAATAACCTGAGCTATTTAATGAATGAAATATTTAACATAATTTGCATACATTAAGTGATGGGATGACCTTTTTCTACTTCTGTGTATTCCTTGTGCATCTGGAACAGAGCAGCCTTTCCTCCTCACCACTCCTCATGGTGGGCACTGAGGAAGTGGCATTTTTCCTCCCCATTTTGAGCCAAGCTAGTGGGCACCATACCAGTGGAGGCAAAGGCATATATGCAGGCACTGCTGTTCCTGCTCTTGATGCTCCCAGTCCCACAAAACACAATTTGTTTCCTTTCCTTTTTATTATTTTTTAAATGAAATAATATTTTAAGTGCACACAAGAAGCTGGGAGATGTCCACATGCTGGAGGCTCCTCTTGGCAGCACAATGCTCAGGGCCTTGGAGCTGCCCTCTTCCAAATACTGCCAGGGAGCTTTGAGCAGAGCTGGGAGTGGCACAAAGCCCATTCCTGGGATGGGTCTGCTGGGCTCTCCCTTGAGGCACACTGGTGCCTGGATGCCATCCCTCTGCACCTGGCACCCAGTGCTGCTGGCACCTCTGGGACCCCCTCTGCTGTGTGTAAAGAGCTGTGACTGGATTGCCTTGGGGGATGCTGAGACTGCCCATGGTGTCCTGGAGAGCAGCATCCCTGAGCTAGCACTCTGTTGGATGGCCACAGGGTAAATCAGGGCAGTGAAAACCCCAGGAAAGGGAAATAAGGGGGAAACCTTGGTGCTTTCCCCCACAGAAACAAAGAGAGCTGTAACAGGTGTTGGGTGACCAACACTTTGTTCTCAGCGGGTTGCTCCAGGAGGAGGTAGCTTCTAATTTCAGTGTGCCCAGAAATGGCATTTCATAATCCAAACAGTGGCAGGGCTAGATTCTCAATAATGCCCAATTAATGTGGGACTTCATTAGTGCTCCCTAAGTTAAGAGCACTTGAATTCATTAAACTCTTCTACTCTGTAAGTGGTCGCCCTTTAGGAAACAATGGACTGAAATGCAGTGTCCGAAGGAGTGTAACTATCTATATAGATCTACAGATATATAGATCTCTCTCTATCCTGTGGGGTGGGGCTGGGATGGTGGCCCAGACTGGAGCCCTGGGGAGTGCAGACTGGGTCTGAGATGACCAGTGTGGCCTCATGGTGATGCAGGTACCTCCAAGGTGTCCATGGTGCTGTGCCTTGATGACCTTGCTTACCTCGTGGTAATGCCACTAGTGACCCTCACAGACTGGATGACTAATGCATCTTGCTCCTCCAATCCCCATTACTTTGCATTTTTTTCCCACTAGCACACTCTGTGTCATATCTGTCATCTGCCCAGTCTGCAGTTTGTCAGGGCTCTAGGCTGGTTTTTCACCCTGTCTGAACCTCACTTGGAAATGCCTTCTGTCACGTTCAAGTGGCACTTTCTCAGTGCTTGCTTCCAGGTCGTTGGTAAATACGAATCAACAAAAGAAATATAAAAGGAGTTCAACTGGGAATCCCCATCTGGCTGGGCCTGCAGAGCTCCTGGATATCAAAACTGCCTCTCCAGAACTTTAAAGGCTTAAAACCAGAGAAGAGCAGAGCAATTCTGAAATGCATCCCTTTCTTTGATCAACAAGATTTTAATTTTTTTAAAGGTGTGTATTTTTGAATTAATATGAAATGAGCCCACTCCTGGGAATGTGAAGCACAGCCTGAGATGAATGCTCATGGTCCCCCTCTTGGCAGCTGGATTTGGGCTGCCTGAGCAGGGGGAGGGCTGTTTTCATCCTGCTGTTAATGTGCCTTGACAGACCGTTAAAGTCAATATTACCCCAAAAACATTCTGCTTTCATAACAGGCAATTTTGTTGGTGTTGAAAATGCTTTGTTTGATTCCGGAAGCCATTCATTACAGGATCAGGGCTTCAAATTGGAGCCAATTAGGTATAAGATCTGCTTTTAAAAGGCTCTTTCTAAACACCAAGAGCTTGAAGGTTAAAATGAGGTGAGTGGGGAGCCAGTGCTGGGGCAGCCCCATGGTATTGGGTGCTGCAGGGGCTGCATCCCCCTCACTGAGACCATGTCCTGGTGGGAGTGGGTGGCTGCAGCCACACTGCATGTGGTGGCTTGCCCCCTTTTCTATATTTAGCAAGAAATGCATCAGCATCCCTTTTCTTCGCTGAATTCCCTCTGGGACAGAGCTGGTAAATAGCTGTCGCACTAAAAATAACACCTGCAGCAGCCTCTGGCAGCCACGTTCCCTTCTCTGGCTGAGCACAGAGCCAAAGGGCTCCCGCCCCGGGAGCAGATGCTGAGATTTATGATTATTTAAAAGAAAAAGCAAAAGTCAACCACTTAGAAATGTAAAGAACATGAAATTGTCTGTGATGCTTAATCTTTGGAAAGTGGCATCCATGCTCTCCACTGGCTGCTCTCCGTGAGAAAGGACATGGCAGCCCCAGCACAGCCTGCAGGGATGCTCCGTGTTGCTGACAGCCCGGAGGTGACAGGAGTGACACAGCATTGGCCCTGTCTTTACACCAGCTTATGGTTGACCCCTTTCTGAGGAGAAATGCAGGGAATCCTGGGCAGTTTACTGCCCTGGTGCTGCTCAGAATGGGAAACGGCTTGCACACAAATAATGTCTTTTTTTCTGGTCATTTTTTTCCCCTTGTCCTTTATTTTCTTGTATGTTTTCTTGAAAGTGAGGAATGACTAAACTCTTAGAAGTCTGAAAATAACTTGCAAAGAATTTACAGTTCCCTGATGCTGCTCTTGTTTTATGGTTGTTTTCTTTCTGTGCCAACACACAACAACAACACAAAATTTTGGGTCAGAGGGGCGGTTTCCACAGCTGGGAGCCAGCTAGTGACCACCAGACCCTCTGGGGACAGACTTGCTGCCCTCCCCAGGCCAGTGGCCTGGTTAATCACCATTGCCATATCCTAATCTAGGGCAGAAATAATTCCCCTTTGGTGTCCCCACAGAAGAAGGATGTTTTGATGATAGCTGTGAGCATCCTGAATTCAACTCCTCTGTTCAGCTGGACGTTCAGAAGGAGAGATCCTTGTTCTTGGGCTGGAGGGTGATAGGTGGGGCATGAAAGCAGCAGCATCCAGGACTCACTTTCACACCAACTGAGATGTGGGACTGAGGTTGTGGTAGGACAACACAGCATTGATCAAGCCAGTAAAACTTTCCTGTCCCTGCTATTCCCAGATTCCCTGCTATTCCCAGATTTCTGGGCTTTGTGGCTCTCAATCTGACCAGAAAAATCATCTGAACACGGCTTTTATCATGATTGAATATGTATCTTTAGAAGAATTTTAATTCCATTTGAAATAAGAAAACGCCATAAATCAGCAACAGAATCTTTTAACATTTACAGTTTTAAATGAATTCCTGGTGAGAGTCTCTTAAGCCAGATTTATATCTGACTCTGCATTGAGCTGTCGTTATGTGGGACTGAAAAACTCTGACAGAATTAGGCATAATGCAAAAACATGCTGAAAAGACAGTTCTGCAGGACTGTGGAACATTATTATATCAGAGCATATGCGTGTGAGTAATATGCAGAAAGGGGCAATTTCTGTGGATATTTCCCTTTTAATGACCCTTGCACAGTTCTTTGGGAGGGTTTGGTGCTGTGTCTAAGGGAGAGGGCTAATGGAACAGGCCCTAATGGTGTTGTCACTTCACGTGGCCCCATGGTTTGTGTTGGGACTGGTGTGTCCCTGGTGGGACAGACGAGCTGGGCTGTGGGGAGGCTGCAGCATGGGCAGGGTCACAGGGGATCTGCTCTGTCCTGCTGTGACACAGCTGGGCTTTGCCAGTCATTGGAGAAGAGCTGCAGAAAATTGCATGTCCCTCCTGGTTTCTGAGGGAGTTGAGAGCAGGACAGTGTCTCTGACAAACATGTACCCATTCCGGAGCAAGGGAACACTTCAGCATCTTCAAACTTCCTGACTGTTTGAATTGTGTCAAATAATTCAGAATTTTTACTGTTATGCTGCTGTTAACGCACCATAAACACATGGAACTTAGTGCACTAATTTTCTTTTCTTTATCCCACTGCACGTTTGGACTCAGGCTGTGAAGGACAAGTGAATTGAACCAACAGTGCCAGCAGGACGCCACTGCTCATGGTTCTTTAAACCACAGGTTTTAGTCCAAGGTCATTTAAAAGGAAAAAAAAAATCACATAATGACCTGTGGGTGTTTTCCAGTAACTCAAGATTTGTTATTTGTTATTGCTCTGTTTTACTGACCGTCCCTCAGTGTGGGGCCTAAATGGAAGATAAAATCCATCCTAATCCCATTAGGCTGGGGCTGACTTTTCTCTTCCTTGTGACTAACAGCACTTCCAAGCAGTTTAGGACAGCCACGGCTGCAGGGGTTGTGCCCAATTACACTCTTGCTGTTATAAAGGCTCATCACGTGTCTCAGTTTGCTCTTGTCCATGTGTTTGGCAGGTGAAGTGGCTGAACATATCTCATCCAGCTCCGGTGCCTGTCGGTCCCTGTTTGTATGCTCTTGATTGGTTTTTTTTTCTTCTCTCTTTCATGTGTTTTAGAGAAAATTATTTCTTCTCTGAATCCAGTTTTTTCATACCAGGTTTAGCCTTGAAAATAAAGTGTTTAAGCTGTCCACTTACTACTTTTCTTTTTTTCACCCCTGTTATTGTTTTTTTCCTTTTTTTTTTTCCCTTGTGTTCTCCCACCCCTTTCCATAAGCTTTCTTTGGGACTGCATCCAAGCCTGTTTGCTGCTGGTTTTTTGTTGTGCCAAGGCTGCTGTGGGTTTCACCCCTCTGCTCCTTTAACCCCAGGAGTCTGGCCAAGCTGCCCCATCATTGGAACCCAAGGCAGCCCTGCCAATGGCAATGGGTGCTCATGGCCCCAACAGTGCTGTAAAACACCATCAGAGTCAAATGACTTGATCAGCCATCGCAGCTCAGGATTCCCGAAATGTCACCCTATAATATCTAATTAAGGTTGCAGTTTGAAGACATCATGTACTTTAATTGAAAACTGCAGAGTAATCTATTCCATTTTTTCCTGTTAAATTAATAGTGTGGACCTTTAGCAGATGGTTGGCGAGACACCGCTATTAATGAAAACATCTCCCCTCCTACGATCCTGCCACTTGCTGCCATGTGGGGGACCAAGGAGAGCATCTCCCCAACCACAGGCATTTCCCACGTGGCAGCTTTACTCTCCCGTGGCACTGATCAATGCTCCCAGGGCTGCCCTCACACCTTTTCCTGTAGAGATGTGCTCGGCCAGGCTGGCTGGGTGAGGGGATGGCAGCAGCCAGGGGGATTCAGGCCATCTCCTGCTCTTTGTAAACCAGTGAAAAGCAACATTTTGGACCCTAAAATGGTGGGGTTTTCATCCATTAGAGTAACAGACCAGGGTCTGGCTTGAGCTGGTCTGTGGTATTTTCACAGGCATGAGTAAGTGCCTTTGCACTTGGCAATAAATTCATGGTATGCATTGAAAAACCAAATCCATGGAAGTCTGGCCTGACACGTTCTCTGGCTGGGCTTGAAATGTGTAGCCCTGGGAAACATCTGACCCTCAGCCACAGTTTGTGCCATGGACACTGGTTGTCAGGAAAAACATTTGAGCTTTTTCCCCTTCTCAGCCTCGGTGTGGTCAGACCAATGTTTCTGCCTTGTGAATTTGCAGGCAGGTAATGCTCTGAGCCCAAGTCCTGCCTGCAATGGCAGTGAAACATTTTGGTTGTATTTTGTTGCTGACAGATGTTGTCAGCCTGTGGCCACCTGACCCACCTATCCCTACTGGGGACTTGTGGGCCAGTTTGCTCTCCTCCCACTCTTGGTTTCCCTCGACTCATGAGCAACCTCCCTTTGATGCTGTGTTGCTGTTTTAGGCTGAATAACTGAACAAATGTAATGGGATTAGGATTTTTTTTCCAGTGATGCAGAACAAGGTGCTGTGGGCCTGCTCTGTGTGGTGTTTGGAGCAGTTTGTAATTGTGATAGTCAGAATATTAATGGCTTTGAGAGTGGGGACGGGTAGAAAATGAAAATGGCTCAATCCCAGCTGAGAAGATGCTCCATAGTCAACAAGCAAATTTTTATTTTCATTTCAGAGCAGAAGAACAATAAGGAAGTGATGGGCTGGAATTTGTCTGTAGCAGTGAGGATGTGATGAATTCCTAAGAGAATAAATGTGCTTGCTTAAGAGATTGCAGCTTTATTAGCTCTGTGTTATAAATCCAGGGATGTGTACAAACCCTCCTGTTTTCTCCTAACACATGCATAGATTTTAGGCTTATTAATTTGGGTGTATATGATTCACACGTAGTAATAACTTGAAATTCAGACTCTTTTTTAATTTTTTTAATGACATGTTGCTTTGAGACCAGATAGTGGCCAGAGCTGCCTGGCCTGGGGAATCCTGCAATCCTGCTCTGCTCCAGTTTCTCTTTTTCTTATGAGAGGTCAGATGGGAATTGCTGATGACTTGTGATGATGCAGAATGACCTGAAGGGGCTGGAAGGAGGGAGTCAGTGCTCTCAATCTGTGGCTTTAGGGAGCACACAGATTACGAATTTCAGAGCTTTTTACAACTTTATCTTTTTCTTCCAAAAAACATGTGTGTTCACTGCAAATCCTTCATCTCAGAGCAGAGTTGACAGCTTTCCTTTGTGCTTGATGGGTCATCAGCCTCTTCTGACACCACCAGTGCCAGATCCCTGCCTGTTGGTCTGTTCCATGCCTCATGGGGGATGTCCTCTCCAGCTCCCAGGCACAAAGATGAGCAGCTCTGCAGCAGCTGTTGGGCAGACCTGAAGTCCCTGAGTGCTCCGTGGGAGCTGCACCTCATCTGCTGCTCCTGATCCCACACCTCCAGCTGTGGTGCTGCTGTTTGTCCTCCTCAGGGTGGCTGGGAGATGGCGGGTGAGATCAGGTCACCCATGTGCTGCAGCTCTGGGCCGTTACGTGCCATCATTAAATATTGAAGTGTCTGAGGAGCTGCAGTCACGTAGCGTCGGGCGGGGAGCCTGTGCTGGCTCTGCCACTGCCACCTCCAGCCCCGGCCCCAGCACGGCGCTCGTTCCACCACTGGGACCTTGTGAGGCTGAACTGGGTAGTGCTGACGCGGGGCTGTGGAGACAACGGGAACATTCTGCATGTGTGTTGTCTCACACAGCTCACTGGGCTTCCCAGTTGGCGGCTCCCTGGTGCGTTCATATTAATAATCTAAACAAACAGGGAAATGCAAAATAAAAATAAATGTGCACTTAGATAAAATGCTTTCAGCCTGAGCAACAAAGTTTAGATTAGACCGCTGAATTATCTGATTGAGTTTAGGATAAAATATAACTCTCGTGGTTTGAATGTTAAATTATCTCGTTGCTTTATGGGGTGTTTTCCCTGAGCTGGTCAATCAAACCTGTTCCCCTCAGCAGTGTCCTGTGAGTGTTGGGCTCAGTCCTGCGCCCAACGTGCTTGGAAGCAGAGCTGGGTCTGCACTGCTTTCAGTGGTTCCCTCTTTCCCAGTGATGCTCACTCAGTTCATACTGCCATTAGTTCCAAAGCTGGGATAGAGGATGTGGACCGGGTGGGACATGCTGGCCCAGGGGCTGCTGCCCATGGTGCACAGTGCCCTTGCCCATGGAGATGCACTTGGGTGTCTGTGGGGGGACTTGCTGGCAAGTTGAGTGAGTATGTGTGTCCCGTGATTTCCATCACTTGCTGTGCAGTCACAGAGGAGCCGGGACCAGCTGGGGTTTCAGAGCTGGCTCTGTCTCGTCTGACCTTGCTGGTGCCATGCTGCCTTTTGTTTGTAATCTCGGGCAAGAAGCAATGGGAAAAGGGTTTGATAGGAGACAAAAGCAAACAATAGCCTCACTCCAAAGATACGATGAATGGGATGTAATTGGATTTTTTGGTGAGGACATTGATTTGACCCTGTAAGACACAGAAAGAATCATTAGGGGAATTAATGCGCATTAAAATGCAGGGTTTTATCAGAGGGCTTTTATTGTGCCCATAGTTTTGTTTTTAATTATTTAATGACTTTGTGTCTTCTAGTGATAAATCTATTTCTTTCCCCTTTTCTCAAAGGGAAAAAGGGTGCTGGTGTAACATGGGAGTGCTTGCCCCATGCAGCTGTTGAGCCCTGGCCCTGCCTCAGCATCCCTGCCAGTGCCCCACTGTGCTGACAGGGACCCACTGGACAGAGGTGCCTCCTGCAAACCTCTGATCAGCCACCAATGCTGGGCTGAGCTCCTTTCTCTGCAAAGCTAACACAAAGTTGTAGTTACAGAAAGCAGAACATGTAATGAGTGGGGCTTAAGGGAAGTTTGATCTCTGGCAGCAGAGAGGCACATCGTCCTTCCCCAGCACATCCTCCAGCCCTTGTCTTTTGCATCCCATCCTGGGCTTTCCCTGTCCCAGGCATCTCTCACTGCTGAGTACCTCTGCTTTGTGAGGACGGTGCCTGCAGCTTTCCCATCTGTTTCCCTTGGAATCCCAGCATTTCACTAGTAGTACCAGTGTAGGTCTCACCTCAGAGCCCAGAATGTGCCTTTCCCTGGGAATGCCCCTTTTTGCCTGGCTGTGTACATGTGCAAGTGTTCACCACAAGCACAGCTGAGCATCCCTGAGTCATCTATTCCTTGCTATTCTGCTCCAGTCGGAGGTGGCAGATGAGAGATTGTTCTGGGTGCTGGTGTGGTGACAGAAGCAGACACGTGGGTGTCACTGTAAATAGGTGTTTCTGCTCATGCCCCACCTGTGTGGGGTGGGCTGGTACGGTGGGAGAGCACATGGCCTGGCACCAGACTCTGTTCAAGCTCCCCCAGTGCTGACAGCTGTGCACACTGGATCGAGGAGTCGACAGCACAGCCAAGTACAGTGACTATTCCTCATTACTAATGCCAAGACATCCCGGTGCAGGATGGGGAGCTCCAGGTGACGGTTGCAGGCAGGCATAGGCAGGGTGAGTGGACAATGCAGGGGTCTTTGGGGGGATTTTGCCCTGTTTGCATGCCAGGCCTTGTAATCCTGAGTTCTCAGAGCACAGAAGGCAGCAGCACAGAGGCCTCGCTGTCTCTCTGCTGTATGTGTTAATTTATAGCACTGCCATGAGTGAGATTCTCCTTGCTATCCAAGGTATTTCCCCTGGAGGAGGGAAATCGGGCTGTAATACATCATTAAGCAGAAAGCCTGGGGGAGCTCCTATCTTAGTTGATGTGGATTCTTCTTTTATCCTGTGGGAAGAATTGAATTGTACATCTGGAGGTGTCAGAAGATCCAGCTTGTAGTCTGGTTGGAGCTGCAGCTCTCCACAGTACCACAGCCAGAGCAGGAGCTGCCTGGACAGCCCAGTGACACATGCCTGTGTTCCAGTGGGTCACCTGCATGTCTGTGGCACCAACCAGCACCTTGATCTTTGCACTGCCCAAATGTGCTGAGTGGGCCAGGCCATCAGTGTGGAAACCTGTGTTCTGCTTCACATGAGAGTGTCTCGTTGCTGCAGCTCCTGCCATTGGTGATGGTTTGGGATGAGCATTTCACACATGCTGAGCATGGGCCAGCAAGAAGGAGCAGAGTGAACGAGCTCTGGGTTAGGCTGAGCTTCTTTACCTGAAACACTTTGTGTTTCCCTGCTGTAGCAATGTGTTTGTTCAGTCACAGAAGTTAAAAATGGTTTCATTCTCATGGCAATGGATAAAAGTAGGAATAGGCAAAATCCCATGCTAATCTGAACCCCCCAAACCACTCCGGCATTGAGGGGTTTATTTCTGTAAATGCCTGCTGGCTCAATTCTGAAGAGAATGTGCAGGGAGCTCCTGTGTGTTCCTCAGTATCTCCCGAGCTCATCTCACTGTGCAGCGCGAGGTGATGGTGGATTGTAATGTAGGGAGCTGAGCTGAGGACATAACGTGGGACGGGTTGAAAATAGAGTTCTGCTGATCACAGCACATTTGGTGGAATTACTGTACTGACTTAAAAAAATCCGGGGATCTTGTTTCATGTCTTCTGAAGAATTTTAGTTGCAGAGTTCTTTGGTGTTTTCAGCCTGGTGGGGATCTGGGGTTGGACCTTTTTGGCCATGCAATATCTGAATTTTAGCACTTGCATCTGATTCAGCTGTAGCTGCTGTGAAAGTATGAGGCTTGGTGTGTTCTCTGGGAAAGTCTTGAGTGCTGATGGTGGAACTCTGCATGAAGTTACTCTGATATTGAATTTTATGCAGCAATTACCCAGAAATCAAAAAGAGGAGGTTTTGTAGCTCTGGTCACTGCTCCATCATCTGCTTCTATGGGAATCCTTTAAACCTGCAGAGAGGGGCTTGGGAAACAAGGGGTGCAGCACTGGGTTCTGGAGGAATTTATTTGCAGTGTAAACATGTTGGTCAGGAGTCATTAATATGACATTCACAGAGCTCTAATAAAGTACATAACGCAGAGATCTGGCACTGCCGCAATGCCCAGAGGACATTAAGTATGAGTCTTAAAACCAAGAGTATTGGAAACAAGATATTTTTACGTCTCGTTTGGGAGTAATATAATTGCATTTTGTGGCTCTAGCAGATGCTTGGGCCAGCTGGTTGGAGAGCATTGTGGGGGTTTTTAGCTTTGGTACTATAAGCGACAGCCCTTATATAGAGCTAGCTAAAAAAAAAATAATAAAAACTCCACTCCTGGTGGAAAGCCCCGGTGCTGGCATGTGTGCTGCCGTCGGGATGTGCAGCCTGGGGATGCTTCTGCTGCAGTGGCTCTGGAGATGACACTGCCTGTGGTCTGGGAGTCTGATTTGAGGCGTTTGAACACTGAAGGCAGCTTCACTGACCTCACTTGTGTGACTTTTGCTATGTAGGTCCCTCTGAGTGGACTGGGAGGCAATTTTTGGAAGAGAACCATCCAAAACCGACATTTTTCTGAGTATATCTGAGGGGGCTTATTTTCAGCACAGCTCCAGGGGTCCGTGGCCATCTCTAGGTGTCGGGACATTGCTGTGTGGTGACAGTGGCCATGTGGGTTAGTAATTGTCACTGGTCCTGTATCTCCTCTGGCATAGCTCTCCTGCTCTCTCCCAGGGCTGCTGCTGATGCCGGGCCTGTCTGTGGTGTGGCTGCCCCGCAACCGCCCCGGCTTTGTGCCCAGGAGATGAATGAGTGGCCGTCCCACGTTCCTCAGGCCTGTTTACAGGCACTGTCGTGAATTATCTCGCCAGCACCGATAATTTCCTGCAAACAAATCGGTTCTGATCTGGAAGTAATCGCCCGTATCATTCCTGCAAGTGGGAGCGATGACTTATGTTGATGTCACCCGCTGGCTTTTTATGGCAACGATTAATAATTCAGTAATTCTCTCTGCAGTGATGCTGTTCTATTTTTAAATATTTAATTTAGCTTCCTGTGTCCGTATTGTTGCTACCCTCCCCTTTGCCTCCTGACGTCACGCCAGGCTCGCGGCGATGCTGTGGTCACCACAGTTACCAGCAAATTCTCTGCGCTGGAAAATGTTAATGCCTTTCCTCATTTACATCTCTTCATTGCCCTGTTTAAGCCTGGCCTTGGTGGCGTGGATGTGAACGTTGGCTGAGCGCTCTGTGTCAGTCAAAACCCGATTTCAGCTGCAGCCTGGCCCGGAGTGGGTGGCTCTGTGTCTCTGTTACAAAACTTTTCCAGTTCCCAGCACAGCCATGCAAGTAACTCTGTTTTCTTTCTGCATTTCTCTTTCAGGAAATTGCAGCTTATTTAATAACGTTTGAAAAGCATGAAGAGTGGCTAACAACCTCCCCCAAAACCAGGTAACGTTCTCCTGCTCAGCACATTGACTCTCTCGCGCTGATGACTTGACTCGCTGATCAATGCTTTGACCACCAAGTGGAAACACCCAGTCATGCTTGATGGCTTGTGACACCAAACTCTCATTAATTGCCTTAATGAGCATTTTATTGAATGAAATCAGATTGATTAAAAATGGAGCAGCTGCAATCTTGGCAGGTTAAAGTTTTAACCCAATTGCTCAGGATTTAATTTTATCCCTTCAGATGAGCAGATCTGAAGCCTCTGAGCGAGGTCACAGGCTGTTTATCTTGACAGAACTCCCTTGCCTCCAATTTTAAATAAATAAAAAAGCACCAGTCCCACTGTGTGCTGCCTGTTCACATGCAGGCACAGGGATTTGCTTGAGTTCTGGTGTTTCTCTTGCTGGGGTTAAGTGGTTGATGGTGAGGAGATCCCAAAAAGCTGCATTAACAGACATGTTTGCAGTTTATTATTCAGTAAATGTTATGTCTTCCTCATGCTGCCATAAATTTTAACTCCTCGCTCCCCTGATAAGCCAGACATGGAGTTTTGGCTGCGGATGTTTTCCTCCTGTTTCGGCTCCGTTCAAGCTCCATGCATCTCACTAACACAGAGAACAACTCTTGCTTTCTGGTGTTGCTGGGCTTTTCCCGTTTGTCTTTTTCCCAATCCACCCCTTTCCTGTTGCAGAGAGCAGGGCCATTGGAGGCAGCCTGCGGGGACCCTGGTGAGAGAAAAGCCTATTTTAGCATCCTATATCCTGGTGCCATCCGTTGCAGAGGCTGCTGCCGCAGGCGCCCAGAGCAGGATGCTCCAGGCTTGGCATCACCTGCTGCTGCCGTGGGCAGGGGCAGAGGGCACAGTGGGACACAAGGAGCGGTGTCACCCTAACAAGTAGCACAGATTGATTCCAGGTGTCCCACAGCACCCAGCCGAGGAGAGGACGGACGTGGAGGCCTTCTCTGCACCTCTGCAGTGCAGCTGTGGGCAGAGCTCACAGAGGACCTGCTTTCCATGAAATGTGGGTTAAAAAGAGCTGTGTCATTTTAGTTTTGTGGGGTTTTAGTTTATCGACTATTCTGTATATTTTTGGGACATCCCGAAGTAATGCATTTGCTTGTTGTATGAAAACCTGTCTGTAGCACTTGTGAAGGGGGTGTGGAAAACCCAATTGCTTTCTCAGTGGTTCTCCAAGATCTGGAGCTGCTGTGGTGGTGGAAGGGTCCTGGATGGACCTTTCCTGCTGGTGGCAGCTGCAAGGCCCTCCTTGACTTCAGAACAGCAGGTAATTTGGTTAATATTAGAGAAGGTTTTTTTCTGGGCTGGTAATCCCAGTTTCAGAATAAATGCAAAGTAGTTTCTGGGTGAACCTCTGCCAGAGAAGCTTGTTAAAGGGTCAGAAAACACATTAACTAGTCTGACTGTGCATGGTGTCATTAAAGAGACAAGATTATAAATGGTTTTGTAGCAACATCTTATGATTTTAAGAGTTTGGTTTGCTAAAGGCAGTGCATGAGAATAATTTTCTGATGAACATTCCCATACTTTCCTTCTGTGTGTTTACACTTGGAAGAAATAATGTCCCAAGAGAAGGAAAGTTGTGACAGGAGTTCAAGGACCTTCTGAAATCGTTGAGTTAGTTTTCTCTTTTTTTTTAATATAAAAATTAATTGGAAGAGTTAAATGCTGAGTTGTTACAATCAGGGCTCTCAGTATTACAGAATTAATGACATTGATTCAGCACTGAACTGGAACACTCCCCGTTCTTTGTTTGCTGCTCTGGGTGGCACTAATTTCATCTCAGAAAATTAATAAAAATTAATTATACCTCTGACATGCACGGAGTTTCCTAATACAATGATGTATAGTGTGCTCTGAGGAGACACTGTTGGATGGGTGGCCAGAGAGGCTCCGGGTGTGTCTGGAGCTGGTGCTGCTGGAGCTGTCAGCAGAGGGTGGATATTGATGATGAGCTGTGGGTGCCATCTGGTTCAGCCACCAGTGAAGGAGCTGCTGTGGAGGGTCAGGCCAGGCTGGGCTGTGATGCCTCACAGGTCACTTGAGCTAAGGCAGAGAGTGTCAGCAAGGGATGAGCTGGTTTGGGGCCACCCCTGCCTTTCTGAATGTTTTCATCTCTTTCCTAAACAGAAGTGCCCATGTTTACAGCTCTGCTGGGTATTGATTCAGTCATGGAGATGGAGGAGGATCCTTCTTAGGATGCCATTGTGATGCATTGGAGGAGCTATGAGAAAGCTTTTAAAAGTCTCTAAAATTACTTTTTTATGAAACTTCGTGTTGAATGACTCAAATTGATCAAATACACTGATACAAATGTACTGGAGTATTATTACAACAGTCTTTTGAGCACTCCAGTTGATCAGCATAAATTAACGAGTACACCTCGCAGCATCGACCTTGACGCTCCCCTAGAACAGAGTTTGGTTCCTTGATGATGTGCTGGGTGATCCGCAGCGGGTGTTCCGTCAGCAGGGCTGGGGGAAGTGTTCTGCTAATGCAGCAGGGCCAAGTGTCTGACATTTCCAAGTTTAAAATGTGAACCATGAAATTAAAATAAAAATAAAAATATTACTTGACATTTGTATATCAAGTAGAACTTAATTGTTATTTACTTTGGAATTTCAATGACAAAGTCGACTCCCTGAGTCCAGAAACATTCTGCTGGAAGAAGGTACTTTGCTTCTCTCTTTCCAGGTGCCTTCTGTCATTAGCATTTGTACAGTATTTTAAAAATGCACTTTAACAATCTGAGGTGGCTTCACCTGTATTTCACAAGTGAGCCTCAGGCAACGGAAAAGCTTTGGCTGTGCCCAGAAGCTGTAAGATTGATTTTCTAGCTGGGAATGCAGTTCACATGTCTTCCTGCCCCTTCCTGCATTGTGTATTGGAAAGGACACGGGAGGATTGCTGGAGGGATTGGGCCTGCTCCACAGTGAGAGCAGGATGAGTGCAATCCCTGGAGCCTCCCTTCCTCCTGTCCTGCTGCCCTTCACCCAGGGAGCACAGCCTGCACCTTACTTGTCTGTCAGTCCATCTTAAGGAACATATTCTATCTGGGATATCTTTATGAGCGACATCTTAAAGAAAAGTTAGGATCTTGCAGTATATTAATTCTGTATTAAATAATTAATAGTAAAATTAATTGAATTATTCAGTTTTCAGGTAAAAAATAGGGTAATAAATATTAATAACTTATATTATTAAAGGAATTTCCATTTCCTATGTCGTTAGAATGAGATTAGGTAAGGTTGGGTTTCGATGAAGATTGAAAACAATTGTGCTTTGGAATTAATTCACTGCATTAGGCCATTACCTTGCAAGCCTACTCTTCAGTGCACTCTCTGTGGGAGCCGTCCTGCTGCATGGGGTGGATGCTGCTGCCAGGATGTCTCAGCCCTTGGGAAATCAGACAGAGGCTCCCTGTGGAGGAGAGGGTCATGGGAGCTGTGAAAAAGCAACTTCCCAGAGCCATGATTGGTAGCAGAAGTTCTGTCTGTCTCCCTTTGTGCTTGTTGCAAGTAAGAGTCCTTTCGAGACTTACCTTTCAAGGCATGTTTTAAAGGTCCTGCTCTCTCATATGGCTTGTGCTCTCCATGGGATCCAGAACCATCAACCTTGCCCATGGGCAGTGCTGAAATTTGGATTTTCTGCTTGTGCTGCTGGAAGTT
Source organism: Campylorhamphus procurvoides (assembly GCA_013396655.1). Classification (NCBI taxonomy): domain Eukaryota; kingdom Metazoa; phylum Chordata; class Aves; order Passeriformes; family Dendrocolaptidae; genus Campylorhamphus; species Campylorhamphus procurvoides. The sequence continues at coordinate 102,767 of WBMV01001455.1, forward strand.
CTGCCAGCATGTTCTGGGGTTGTGTACAACCTATCCTCCTTCATCGAAGGCAGTGTGTGTGCTGTCAGCTCTCCTGGCTTGGGACGCTGCTTGACATAATCCCTGCTAAATGTGGCACATCTGTCTTTACACTTTAAAGATTCCATGACTCTCAACACTTTCATATTGCTGCTTTCAGTATTTTCTTCTCTTTCTTTTCCCTGAAGAGGATATATAGTGCAGAGATGGTTTTAAGAGCCCTTAATTCATATAGATTTTTAGTTACTGTGGTCCAGAAGTGTCAAGACACCAATAACGAACTCCTTTAACAGCTCACCCCATAGGCTGTAATGTGACCTAAGGGCAGAGTTGCTGGGAGCCATTGGGTTGCCTGACCTGGGTTGGTTGGTGGTCCTCAAGTATTCCTTGCAAACCCTTCCCATGAGAAATCCAGCCTGGACTGCTGGTGTGAGCTGGTGCCCCAGGAGAGTTGGTTTCCCTCTGTATTTGGCTGGCAGCTCAGGAGAGCTGCATTGCTGCAAGAAGATGGCACTGGCCAATTTAGACAAACAAGGCAAGAGGCCCATGTTTCTATTGTGGATGGGATTCACCTGGCAGAGAGGCTGAAGGTCGACTCCTCCAGCCCACCAATGGCTCTGCAGCCACAGTGTGTGGTCACCAGTCTCCAGCTGTGCCACATGTCAGAGGGGTACATGTCAGAGATGCTGTGGCCACGCCTGGTCCATCCATATGGGCATCTGCCCCCACTGCCTGGCTTTGAGTGATGCAGGGCTGGGGGGTGAAGGCTCCTGCTCCTCTTCACATGGGCTTGGGAAAGTCCTGCAGCATTGCTGCTTGGAGAAGAAGAGAACCCTGGAAAACGTGGAATTGTCAGAAAAAGCAATTATCTGATAACAAAGCAAGGAAATTATTCAGCAAACCCCTGTCTGCCTGCAGCGAGGCTTGGTGAGCTTTTCCTGTCAGTGGATACAGCCAAGGAAAACAACGTGGCACTCAGCTTTGGACAACACTGACATTCAGTATTTGGGCAGGCTCTGACTGCTCTCAATATTGTCCTGCATTCTGTGCTTCCCATCAGAGGGCACCAGGAAGGACAGGGGTTAATGGCTGTTGGGGGACCACCTTAGAGCTACCTTTTTTTGCATAATGTGTGGAGGCTGCAGAGAGGCAGGAGACCTGCTATTTCTTCTTTAGGCTCTTTGTAATGGCAATTAAATTATACTTTTTGTAGCAATTTAAAGACTTTTGCAACTTAATTTATATTCTCATATGGTAATGAACAAGCATCTTTTGTCCAGGAGGTGAGATATGCAAAAATAACCTTTAAGTTGCTCATAATTGACCTTTACTGATATTCTCTTGTTTTTCCCATACATTTTCTGCATCAAAAACACTATCCAGAAAGAGCATTGGCAACTGCTTCTTGCATCTTAATAGCCTGCAAATAGCAGCTGATGAAAAATAAACTATTTATTTGGGTTCTTTATTTATTGACAAAGTTTTTTCCCTCCAGGAAACCTGACCCTGAGGTTGGAGTGCTGGGCTGGAGCTGGGCACTGTGACTGTCCTGGGCTGGCAGGGATCGGGGTGGCCATGACCTGGGGGAGAGGTGTATCCTGTGTCTATGGGGGTGGGTGCTTCATTTTCCAGGTGGGGACAGTGTTGTATTCATGACAAGCACAGTGTGATTTAAATTACCCATTGGAGTGTTAGCTGGCATGTGCTGGAGGATGTTTGTGCCCATGTGTATGCGGAGCAGCTGGGAGCATCCCAGAGGACCTGCTGTTCACACTGGAGAGGACAGATTGGCTTGTGTTGTGGTTGTTGGAAGATGAGGAGCTCCCTGCAGAGGTTGGGGTTTTTCTTTTGGTGCTGAGTAAGTGTGTGTAGGCAGAGAACAGGCTTTGCTCTCGCTGTGGCGTGAGGAATAATTTGCTTGGCAGGTGCAGGTGCTGTTGGTGTGCATCGACATTGTAATGAAACGCTGGAGAAGTGTGTGATCCTGCTCAGCACAAACGTGGAGCAGTTGGTGGGTGAGCAATAACAAAGCACCGATACAGGTGTTCAGATTTAAATTTTTATTTTTTTTTCTTTCTGGTCCTGAAAACACAGATTTACTACAATCTGGGAAAAAGTCTCCTCAAGTTACACTTGGTTGGCATTCTTGCTACGCACACTGTAACAATACTTTAATATAATTAAATTTTAAATTCCGTGTAGAATCTGGTGGGTAGGCAGATGTACTGGTATGTTAAACTTTATGTCACTTAAAAATGGCTCTCAAGTACATCAGAGGGAGCCCAGCCAGCTGTAAAATGACCTGCTTTATGGTGCTGCGTCACAGCTTTGGTCTCTGTGTTTTAATTACAGGTGTGCCTAAAGTCTCACAGCCTCAGATAACTCTGCTGCCCTGTTTTGTTTCCTGTTTGTTACTGATGGGATGTAAAGCAATATGAGGGAAGGAGCTGCTGGGGTTTTTCAGGGCTGTTGTTTGCAGGAGTGTTGAGTTTCTCACATGTGCCATGGCTGCTTTGTTTCCCGTTAACAGACAGTGCAATCTCCTGCCCGGGGCTGCTGTGCTTGAAGGAGTATCTTCAGTATGACAAGTAGTAAGAGGGGGTTTAGGAACTGCTTTGCAGCCCCTGGCAAGCAGGCACGTGTTGAGCCTGGTGTCAGGAGGAGTGCAGGCGTCTGTCCCCCCACAGCCCCTGTTCCTTGCTGGCTGGGGCAGGGAGCTGCTCCCCAGATGAGATGAGCTTTGCCCACATTTGCTCCACAATAAACCTGGACCACTTTGCCAGTGGCCAGGCTTGGTGCGGGATGGAGGTCACCAGTGTTGTGAAGTGGGAATCTGTGATACCATTAATGGTGCTGTTTCTGGAATTAAAGAAGTGACCTTGTCCTGAGGAATCCCACATGATGGTTTGCCAAGTTTTGCAATATGATTTATGCTTTGCCTTGGGATTATTGGGATTTTGAAGGAGATGAAGCAACAGTAAGAAGCCTCCTGGTGGAACATGAGAACTGGAAGGATTTCTGACAAAATCTTGTTGCCTCCTCGGTGGTGACTCCAAACTTGCCAGCCCAGCCGTTCTCAAAGCGTGCATCACATTTCACTCCTCTGTCTCCTTTCAGCATTGCCTGGCTTGGTGTAGCAAGGATGTGCCTGATGCTGCAGGAAGGTGTTGAGGTGAGAGGTAGCACTTGGTCCCTTGGGGATGCTCTGGCACCCTCTGCTCTATTTCCAGCAGGCAGCAGCAATGTCTCTCCCTGTCCATCTTCGGAACACGTGTTAATTCCTGCTGCCACCAGTGAGAGTGAATTGTGGCCATAACATTATTCCTGTGTTATTTTATAAATGTCAATGGTGAACTGAATTAAGATAAATCAGGCCATTCCATTTCACTGTTCAGTTTACAAAATCTTGATGAGACCAATACCATCTGTACTGGTTCCCTCTTTCGACCAGCTGAAGGTGGCTGCGGTTCTGACAGCTCTGCTCAGCCTGTCCCCCAGTGATGTTTATAGATAGGGAATGTACAAGGGCAGTATTAAGCTGTTTGGTTCTGTCTGTACTTTGTCTGACCCTGATGGAGAAGCAGAGGGGGTGATGTGGCTGGCAAAGAGCTCCTCCTCACAAGTGGAATTGTTGTGTTGCTTTAGGCACTGTTGTAAAAGGCAAGTGATGGGCAAACACATCGCTGTGAGTCGCAGCAGTGGAAGCAGACAGAGGTGGAAGTAAAGCCTTAGTGGGGGCACCTTATCTGCAGCCTGCTCTTCTCCTCCCTGCCAGAGATGCTTTCCCTGGAGGGGGGAACTGGGTGCTCCTGGTTTCCTCTGGAGAAGCTGGGTGCTGGTGCTCACCCTGACTACAAGGTGACAGGTTATGGGTGCATTCCTCTCCCTGTGTGTGGGTCCGAGGACCAGAGCAGCATATGGAATGTCCCCACCATCACATCCTCCCCTCTGGAAGGTGACCATTTGTTTCTCATCAGTCGAGCCTCTTGCACAGCAAATGGGTCATGCAGGGGAGATCTTCTTGCTGGATAAGCAATTAGCTAAAATAAACTACTCAGAGGACAAATTATGCAGGACTCTTGCTCTGTAACAAATTAATTAATTGACTTTGGTATTTGTAGGATGTTCTCACTATTTTATTTAATTCTCTCTGGCTAAAGGGCTCCTCTGTTTCCCCCTGCTCTCTGCTGCAGTGGTGAGCAAACAGGGTTTTAGGGGTTGATTTACACGGTTACAAGAAAGAAAACAAAGTGATAATTGGGAGAACCTTTCCACGTTTCCTTAAGAGAGACAAAATCTCTTTCGGCAGCATATCCAGGAGCCTCTGTTTGACCTGTTCCTCTGGAGTGCTGCCAGTTCTCTCTGGAGCCTCAGGAAGCTCATCCACAGCAGCCCTCTTTAAACATTTAGAGCATGGCAGCATGGCTTGGGCTGGGATCATAATCTACATGTGCTTGCAAGGGCTTTGGAGGCACCAGTGCTGCAGGGTGCCAGTGGGTCTGCTCTTGGAACCACAGTGTGGTCGGGAGCCAAAGCAGGCTGGGACAGGGATAGGGATGGCCATCTCTGTGGCAGCAACCCCAAGTGTGTTCCGAAGGGTTTGTCTGGCTCTTTTGAAGCAGTGGATGCTGTAGCAGTGCATTACCTGGGGTATTGCACAGAGCGGCACTGCGGAAGGATTACAGCTCCCAGCCCTTGGCTGTGCCGGTGACTCATGAAAGCATCTGGCCAAGTTGCTGGGTTTATTTACAGTAAGTAAATTAAAGCCCTGGTACAAATCTTTGCTGTGTAACAGGATTTGTGAGCAGCTAAGAAAGGGTGACACTGTTGGACCGGTTTGCCAAGAAAATATTCTGTGCATAAGGGGATGTTGGGTTCACTGAGCAACGCGCAGTCCCAGCTGCCAGCGCCAAGGTGAAACACAGCTCTTCCACTGTCCTGCTTATTTCTACTTTGCTGTATTCAGAGGGGATGTCTAAGGCCAGTGATGGTGACACTGGTTCCCATTTGGGACCTGTCTCCCTGCTCAATGGCCCAGACGGCCTTAGAAGACCCAACCACCACTGAATTGTGTGGCAAATGTTTTTTTGATAAATTGTGCCCTTTGGGAACAGTGCCAGCCAAGAGAAGGTCTCTGTTTCATACTCTGTTTTAAATTTAGGATATGTAAGATTTGGAGGATTTTACAGTCATGGCTTTGCATGCCTGCTCTGCCTCCTCCTCTCCCTCTGGTTTTACTCCCAGGCTTTTCTAAATGCTCCTCTGTTCAGTTTCTCCTCCTCTTCAGTCCTGCCTCTCTTCTCCTCAACTGCTCAAAATTATAGCAAAGTCACTTCTAATCCTGCACAGATCCCAGATCTGGAGGGACTGTTATGTCTAATATGACTCCCTTAAGTCTGTCTGCCCCTTCTCTACCAAAATCCCCAATACTGAGTGAGATGCTGCAGCTGGAGGTGTGTGCAGCTGGCCCATCACCACGGGAGGGAAACCAACCAAGGCAAGTGATGTGCAGGCATGGTCCTGCCAGTGTGGCATTGATGTGCCAAAGCAGGCAGTGGATAGAGAGGACACTCTGCCCACAAGGTCAATTGGAAGGACATGAAGGCACTCTCAGTAATGTATGCAAAGGATCAAATAAGTAGGGTTTGTTTTTTTTTCTTCCTTACAATTATATAGTTCATAGTGGAGCTAACATTTAATCTTAGTTTCTTGCTGACATTAATCATAGTTTGGTCAAGGTTTGGAAAGTGAAAGTGTTGCATGGCAGTAGCACAATTGCAGTGTCTGACTCGTTGCAGTGATAGATGAGTCTCCACTTGGCTCCTGAACAAGAAGGTTTCAAACATGCCGAGGATGTGGCGGTTGCATCAGGTCACAGCTGGTTGGGAGGGAGGTGAGAGGAAAACTGTGGAGGTCGTGCTTGGATTTGTGGGAGCCTGGGGAAAGGCTGGGATTCCTGGCACGGTGCTGCAGGACGATCCCAGGGGAAACATGAGGCATCTGTCAGGGAATGCCTCATATCCCAGCAGAGTCTGGCTGAGCTGAGCGGGTTTTGGTTTGGGGGAACTGGGTGCCAGATCTGCTTTGGGCCTGTGTTCCCATCTTATGCTTCTCCTGTGATGTCCAGGCTGAAATGTCCTTGTGAGAACATCACCCTTGGTTTTTAACTAAAAAAAACCAAGGTGCTTTCATTGCCCTGACTGTTGACCTGAGTTCAGAAAATAACAGAGGAAAGAGAAAAACAGGAGGGATTTCATCAAAAGAAATTGGGCAAACATTGACCCAGCAATGCCGGGTGCTGCACTGGGTGTGGGGCCAGGGAGTATGGCTTTAAGGCAGGGGTGATGCAGGGCTTAAAAGAGCAATTTGTGCTGACTTGGAGGGTCACAAATTAGGGCATGATAGAAAAAGGATTGGCTGTTATCAAAAGTTGGTTCAGCCTAAATTAATCTGAAAATGTGTAATTTCATCTCAACTAAAAATACTGGAATGTAATTAAATTCCAAAGTAGAATGAGCTGAGAGGGTGTAAGAAAAGATAAGCATCGGAATAAGACAATAATTGAGTTTGTTTTGTAAACACATCCCTGTAGGAATTTGGGATTTTTTAAGCTGCTTCATTACAAATTTTAAGTCGAGAATACTTAACAGCTTGGGTGTGTTTTGGAGAAGTGGCTGACTACCTTCATATTTGTCTGTGTCCTTTGTTTGCAGGATTTTCTATATTTGGGGTTAATTCTCTCTTATCGTCTACTAGTTTATTAATAACTTTGAAGGGGAATAAGGCTTAAAATTGGAAAACGTGTGTTTCCATGTGAAGCTAATTGTTTTGTGAACTCATGTAAATTTTTTCTCTCGTTTTCCCTAAAAATTGGATCTTTAATATATAAAATTGATAAATTAGGTTAGTACCATTAAAACACTCTGTTAATTCTGAAGTGTCTCACATGAAGTACTGAGGCAAATACATCATGTTCCTTCTGTGCACAAGTCGCTTGCTTGCTGTGTGAGGTAGGAATGAGCCAGGTCAGGTCACACCGTGCCATCCTCCCATCACAGCAGTTGTGAAGCCAATGTGTGCAGGATTGCTGTTGGGTAGGGCGAGTGGTGTGTTGCATCATCATTTGAGTAACTGATTTGAACACGTTCAGCTCAAAAACTGCTTGTTAGGGTGTCTGAAGACCACTCAGCTCACTACACTTGGGGGTTTGAGACTTATTTCTCTGGTGCTGGCATCTGTGCAGCAAGTGTTGGATGAAGGATGGAGGCAACTGGTGCTGCCATGCTCTTAGTTTGATCCAGAACCCAAACACTGTAGAAGGGAGGTGATGATGGGAATTTAGTGCCTCTTTAGTGATACTGCACAGCCTGCTTGGTACTGGTACCTTATGGTATGGAGTTCTTTAGTTTTTCTGCAAAGATTCGCAGGAAAAATGCAGAAAGATTTCCTTCTTATTGGCTAAAAATACTTTACCCTTAATTCTGAAAAATGACTTTGCGGATCTTCATATTTCACAGGCCATAACTAGATTACTACCTTTTACTGGAATACTTTGTGTTAATGAAGACCGATTGGAATTACATAATAGATTTCCTCTAAAGAAGGCATTATGTGGTTATTTTTTACTGTCTGGCATTCTAGTTAATTGCCTTGTCATCATTAATTGATGGGACTAAATTGATATAAATAAACAGATTATATTTGTGAGATTCATTTGAAAGAGAGGAAGGGCTGAGAACAGGCTGCCATGGGCCGTTTAGCACGTGCCTCAAGCACAGAAGGTGACTGTGAAAGAGAGCTCAGGCTTGGTCAGTGCCACCACTTGTGAACCCATTTGGAGGAGTGAGCTCTGCTCTCCTGCCTTGGGACAGGGGTCACTTGCATTGTCCCATCTTAAAACTGACCTCAGCAGTCAGCTGAGTCCTGAGCTTCAGCCTTGTAAAAAGCCAGTGGTCCTGTTGGGGGCTGAGGACAACCAGCCCCATCAGCCCAGCTCCCAGGGCAGTTTGAGCACTTTTGGTTTCCAGGTTAATCCAGATTTATGTACATAGTTACTATTAATCAGCAATCGGCGGAGTGCAAGAAAAATCAACCCTTTTTCAATTCAACTGCAATACTGGATATGATGCTTTTGCCTGGACAGGGCGAGCCTGGGCTGGCTGTGCTATGTCTCCTCTGCAGCCCTTCCTGCAGTTATGTGCCCATCTTCCACCAGGCCTGGCTGTGCTGATGGGGGGCAGATGTGATACTGGAGCACAGCTGGAGAGTTGATCCCTCCCATACCAGTGTTGCCCATTCCTTTGACCTTCTCTGTTTTAGCTGCCTTGAAGTGTTTAAGTTTATCGGCTGTCAAACCTCTTTTATGATTTGAAGTGCTTCTCAACTAAAATCTATAATTAATGAGTTATTATTCAATTTTCAAATATTTACGGATTTCTATAGTGTCTCAAGTCACGAGCCAAGCTCCACACTGCTAGCAGAGGAAGAGCCAGGAACCCTTTCCCTTCCTCAGAGCTCCACTCTCCTCCCATTCCCAGTGAGATTTTCCTGATCCCTGGCAAAGCCCATGTAGCTCCCACCATGCAGATGACACCTGCCAGAGCCCAAGGATGTGGATGTTGAGGGCATCCTGGCAAATTCCCCTGGTATGTGATGTCTTGGACAAAACCAAGATATGGTCTCACTTCAACACAGTCGGGAAAACCTTATTAGTCTTGAGCTGGTGGCTGTAATGAGCAAAGAAGTTGAGCTGGAAGTAAGTTAACTAAATAAATAGAATTTTTATTCCCTTTTCTTCCCCATAAGAATGTGGCAGTGTTTACATATGTGTGTGTCACTGCTGCCCTGGGAAGTGACCAGATCCAGAACCAGAGTACCACTCTCAGGAGGAGGCCATCTCAAACCAGTCTTTTAAAAGTTGATTGGAACCCCTGGTCCTCACCATAACAGCCCATGTCCTTGGAGAGAGCAGTCGATCAGGCGAAACAGCTGCTGGTGCCTGGAGCCCTTCAGTGTGTGTGTGAGCACAGGGAGGGAACAGGGCTCTCCTCAGTGTGGCAACGGAGATCGTGGTGATTAATCTGAAAATAGTTTAAAGCATTCATGAGTTGTAAGAATTAATTCCCAATAAATCAAATGGCATCCCCATGGGAGTAGGGAAAAGAAATAAATGAGGGCTAAAGAAATTGATAAAAATCCTTGAGCAATAAAGAGATGAACGCCAGTTCTTTTAAAATTATATTTAAATGAACAAAGTTGATTTAACTGTCTTTTTTCATACCTTGTACTAAGATTTAGTTCTATAGCGTGTCATTATATCAAGAAATAATTTGCCAAAAGACTTTTTAGCATTTCATGTGCATTCCACTTAATGGCAATTTTAATATTCCGGCTTTGGTCCTGCATCATTACGAGGAGGCTTCAATTGCTTGGTGTTATGAGGAGTTCATAAAGATTGTTTCTAATTTCTTTTTCAAGTCTGTTAACAGGGTTCAGAGCTGTCAACACATGAATTATCATGTTGCTCAGTAAAATATGGGGAAAACTGTTGCTACCTTCTTGAACTAAATATGCAGCTTTGGGACAGCACTGTCTCCAGGAGGATCTTCCTGCCTGGTGAGCTCTGGACAAGGTGATGAGCTGAGTTCTGACTCACTGTGTCGCTGGGAGAGCAGAGCTCGCCTGCCTAGTTGTGCTCATGAATGAAACATCTCTTATTTTTGGTTTTGGTTTTTTTTAAAAATGGTTCTAAGAAGAAAATTGTTAATGGTGGAATTCATCAGGATGAGTAACCATAATAGGCAGAGATGCTGGGTGAGTCTTTCATGGAATGTATTCTTTGGCAACAGCTGCAATACCATTAAGTATAAATGGCAGCAGAGTAAATGTTTACTGAGAAGTCAGATCCTGTTATTAGTTGTATCACTGTTATTAGTGCTGGTAGGACTGTTCCCTATTTTCTAGTTTTGTCAAGAACAAGTACAGAGAACAAAGATGTTCTTTTCTAGAGAATTCAGGGATATAGATCTGAGCACAGAAGTGGTGCCCATCAGAGTTGTTGTTACACAGAGGTGCCTGTAACTGCCCCATTTCTCTTGGTCTCCTCAGCCTGCTGGGGACGTTCCTGGGGACATGGGCAAGGCTCTGCTGCCCTGTTGCCCTCAGAGAAGCCCCTGTGCTTGGCACCTGCATTGTGCTACAGGGTCATCACTGCTGGGAGGATGGTCTGGTTCTGCCTCAGTCAGCAGAGCCCCAGATGTTCCTGGAATTAACTTCTGTACCAATACACTGTGCAAACAGAATATCTGCAGGATGCATTTAGGTGGCACTGGCATCCTGATCACTCCTTAAGTGGCCCCAAGGAGCTTCTTTTGGGGTAGGACTTGTCAGTGGGTGTCCCAGCCCACACCAAAGAGATGCCCAGCAGCTGTGTAGTGCTCTGCAGGTTGTGCTGCAGCCGTCAACTTTTATCCCAATTGTGCAGAAAGGCTTTCCTTGGCAGCCCCTGGCAGTCCTGTGCGACGGCACAAGAGCCAACTTGGCACTGGCACGGGCTTGTTCAGTCCTGTTTGTTGGAGCCGCAGGTAATTACTCCCATACTTAATGAATCACATTACTTTTACTGATGAACACAGAGGCTACATGCTGGAAGGAGGAGGTTAGGATTAAGTTTTATGGCCTACTGCTGCTATGAGAAGGAGCATCTAGACACCAATTAATGCCCCCTTGATGGGATTAGCCATTGTGTTAACCGCAACTCTGGATAGAATTGCTAAGTCTGTGACTTCAGACTAACTTCTTAAATATTGTAGATACAAAGTAAGTTCACTTGCATCTTAAATGCAAACGACATTTAATTCTAGATACAAAAAACTTGCAGGGTATTTGCAGTTTCTTGTGATTTATATCTTCTCTTATATGGATAAAGACTTTTTCTGAAGTCTTTATTTCATTCCTGCAGAGTTCAAAGATAAGGCAAATTTCAAACACATGATCTGTGATCCCTTTGGTTACCATGCCATTAATCCCAGCTTGCAGTGGCAAGAGTGGAGCCTGTTCCTGTGAGGTGACATGGTTCCGAGTTCCCAGCAGTTACTGTGAAGTCTGAACATCTCTATTAAGTTCCTGAGGAGCTTTTCTTTGGTTTCTGGTCTCACTGATACAGGCTGGACTGGGTTTTCTTTTCTGCTAGGGGAAGTGTGAGTCATTGCCTGAGGGTCAAAGTCAAGCATTTATTTGGGAGAGGGGAAAAAGGGTTTGTAAACACAATTTGTGTGTGACCTGCCAGTGTTAAAGCTGTGATGGACAGAGTCTCCAAAGTCTTGAAACCATTTGCCTGGGTAAATGGTACGTTAAAGCTCTTTGTTGGTACAGAAGAGGGCTACAGATACCTGTTACAGCATCTTCCAGGTGCATCCCTGGGCTGGTGGGGTGATGCCCTCAACACAGGGGTTACAGTTCTGCTTTTACAATGGGTGACCCCATCCTTAATGAGTCTGGGTGACCTCCTAAATCAGCAGCGAGTGTCTGGGTGTCTGCTTGGCCAGGGGTGGGTAAGACATCCCGAGCTGCAACTGCTTGAGAGTCCTCTTTGGATTTTCCATTTGGGCTTTAATCTTCTGATAAGCCACAGCGAGGGGAAATGTCAAAGTAAATGAAGACTTTGAGAGCAGCATTTCTCAGGGGAGAAATAACTTCTGTCATCAGATTTTTTTCTTGGACAGAAACAAGAAATAAGAGATGAGGTATTTCTGAGAGCATGATGTCAGTCAGGAGCATTCCTGACCAACAGTCCTAATCCATCACTGCTGCATGTCAGGGCTATACAGCTGCACACAGTGCAAAGGAAAAGGAGGAAGGAATAGATGGTTACATGGAGTTCATCACCTGGAGTGTTTGATAACCCCAGAGCTCTGCCTGCCCTGGCTGCTGCGTGGCATGGCATGGCATTAGCTGAGTGGGAGGCACCTGGTCACACTCACTCTTGACACTTCTTCCCATTCCCAAACTGGCCTGGATGAAGATAGATTTGAGAACTTGGTCCTCTGCGTTCATATTTTCTTGCAAGACTCTGTTGCTTTCCAACCCTTCTTCCAGGACTCCAGCTTTTTCCAGCCAGTTTCTGCATCAGTAGGTTGCTCCTTTGGGAGAGTGGAAGTTAATTTCTCATTATTATTGTGCGTAGGTGCAGAAGATGGAAGATAGTCACTTTCTGTTGTCCCTTAGCTCCATGATAACTTCACAGCCAGAGAAAATACCATGCAGGTGAAAAATAGCATCATCCAGGCTGTTTGCAGGAGCTGTTTCTCAGTGCAGTGGGTGGCAGGGATGGAGGGGTCTTGTCACCCACGTGCTGGATGACCACTCGTGCACCCTTACAGTGCAGGAAGGGGCTGGTGTGTGATACCTCTGTTTTATGGCAGCTGCATTAAACATCCATATTCCTGCTTTAAATATCCTCCTTGGCTTGGGATTGGAATAAATGTAAGGTGATAAAATAAAAAATAAACTTTAGAGCTGTTGACCTTCTCAAGGATGGTTCTGGCTGATCTTGCTCTGTTACCCTGAAAAAGAGAAGTTTTTGGATTTACAATATTTGTAATTCCCTTTTGGCACCCCCAGCTCCTGAGGCAGTAAAACATAGTTTTCATTAACTGATATGTCTGACATTTACCACATCTTGATGTGACAATTTAGAGGGAACTGGTTGCTCTGAACAGTGTTATTAATATTGCAGTAATGTGATTAGGGAGAAATCTTGGTCCTTTAGGCCTGAGGGACTTAAATTTATGAGCACAATGGAGAGACAGATAAAAAGCATCAGTTGACCAAAATATCCTAATCTTAACTTGTTTTCTGTTCACTTCCTCATTGTATCTGGTTGCTGTTCACGAGAAGATAAGTAGGCTTAAGTTCCTGGTAAGGGACTTAATGCAAAAGAAACAAAACCCCCTCAGACTGGGACTTGGAGGCAGAGGTTATGCAGAGCTGAGTTGGGTGTCAAATCCAAAATTACACCTCTAGAAGATCCTCTCTGGAAATACCATTTCCTCCATTCCTGCCTCACCTGTTGCTTCTTCCCACCTCATCAGTTGGCTGTTCTGGGCTGTGACTGAATGTTGAAGGATGAGCAGGACAGAGCTTACCTCTCCATTCTTCCTTAAGAGTGGGTGAAACACAGAAGCAATGTAGATCAGGTTAAAATTGCATCTCATCTCATGAATTTATCTTCAAAAACCAACCACTTTCTGTGAGCCTTAAAGCAGCTTGATACACTCTTATCAAAATCGACAACTGCTCCAGAGATCCTTAAGAGATTTTGTTTCATTGGGCTCTATTTTCTGTAAATCTCGTTAACTGCTTTGCCTGTGCCCTCTCACTGGGTTCCTTTTTGATTGCAGAACAAACCAACAAACCCAGTTCCAGCCCTGCAGAGCAGCAGTGAGGCTGCAGAGCTCATCCCTGACCTCTGTGCACATAGGATTGAGGGCGAGGGAAGCAGCATTTCCCTGGCAGCAGAAACCTTGAGGTCCTTCAAGCATGTGTTTTATGAAGTGCTGCCTGTGTGAGTGCTGAGGCACCAAGCAGCAGATCAGTTCGCACTGTCTTTTTATCACTTGCCCTGACCATGCAGGTGACTCCCCATCAGCCACAGAACTCATCCCAACAGGGCCTGGGTGATCTGTGATGATGTGAGAAGGGTTTGAGCTGACACGTGCACCAGCTGGGGGTTTATAGAATAAACATAGAAATAAGATTGGTAATCTCTCCAGTGCATTAATCCCGTGCTGTCTACAGTGCTATCAAACAGATGCTGTGGTGTTCATCTTCAGGGCGATGCACAGGAGTAGAGAGGAGGAGAAGCCTCCCCAAGCCCTTTGGTCCAGGCTGCTGGGAGTCAGGGGGCAGGAGGAGATGCATTTTGGGAGGATGGAGGTGGGGTTTCTGATCCCAGGCAATAAATATTTGTGAGTATGTGGAAAACAGCTCACTGCCCCTTGCCACTGGTGTGGGATGTTTGCTGCCTCCCAGCCTCGTGGGGTATTTTTTATTTCTCAGTGTTACAGCAGACATGCCCCTCTTGTGACTCGGCTTAGCAGATGCCAAAACTTCTCTGTGGATGTTGTTAAACACCCAAACCACTGTGGCTCCTGTCTGCTGGGTGTCACCATGCCTTTAGGGACATTTTAAAGTGCCAGTGTGATTTCTAAGTGGAAAACGTTTTTCTGTGTCTTTGAAGTTGAGGAGGTGCTCAGAAGGGAGCAGGTTACTCCCTGTCTAGCACTGATCTAAGCAGAACAGTGAAACCCATGTATAAGCTCATGCTTTTATCTTTTTAAGTAAACATCCATGTCCTGGTGCAACATGAGAGGTGATTGGAATCTCACTCTGCTGATAGCAAGAGACAGATTGCCTATAATTAAATAACAATTGTTTTTCCTAAATTTTCTTTCCTTCTAATTTTCAGCATGTAGCAGTCAAAGCACATCCTGTGGAAATATTGTCTATTTTATAAGAATTCCTTTTTTTTTTTTTCTTTAACCTGTCACTGGCATTTCCTTCATTAGGTATAAGATCCTCACAAAAGTTTGCAGATTGCAAGTAACAGTTCAACCAGGTAACAGCAACAAAAGGGGGACATTTATTTGTTGCCAAATCCTGACTGTTGCTGTTCTGTGGAGCCTTTTGCTGGTCTGTGGGATGTTGCCTCATAGACACACTGTCTGGTGTTGTTGCTTTATGTAATCCAAACCTGTTTTCTTGCTTCCAGACCGCAGAATGGTTCTATGATCCTGTACAACAGGAAGAAAGTGAAATACAGGAAAGATGGATATTGCTGGAAAAAAAGGAAAGACGGGAAAACCACCAGAGAGGATCACATGAAACTGAAGGTGCAAGGAGTGGAGGTAGGAACGTGATGGGATGGCTGTGGGTGGTGCTGGGGTAGAAGGCAATGGATTGCCAAGACACCTCAACCCAAGGCTGTCCACACCTTCAGGAAAACATTCCCAGCTCTTCCCTCTGATTTGCTGCTTAGTCCCCAGCTGGGGTTACACCAGAACTTCCCCCAACAAATACACCTGTGTTTTTATTACTCCTTTGAGCAGACTGTGAGTATGTGACTGCTGTGTGGCTGCTCACTGGCTCTCGTGGGGCTGTGTGATTGTGGATTGTACAGGCACAGACATGTCTCTGCACTGAGCATCTTCTGGTAGACTCTGGGGGGTTTGTGACAGGCACTGCACAAGGGCAACCTGAAATCTCAGGGTGGGCTGCACAGCACTCTCTGTAGCTGTGGTAGCTTGAATGGGTCTGGCCTGATTCTCACAAATCCCAGCTAGTTTTTCATAGCAATTGCTGTAATTTCTGTGTGCTGGTTGAGTGTTGGTCTTGCAGTATGCAGGGGTACAATTTCTGTTGAATTCAGCCCAGAATGTGTGCATGTTTTGAAGGAACCATTGCTCTGCTGTAGTATTCAGCAGAGACATTCACTCTGATAGTATTCCCTCTGAGGCATTCAGAGAGGTGATTTCACCTGAGACAGTGTTTCTGGAATAAGCCTGTTTGTTCTAAAATATGTTGTTGTTTGACACCACTTTTCTTTCTTAAACTCCACCTGCATGAGTAAAGAGCTGCTTGATCACCCTGGTCACTTCTGGTGTTAAAGGTCTGCACAGGTGTGGATAACAAGTACAGTTATTGAACTTCTGTATTTATTAAATGACAATTATGTGTTCTGGTAGCAAGAGCCCACTCACAGAGCTGTGCCCAGCTCATTCCTAAGGCAGCAGGTCTGCATTCCAAGCATGGGATACAGAACTTGGGACCAGAGTGGTCAAAGGGTGTTAGAATGTGGAATTGTAGTGTTTAGCTGTGTCATTTTAGCCAAGGAACGTGAGGCCAGTGGGGGTGTGTTTGTGGAGGCCAGGTTGATTCTGCAGCTGACAGCCTGTGGGCCTGGCCTGGCACAGTGGGGGCAGTTGGGGTGTCCCCCACAGGCAGAGCTTCACCTGTGTCTGCAAGCCCATCTAGCAGTTTCTAGGCTGGGCTTGGGGCTAAGTGAAGCTTTCCAGCCTCAACCTCAGGCCCTCCTTGCTTGGCAGGTGTTTTGGATGGCACTAACTCCCTCCTGTCGGGGTGAAGGGCACCCCAGATACCCCCCAGGCATCCCCAAAGTCAGTGCCAGCAACGTGAGGGGGACGAGTGCCCAGAATTCATCTTGTACTCCAGCTTCCTCCTGGGCCATTTGTCATTCTTACATTCTGTCTGCTCTAATGAGGTTTTGGGGTTTAAAATAGTATTAAATGGATTGCATTATATTACACCAGAGAGGCATAACTTTGTTTCATAATTTTTACATCCAATAACAATGTTTTATTATGACAAGCACAAAAAAAACACCCAAAACAAAACATCACAGAAATGGTGCCTTGTTTTTGTTTCGGGTTTGCAGAGTGTGATTTAATTAACTTCTGTGAACTTTCACAATGCAGAACACCAGACCATGTAGTGCCCCCTTACCTGTAGGAAGGGGTCGGTGATGACCCTTGGCTGCCACACAAGTCCGTGAGGAAATAAATGTGACTTTCTGGTAGGTTTTTCCAAAGATGGAGCCATCAAGCCCTGGAGTACCCAACTGCACTTATGTGGTGGCAATTGTGTTTAGCTCAAATAGCCCTGCACTGAACCCAGTAATTTCTGTTTTACTGAAGTGTGTCTTCTGGAAAATAACAAATCCAGGCAGGAACGTCGTGGTAGCTGGAGGATGTGCAGCTTTCAAGGTTTCTCCCATGGCTGATCACATTTGCCACTTAAGAAAATAAATGTTAAAGTACTTGCTTTGCGGTTTGGATGTACCAGAGTTTGGCTATTCATTCATACACCCTTCTCCAGCTGAAGAGCCCTTTAGTCTCTGGTATTTTATCTCCTAAAAGGTACTTGTGCCCTCTCATCCCCAGGCAGCATGCAGGAGGTCGCTGCCAGTCTCCCTTACGAACAATGCAGAAAAAGTCCATTTTCTTGACTTCCAGTGTTTCTTGGGCAGGATGACATAGTTTTAACCTTGTTAATTAATTACTCAATCAGTACAGCATTGTACTTCACAAACAGCATTCTGGGTTTAGGTTTCTGATACCATCCTAAAAGGAAGCAATGATCTTGAGTTGGGCATGTAGGCAGCAGATTTAAAATAACAAAAAAAGGCTTTTCTCAAAGTTGGAGTGATACCGTAGTTAGCCACATTCAGGTTTAACAGGGCATGAAATAACTGTCTGCCTTGTGGCACTGCCAGATCATCTCAGTGACTCTTGCAGCCGGAAGATAAATAGGGATCATCGTTGCACTGATGGAAAAGTACTTGCAGAGCTGACAGCCAAGAGCATCAATAGCATCCAAACACTGCTCTGGAAACGGCAGCTCGGAGGAACATGCTGGCCTGTGAAACTACTGACCAGCCAGTTCTGAACAGGGATTTGTATCAGATTTAATAATTAACTCCTTCCTGAGTGTCATCAATGTGGTGGTTCTTGTATCTTTCCAAGTTTTGGGTAAAGAGAAAAATGCATTTTGAAACAAAAGGTCTTTGTTTCAAAATCCTTGGGGCTTTTGGTGTCTGTCAGAACCATATAGAAGGATTTGGTGAGTATGGGTGAGGCACCTAAAGCAAATTTAGGACATAAATAAGGAATAAACTAATTTAATAGGAATACACTCATTTAAATAAATAATGGTTAGGAGGAATAAACTATTTAACCAAGTGGTGAGTAAATGAGAATGGTCTGAAATCCTCAAAGTGTTGAATAGCATCGCTCTGCAGGAGGAGTTTGGATATTACTTGGTTAATCTGATCACAATCTTGTTAGAAAACGCTGGATAAACCAGAAAGAAGTTAATTTGGCCTTTCCCTTAATACACCTCTTTGTGCAATTCTTGGTGGAGTCTCTGGTCTGTGATCCTTTTAAAAATTCTAATTAATTAGGATCCCTGGTGATGTGTTCCTAATCAATTCACATAATTAAAAATTTTAACTAATAAATAATAGTAAGGGGAGTGTTGGAGCAGCTTTGCCATCGTTCCGGATGGTGCTGCTCTGCGTTGCAGTCGGCTGGCTCAGTGGATGCATTTGCCTTGTGTGAAATGTTTCCTGTAGCTGTGCCTTCACGTGAATTCATAGTAAACTGCTGCTAAAATTAAAATGAGGTCACGTTTTTTATAGTGAATTTCCCCTCCTCCTCTGTGTTTTGGAAGGTCGATGCTGATCCTGCTGCTCTTTATCTTGTGCTGAGGATATTTTGGTCTCTCCAAACCCCAGTGCCTAAGGAGAAGGGCTGTCCTGAGGCTGGGGCAGAGCCATCCCTGCAGGCCCTGCTCCAAGCACCAGAGCTCCTGTATTTGAAATATCTTGTTCTCTTGTAGATGGATGTACGTTATCTTGGTACAATATGATAATCTTTATGAATTCCTTAAAAAAAACCAACAGAAAAGCAAAACTTTATTTCAGTCTTATTAAGAGAGAAACTCCCTTGTGGAGATGGAGATGCAGAGTATCAATTTTGTATGCAGGACTTGTATTTAATTAATATCATAACAGTCCCTAAACACTATTGCAGATTAGTCCACGAGGACAGGAATGAAAATTTTAGATTATTCAATTACTGCATAAACCCTGGGACGTCACTGTCAGAACTTCACCCAGGTTCCTGCAGCGTTTGGGTCTCAGCAGCATCCTTGTGCCCAGCACTGAATGACCAGCCTGGGGACAGTGTCCGTGGCTCCTCCAGCCTGGGCTGGGGGCATCTGCAAGGACCAGGCTTTGCATTTTGCTAAATGACCAAATGGGCTCTTTGCATTGTGTGACAGAACTCACCGTGGAATATTGAACTGCAAAGTGGTTTTACACATCTCCGTTCCCTGCTGTCATGGGTGAAATCTGCCCGTGGTTGTCACGGGAGGGTGGGAGCATCTTTGGAGGTGGCACGATGGAGCAGTGCTAGTCAGGGAGGGATTCCTGGGACAGCCTGAGCCAATTCACTTTAATTTACATGGGCTTTGCTCGCCCTCAGAGGTGAGCTGTGTAGTTTGCAAACTAATTAGGATTGCATTGTTCAGTCGGGCTGCTTAATGCAACCCAGAGAAATACTGTGGAATGGCTCTGGAGGAGAAATGAGAGTTTAATGTGAGAGGCTTGCTGGAAATGTGACACACACGTGTGCATACATTATCACAAACAAGCATCCCTGAATGAGGGTGAAACTGCTCATGAGTAGGGGCAGTTTTACACAGACCTCTTCTTCATCATTGCTGCAAACAGCGTTGTCCTGTCACCTCTCCTGAGATCTGACTGATGCCTTGTCTAACCAACCTGTCCTTTAAACTCCTTGGAGATTCAGAGTCCAAGAGCATCTCCCCACCTTTGCCATGGCACACACAGTGGGTAACCATGGGCAGATGCTGCTGCAGAAATGTGGGGGTGTTGACTGTTCATGAGCTGTGGTTGGGTTTTATTCTGTTACCTGTTCCAGGTGGTGTTTATGGCACCCTGAATGCAGGGTTGTGATGATATCTTAACAATTCCTGTGTTGGTGGCAATCCTGGGAAATGGAAGCACTGTTTTGCTGTTTCTGAAGGGGAGTATGGATTATCGTTAAATCTGGAATGGATCTCCTGGGAGTCTCTTCAGAAGGAAACATACATATCTCAATAATCCATTTCTGTATCGGGGTCGTGATTTATTCTCCTGCAGCAACATAAAGTCACAGCAAATGCTCACGAGTTTTGGTATCTTTTCCGAAAGCCCTGGACATGTCCTTCAATAGACCCACAACCTTCCTAATCCTTTAATTGTCACGGCTGATTTAACTTCAGCAATCAAAGTTTTCCTAATATCTGGGTGTCTGAGAACGAAGGTTCAGCTGAGATCATGGCCTGTGTGTGACAGTGGGGTTTGCTCTGCCAGGCAGGTGGCCTGTAGGCAAGTTGTGCCCAAATCAAGGGCAACCACCGTCCCTGCAGTGCAAGGCAACAGGTTTGCAGCACTTCTCAGGTAATTGCTCTGTAATTGGCTGCATCACTGTTTTTTCTCCTGTTTAATAAATAGCCTGAATAAAGCTGAGCCACATGTGGTAGGGTTGTAATTCAAATGCCATTCAGTAAAGTCTGAGCATTTTTCATTTAGCATGTAAAGGCAGTTTCAGGGTAAATGATTCCAACAGGATCTCTGCGGACTAATGACATTAGCATCGGGCTGGGTTGAAATTGTTGATAATTGGTGCTGCAACTGCACCCTGTGCTGGGGGGCAGAGAGTGAACCAGTGACCTGCACTAGTGGCAGTGTCCCTGCCCATGGCAGGGTGTCCTTGAGGTCCCTTCCAACCCAGACCATTTTGTGATTGGTCTGTAGGGATATTAGTTTGTGGAATCCTCTGCTGAGGGGGAATCTTGATTCTTGACTTGCCTGTAAAGCAGTGCTAGACATCATACTGCTTTTTGCACCCCCCAAAGCAAAATAAAACAAACAAAAAAGGTTATCTATCTATCTATATATGTATGTATATATATACACATTTCTATTATTTAGTAATCCTTATGAAAGAAGACATTAGAACAAGTGGGCAGACACAGAACCCCTTGGGAGGCCCCCCTGCACCCCTCTGAAACGTGAGGCTTGTCTCACTGCACAGCCCAGACACACATTGACATTTATATTGACTATTTCAGTTTAGAGAAATTTGAAATTAAATCTATTTTCTGCCAGCTCTCTGGGAAAATCCATTTACGAAAACAAAATCCAATAGGAGATCTAAAGATCAGTGGCCAGAAATGAAATATATTGAGAATAAAATATATGGAGATTGGATTGCTGGCTCTGTGGGCTGGGTTTAACGTGCTGGGTGCTGGGATGGGAATGGAGGGGTACTGGTTCAAACTTTATCCTAGGGTTTGCAATGTAGATGAGACAGTTTACAGCAAAACAAAACAAATATCAATCCTTTATGGACCAGAGTCGGTGGTCACCATTTATCTTTTTGACCACACAGTTCCTTTCTGTGCCTGTGTGGAGAAAAATGGACTTGAAAGACAACATCTGTCCCTGGAGGTGGCTGCTGGAGCAGGGTCAGTGGGAGCCACGCGGCGAGGAGAATCCGTGCTGTTCCTCGCAAGATTAAGAGGTTTCCTGGTTCTGTAGGGATCCCTGTGATTGCACCGAGGATCCAGATGCTGGAGCAGCATGTGCCTTGTAATCTTGTAATTGCATTGTGGGCTGTGACGGAGATAAGGGTTTCCATGGGAAGCGAGGAGTCTCGGTGGCTCTGCCTCCTCCCTGCCTGGCTTTTAGCGAGCTCCTGGTTATTTATTTATTTCACTGTGTCATGAGCAGGAAAGCAAAACTTCGTTTTCTGTGTTGCTGCTAATTCTGTATGCATCAGGGGTGCATTAAACATTTTAATTTCCTGAGTTCCTGTTGGAAAGCGAGATGCTGCTCACTGAGGTGTGTGTGTGGGGAGGGGGAGCAGGGAGAGCAGAGTCCTGGCAGGATTTGAAGGCACTGGAATTCCTAAACACGAAGTGGTGTTTCCCCCAACAAGCAGCACAGACACAGAACCTGCCAAAAGGGGATTTCAGAGCATGACCCTGTCTGGCATGTTGGAATGGCCACCCTTTTGTAGGATGTTATTTATTCTCTCTTTTTATAGGCAAGAGATAAGAATTAATTAGCTGGTGTTTGCACGCTCTTAGGACACATAAAGCATTAATTGCCCACTAATAGCCTGTGTGAAGCAAAAATAAGATGTGATGGAGGGAAGCAGGGAAGGAGCTCAGCAGTGAGGGGTTCCCCCAGTCCCTGGCCGGGGTCTCACCTCCAGGAATTGGTGTGAAGCAGGAGCTGTGCTCTGAATCTTGCTGTGTCTGCTGTAGGTCAGATTAAAGTCGCCGGGGGAGAGGGCTGTGCTGTGTCTGTGCTGCAGCAGAGAAGCACAAGTGACCCTGCAGGCAATATCAGGAATGCAGAAAGTGTGAATTATTGTATTTCGGGGGGGAAAACTGTTTTTCCACTCTCTGCTTGTCATAAAACCATCGCGTACATTGGGTTATGTGTAGGAGTTGCCTCGGCTTTGCAGAATACCTTTTCCTTGTAGCCGTGGGATAATGCGTTCGTCTGCTCCGGTGTTCCCATATTTCTGCTGCCATCGCGTGGCTGCCGGGGATTAGCAGCATGCTGTGTGTAGGAGAGACCCCACTGCTGTCCCGAGGGGCTGCTGGCATCACAACCACAGCTGGACCCAATCCCTGGCCCCCCAACCCTCAATGCTGTGACAACGCTCTCCATGCAGCCCCATCCCCTCTGTCCTGCACCAACAGGAGCTGGGCACTGCTGTTTGCACCAGGGAGGGCTTGGTGTCCATCTGTAACTGCAGTGCTTGGCAGAGCTGCACTTGGTTTAGTGTTTGGGTGAGTTCTCAAAATAAGGTACAGTAGCTCTGAACTCTTCTGAGGTAACTGGGGTTCGTGAAGTTACAGGTTCAGGCATCTAAATTAATCAATAACGATTCAGATCTCCCAGTGCAAAGCCTGAGGGCTGGTGGGGCATGTCCTGGTGCCTCTTTGGGGTGATGTGTGTTGGTGGCAGGGCCAGGATGGGGTGCTCAGCCCTTGCCTCTTTACTCCAGCTGGCACTGACCCACTGCAGCCCCCACCATGCCATTCCCACTCCACGCCACTCTGGACAGCTCCGTGCTGCTGGTGCAGCTCCTTGTCATTTACCACGACAAATACGTGGTGTTTTTCCATTAAAAGGCCCTGTGCTCCAGAGGACTGCAGTGTCTTAGAGCACTATAAATATGTTTGTGAAGATTCTGCCTTCTGTCTGGCCCCAGACACTCTGTGATACTGCGTGGGCATTTCTGTTGATGGTTACACTTTGCCTGCAGTTTTTGTGTGCTTGTTGCCATGAAGGAGTTTTGAATAAAAGCAGGATGAGGCGATACGGGAATGCCAGAGCACTGCAAGTGGGATGTACAGCGCCTGTGACTGCTGCACTGCCTAATCCTCCTGCTGTGCTTCCTCCTGAGCGCTCACGACAGGAGCAATGGCTTGGCCCTTCCTTGTCCTTCTGTCAGTCAGGCTCACTGTTGTCCTTGGGGGCAAGTTTCTGTTCCCTGTGTAATGTCCTACCTGCCACAGCCAGAACAATTTATTTGAGTGTTTTCCTACTAAAGGGGAGCTGGTTTTGAGCTTAAAAAGATGAAATACCATCTCCTTTCTTGCCTCCCTCACACCTTTATGGAGAAGAGACATGGTTAGACTTCAGTGTCTCTTTAATCTCTCCGTGTTGAAATAATAAACAGTACATTTATAATGATGAAAATATGATAAATTTTTGTGTGTAAGGCATGGTCTTTCCTGTAAATACTTGCTGAGGTTTCTATCCCTAACTCCAAGCCTGGTGGTCCAGACCCATGGTCCTGCCCTCCATTCTTAGGGCAGGAAGAGGGAGCTCCCAGACCCCAAAGACTCTTCCTGCCCAGTCTGTCCCAGTTCTGAATGAACACTTCTTGAACTACCTTACCTGTATAAAATACCCAGAAGGTTTTTGATGGCAGACCCAAAATCTGAAGGTTTATTAATGGCTGGAGGGCACTGAAATTTAATATTTGCCTGTTGTCTTGTCAATTCACAGCATTTAGAAAGCCAGCAGCGTGGAGATGGTTCTATATATAGCAACTTTATTTGAATAGTCCACATAGCTCCAAAGTAAATATTAATTCCATTATGCTATAAACTGTTATTTATCATGACAGAAAGCCATAAAGTTATTTTACTGGAATGGAGCCAGTAAATTGCATCTTCTAGATGAGATACAGCACATGTTGAATTCCAGCAGCAATTACCCAACATACTTTATACACATCGGTGTTAAACATGCTCCAACATGAGCCACGACTGAGGCTTCTGTGGAAAGCTCTCTGCATCCATGATCAAGGCACAGTGGTGTGTCAACAGGAGACAGCACTGGCTGGGATTGGGAGCACCATGGCACACCAATACTGCCTCCTCTGTATTGTATGTTTGACTTTTTCATTACCTAAGATACTCTTTAAAAGTGCTTCATAATTGCCTGACTCCAAGGTATTGAAAGAAATCCAGGTCTCAGTTATGCTTTTTTTCAAAGATATTGTGTTTTTAGACTTGAACAGGGTGGATTTTCCCCTATTATTGCTCTAGAGACAGGTGCATGTCCCTGTCAGAGGTGGGGGCTGCTGGGGAACATGAGCAGCACTTTTATCCTTCTTCATAAAGTGCATGTGGGATTGCAGTGCCTGCACCAGCAGCTTCCACATCCTCCAGTTTGATCAGTTATTCCTCATGCACAAGCAGTGGGGCAGCAGTGGTGGTGCTTCCACCTCTGCAGCGTCCTGGGCAGAGGACACATCGATGGAGCTGCTGCTGTGACAGGGGAGAGGATGTTGCACAATATTACAAATTTCAATGTGTTTATGAAGGCTGTCACTGATTGCAGCCTTTGGTGGGAACTGACCTTCAGCGTAGATTAGATCTTTCGTTTTATAGCAGAAAACAATATCAGGGAAACATTAAGGCACATCAGCAGTTGGATACGCTTGTGCTAGCAGAACAGTGAAGACAGTCTGCCAAAAATTATTGACTTGTTGTTGTCTTTTATCCACAAAAATAACTCTTCTTATATATAACCTGTGAGAGCTGCACAGTGACTGCTGTTAGAGGAAAACCCCAACAGAGTATTGAACAAAATAATTAGTTTTAAAGAATTTCAGGTTTAGTTGCTTTTTCTTTAATGACTAAAAATATCAGCCAGCTGTGCCACCAAGTGTTGCCCTAAGCAGAAGAAGAACATAAAGTTCATTGTATCACATTTGTAAATATTTTATATATTTGTGTGAAAACTGGGAAGAGAAAAAGGCTCATTTAATCAGAAACGTCTGTAAGATCAACTAGATTGTGTTGAATACCAGGAAGATTAAAACTGTGAGGTTGGCATTGGAGGACTGTTCAGATTTCAAAGGATCGCCTCAGCGTGCAACCACACATTATTTGAATTGTAAAAGCACCTTTGAAATTGCCCAACTCTTGATTAAACAAACAAAATCTGAAGTGGATCGGGGATAGGTCATGATTCTAACATCAGATTATCAAAATCAAAGAAAAATGTGTAATAGTTGTTGGAAGTCCACGCTAGGAGGAAAACCCCCAAGCACAAGATCATTAGCTGTAACATTCCTTGATATCCTGTAACCAGGAGGGCACATTAATTAAAATACAGATTGCAAGGTCAAGAGGAACAGCTCAGGGGATCATCTGGCCTGTGCAGCACACATCGGAAAATTCCACCTACTGATGCCTGAATTCAGTCATCACTTCTTGTTGCACCTTTATCTTCCAAAAAAGTCAGGATTTAAAGATGGGCAAAGGTGAGAGCCTGCTGCATGCTTGGGAGTGATGCTGCAAGGGGCTGACGGCTTGTACTGGTCAAATGTTTCATGTATGGCCTCTGTCCCCTCTCTTCTAGGAGCCCACAGCTGAATCTCTTCTACCTGGATGGGCTGGTTGCTCCAAGCCCTGCCAAGTCCAGGACAGGTGTCCTGTCCCTCTCTGCAGAGCAGGTGATGGCTGGGGCTGGGTGTGCATCCCACCCGACTGCTGACAGGGCAGCAGGGAAGCATGGCCAAAAAATCATTGAGCCAATTCCCAGCCCAGATGACAAAGAGTTGTGTGACAGGCTGTGCCTCGACACTAGGCATGGTTGGTACAAACAAGTCCAGATGCCCTGGACATGGGGACAGCACAGGGGAAAAATTGGGGCGTCAAAGGCCACTGACAGATGGCCTTCATCAGGAGTGCATGTCCGAGTCATCGCAGCTGGGGACCTCAGTGCCAGCCAGAACATGAGTCAAGGCCATGCCCTCTCCAGTCCCCTCGGTGAGAGGCACTTGGAAACAGAACCTGAATTTTAATGTGTGTTTATAAAGTGCTTCTGGTGGCATCATGTGAAAGGTGGATCAGCTCTCTGCTTTCTGCTGTGCCACATTACTTTTTACCATTTATTTCTGATCAGAGTTGTCATGCCTCTTCACTTGTGCAAGTTGTTTTAAAACAACGTTTTAGTGGCTCTTTCCAGAAGACTATGGATGTTTCCTTGTTCCCTCCAGCTGCTGTTGCTGAAACCCTTCCAATGCTCTGACAAGCCCCTTCTCCTCCAGCAGCTCCCCTTAAACCACTGATCCAGTCAGCACTCTCCTTGCCTGCCATCCCAATTCTGTCACCTTTTCTGAGGAACTCACTGGTGACATTTTGGCTCTTCCCACATCTGTTTTGAGCCCCTCTTTTTCACCATAGAGTTTTTGGAGTTTTCCCCTGTTGACATGTTCTTGTCCTGATTCCCGCCTTGTTTCTGTGTTTCCCTTTGTCTCTTCCAGTTCTGTCCCCTTGTCCATCATGTCTTCTCTCTCCAGCCCTGTTCATTGGATGTTGTATCCAAGGCCTTTTCTTCCTCTGCCCTTGTTTGCCTTCCCTGTGCTCGCTGTGTGTTCTTTGGGACATGCAATGGGCCTTGGTGTTTCTGAGTGAGTACCACGTGCCTCTGCAGGGTGTATAAATGATTAACTGCGCTGATGATAAAATGTAGGGCATGGTGTGTTTTTGGACAGGAACTACATTGCCGTGGAGGATACATTTTGCTTCCAGTGATGTAAAAGGAGCGTCTAGGACCTTCACAAAAGTCCTATTTTTATAAAAAGCCTGCTTGCATGAGGCTCAGGGTAACAAGTAAAATCTTGAAGTGCTTTATCTCTCTGGGAAAGGGGTTTGTATTACTGTAAATAAACAGAAGTACCTCTAGGTCTTGATTTTGGGATTTTCCTCCCTGAGACCCTTGAGGAACTTGTTCAAGAAACTGTCTCTCAGGAGTGCACAGACCTTTCTTCTTTCTGATCTCCACATTTTGGGGGTCACCATTTGAACTATTAATCAGATAACAATCACACAGTGGGTCCTCCTTTCCTTCGGGTCATTTTTGGCCATTTTTTCACTCTGGATTCATCAAACTATGCTGAAAAAGCACAGCGGAATCCAAGTGAGGAATCACAAAAATTCTTCCCTTCTCTGTACTCTGGTGCCCAGCTAAAGTGTTTTCTACCCAGGCTCTTGGAGGAACATCCTTATTTCATGAATGACTTCAGGGAGAGGAGCAATCCCCACCAGGAAGCCATTGGGGAGGGTGGATTTTATTATATTTTGCCAGTAAACAAAACGCAGCACAGTTAATACTTGCTCAAGTCCTGTGGGATCTCACTGACTAATGCGAAATGACAGTTGTCACAATATTCTGTATAAATACCTGTCTATTTGCAGGTGTCTGTTCTATTTTTAATGTGATCCCACCTTTCTTGCTGTGAGGGAGAAAGGGATGATCGATGGACCCTGCACCTGTGTCTGTCATTTATATTCTTCTGTCGTTTATAAGAATTCCAGGGTTTCAGTGCACTTTCTGGCCTACCATGGTAATTGTTATTCATGTAATTTCACTGCTGAATGCGGATTGTTGAGGTGGTGCTGAGCTGATGGCTCATGGTGACATGGGCAGTGGGGACTGAAGCCAGCATGCCCGAAAAGAGCTCTCAGCACAGGTCAGACCATGGTGATAAGTTGGGGTTAGGGAGAGTAAAACCTGAGTTGGGGAAAAAAACAAATATAAATAAATGAGGATGATTTGCAGTATCACAAGTGAGCAGGTGCAAGGACAACCTCGTGCCATAGCTGGATAAATTTCAGTTGTTTCTTTAGTTATATTTTGACATGTCTGAGCCATATGAAGCAAACATCCTCAGGTGACTGGTATTTTTTCTGTGTGGGTAACTTTAGCCCTTCCTGCATTAATTTGCATATACACGTATCTGTTTATGGCCATATGTATATTTACATTGCTATAACTTACTTGCACGCATTCAGTGAATTTTTCATGAGGGACATTTT
This sequence comes from Campylorhamphus procurvoides, assembly GCA_013396655.1. NCBI lineage: Eukaryota > Metazoa > Chordata > Aves > Passeriformes > Dendrocolaptidae > Campylorhamphus > Campylorhamphus procurvoides. The sequence continues at coordinate 130,790 of WBMV01001455.1, forward strand.
GAATTTTAACTCCTCAGCATCCTGTTTCATGCAGGCTCCAGATGTACCTCTGACCTAAGAGGTAGGAAAAGCTCACCACAACTTGGGACACATTTGCTTCCCACAACTCTTGTAGGGGCTTCCTTCAAACCTGCCTGGGGGAAGCACCTGATGCCATCATTCTCCCCCTTAGCCCAGCAGAACACAGGCTGCTGGTGCACCCATCAAACTAATGTCCATCTCCCATGGCAACTCCTGATTTCTGGAGCCTCAGCACCAGTGCTCCCAGTCTGACCCCTGCAGAACCGTCCCACTGACCACTGGTGGAACGTGCTGTCTGATGGATGGGCACACCGTGCCAGGGTTTGGCAGCCTCAGAAAGCCTTTTGCTTTTGAATAAAGCATTTCTGTAGCCTGCTCAAAATCTTCCAGTGGTGTTTACATTTTAATAGGCACTGCTGTAGAATGGAACATATTTTTATTGCTTACATTTATCAGCCAGAGCAAAAGCCAAGTGCCTGGGTACAGCTTTGCAGGGAATTTGCTCTTCTAAGTAATCAGTAGATGAGACTATTTAGGAGAAAATACCGTAGAATTTTAACTTGTCAGATAACCATGCTGTGCATGAGTTTGATTGCCAATATACATCATCGGAAAGAAATTCTATTTAAAAATAGAATTTTCAGCAATGTCAGCATGGAATAAAATGAGTGGGAAGTGGCAAGTCACATTTCTTTGTTTCATGCCAAAAGGAAGACCTCCAATAATGTCATTTAAAAAAGCAAAATTAAGGGGAGTACAGAAGCCTTGAGAGTGCTTATTCAAACGTGTTGCAGTGGAAGGCTGGTTTGCCTCCATGACCACCTTCATGGCAGTTGGGCCCTGAAGGGTGTCTGGCAGGGAAGGCAAGGCAGTTTTGGTGGTAACTCCTCCTTGGTCCCACAGCCAGAGGGGTGGTTTGCAGTGTCCTGTGCCGTGCCCCCAGAGCCATGGGGTGAGCAGTGGGGGCTGCCCATCCCTTCCCTGGGGGAGGATGTGATGCAGAGGATGATGGCCATGCACCATGTGGCACAGACTGAACAGCCAGATTCCCCAGGGAAGCCTCTCTGGCCTCTCCTGACCTTCCCAGGAGGCAGCTTTCTCTAACCATGGATGCAATTTAAAATACACTTGCCAGGTGTTTGTTGAAAAACACCTCCTGCTGGCGGGAGCAGCAGCAGGGGCCGAGGGCAGGGATGCTGTGCTGTGCCCATTCCACAGGCCATCACTCCCAATGCTGATGGGGCACAGCTGAATTTCAGAGCGGCCTTCCTTGCCAGGCTGTAAAGCAAATGGCTCTGGAGGCAGCGACACATCGGCTCTTCTCATCACCTGGCATCTGGAGCGCCGGTGAGAGCTGGCTCTCCGAGCAGGACATGGCGTAACATGATTTAGGAGGATGCTCAGCTTTTGCAATCTGCAGGCAATTTGGGCTGATGGATCTGCTCGCTGGAGCTGATGCAGGACTGCTCAGGACAAACAGCTTTGTCTGCTGAGCCCCTGCTTGGGAACATTTTGGCAGTGGTTCGATGGGAAGTGTGGTGGTGATGGATGGGCAGCGTCCCACCAGCCACACGTTGCTTTAAAAAGTTAATCAGGTGCTTTAAAAAGTTAAACTAAAAATTTGTTTGGGGATAGAATACTGAGTCGTTACTCAGACCCTGATTTCTTTTGGAAAAATGGAATCTTGATGAATCTAATGCTCTCAAATCAATTTCTTTGAGAACAAATTGACTCAATGTTTTGCTTAGCGTGACAATTTGCAAGCAACAAACACCTATTGGCACATTTACCAAAGAAAATTATGGATTGAATCGTAGTTAAAATAGAAGTTAATTTTCAATGCATAGTGATTCCAAGCTGTTTTGGTTGCCTGCGTGGGTTTTCCCCCCGCATTGCCTGCAGGAATGTTTCTCCTGTTCCAAATGCAGACAAGGCCCCAGGTCCTCTGGCAGAGGAGGAAGGCAGCGCAGGAGCTGCAGCTGGACATGCTGAAGGGAGAAGGGAAGGGCTTCTCTTGGTAGATGGTTTTCTGGCTGGCCAGAGTCCCTCGCTCCAGCACCTTGTCCTTCACCCGTGCTCCAAAGTGTCTGTGGGAGCTTCTGTTGCAGGGGCAGCTCCTGTCAACCTGAGTGAGTGTGGTCACCAAGTGAGGCTGGCTGGCAGCAGCCAAGCAGGATGTGCTCAGAACAGCTGAGGGATCCTTCTCTCTCCCCACCAGCATCATCCACAGGTGTTACCTGTGGCAGCTTGGTCAGTGTCCAGTGGCTTCTCCGTACATGCTCCATCACAGCTGTCCCTGCCTGGGCATTCTGCCTTCCATAAGGAGTAAATAAAGCTCTGAAAGGGACAACTGTGGTGGCTCACACAGCAAAGTGAAATTAAAACACAGTAGTGATAGTAGAAGTGCTTATTATAATCAGAACCCTCTCTAAAACAGGAAGGGATGTTTGATTGTTGAGGTTAAGAGGTCCCTGTGTCACTGCTAACGATTGTGGTGTCGCAGGGATTCCTTCTTGCTCTACTCTCTCTTTTTTTTGTGTCTGCATTTCTGAGTGTTCTTCACATGCTTCGTCTGCTTCATGGCCTTTTGATGGTATTTTCCCACCTTGGTAGGGATAATCCATCAAATTTCAGAGTGTCACATTATTAAAGCTTTGTGGTGCCCTTTGAACCTGGCAGTGCCGACCTTGCTGCCTAAAACGTGCATCACATGCCAAGAGCCCCATGGATCTATTTCTTCTGACCTCTCTCACTGCTAAAATACTGTCCTGTGGATATCAGATGAAAAAGGTAAAATGCTATTTCTTCAAAGATCAGCCAGTCTAGCCCAGAGACATAATAAAATTCCAAACTTTGCTTTTAGGAATCATCTTTTATAAGTATTATTTTTCACAGTTAAGTGGTAGGTACACCGTTGAGAAATAAAATACCAAAGCTCCATGCCTTGAAGCTGTGTAGGGTTTACGTTGTGGTGGTAACTCGATTTTAAGAGTTACATGATGTAAAGAAGGTTCCTTGTTCTGGGAAAGCTGCTTCAGCACTGACTTAGTGCTGTCCTGCTGCTGCTCCTCTTGTAACAAGAAGTGGTCTGTGCTGGTGCTCACCACGAAAACCTTCAAACGTTTGGCCTGAAGCTCTCAGTCTCAGTGGAAAAGCTTTCAAGTCACTCACATGAATCTCAGGAACTATATACCTGCATTTGTTGTTAGAGTTGAAGTAAGGGCAGAGGCATTGGAGAGCCTCTGGTCAGCAGGACCCAGCTCGATCATGCAGACCCTGGGCACAAGCATCCCAGTCCATGAGCATCCCAGTCCAGGAGCATCGCAGTCCAGGAGAATCCCAGTTCAGGAGCATCCTGGCTGATGATCATTCTGGTCCACAAGCATCCCGGTCCACATCCTAGTCTGCACTGGCCAGGGAATTCCCACACTGGCCAGGAAATACAGAGCTGCTGGGCCAGACCCTGGGGCTTGTCAGGATGTTGGCCAAATGGAGAAAGCCTCACTTCAGGTTTCGGCAGTAAGATGCTGTTGGTTTTGTGTACTAAATGGGTTGTCTGTTGTTAAAACAGACCCTTGCCGTCTGCCTGTGGGTCTTGTGCCATCAGCAGCTGTGCTCATGGGGAGGTTTTACAGCCACGTGGTGTCAGACAACAAATCCAGGCGGCCATGAGAACGTGGTCATTAAGATTCTGTGCTTTTGCCTGTTAATGATACCACAGAATAGTGATAATTATACAAAGCATCATTTAACATCATTGCCAGTGTGCTCTTTGTTTATTTATACACATTCTCATTCACAGTCAGCAGAACCCAGGCTCTAAAAGGCTCCCTGTAAGTAGGATGTCCCATGGCTATCACTCCATTAGGAGGCTGCAAGGGTTGTCATTCATCTTCTTGTACCTTGGGCCATTTTCTGAATTGCCCAAGGGCCCCTCCATTTCTTTTTATTTCTTGGTTCACTCTTGCAATACAGGAGGACCAGTTCCTGAAGATAATGTGTGCCACTGCTCCTTCCTTCCCAGGAATCCTTTAAAGTTCATTAAACTTTTTACAGAGACAAATTCAAAGTTCTGAAAATTGCTGGAGCTTGGGAAATGTGGGAAGAATACAAAAGGCTTTTCCATTCCTCGTTGAGCTGTCTGACTTTGTTGCAGTAAAACAACTTGGATGGCCAAAGTGGGGATGTTGTGGGGGCACTGGGTCCAGGAAATGTGCATTGGCTGCCAGCCCCGTGTTCCAGAGATGGGTGTATCCCATGGCTGTATCCCATCAGGGATATCCCATTGGGTCTATTGCACTGCAGAGGCAGTACTGGCAGCTGCCCCTGGGTTTGGGTGGGAGCATTGCACAGGGATTGTGTCTGCACCTACTGTATAAAAGTTAAATCACCGTTTTGAAGCTGTCAGCACAAGGCAGTCAGGTAATGTGTCCCTGATGTGAATCTCCACTCTCTCGGTAGCTCTGATTCCCAAACTGCTGCCAACATCAATACCTGATTTGCATTTATTGAGGAGCAGCTGGTGCTTGCTCCTATTGTTCTTGGATAAAAACCCAAATATCCTAAATATTTTGGGACTTTATAAATCCTGCAGATCTACGTGTAGATCTTACCCTTTCTCTGCAATGAACTTCATTTGATACTTACTGGTAAACCACATTATTAAGGAGAATCCAGTCACGCTCTCATCAGTTCTGTGGGATGCAGGAGCCTTTGGTGGTTTCTCTACATGGGGTTCAAACTCTTGACATGTTAAATGAGATATGACCTTGGAATTAAATGTGTCTGTTATCTGGAAGCCATGGAAGCAGATAGTAAAAATGGGCTATATTTTATTTTACAAGGAGTCAGGGCATGACATGCTGTTCATAATTAGTTGTAAACTTATCTCTGGCCGACTACTTTTTATGATGTTTTTATTTTTTATTGATATAATCATGCTTATGCTGATCATTCCTCAGAGGCAATAGTGGGCTCACTCAGGCACAGTGTCAGGATGATCTTCCTGGGTTCCTTGGGGCTGGGCAGTGTGTAGCAATGAAGGGGCTGTTGTTTAAGCTTATCTTCTTGAGTACTCACACCTGAAGATGATAAAAACCATCACACTTTGTTTCCTCCAGTAGAGAGGGGGGCTGTTGTCCAGCAGAGAACTCCCCTGGCATGTTCATGGCTTGGCAAAGACCATTCCCCAGGTACGGCGTGGGAGGAGGTTCTCCTGCTCTGCTGCATTGCTGTGGTCTGTGACTCCCTCTCCCTGCTGTTCCTGTGGCTGCTGTGGAAGGAGCAGTGCAGTCCCTGTTAACGTCCTGGGGTGTCAGGAAGCTGCATAGGGAAGGTTTCCTGTCAGACTCTGGCAGATGTAACCCGTGAGCTGTTACACAGCTCAGACTGTGACATACCTGACCTTGCCTGTCTTGTTCTGAGTGTGAAATGGGAATCGGTGGTGAAGAGTCTGGGTGAGCAGGAGGCCAGGCAGGTGAGCCATGAAACTTTTCCATTTCACTTTGCAGGCTCTCTGTGCCCTCCTGGCACGTGCATCCTCAAAAGTGCCCTGCGACACTGAAATCACTTTGCAAACTTTTTGCTGTACCTGCAGGAGACCTTGGACTATAAAATAGCGTTTTATTATCTGCATAACACTGGACTCTTGCAGTAATGCCAATGTCAGAAAGATTGTTAATAAATAATGAGCAGCAGAATGAGCCAAGGGTTGACCTTTTGTGGAGCACCATCTGTCACCGGAGCTGCATTTGATCTTTCCTTCCAGCACTGATTTCTTTTTCCATCCCCCTTGGGGGATATTGCAGGTTTCACGCTTTATTAATAGCTTTTGTCTGACTTGTAACAACTCTTGTAAAATTGAGAGGTTCCCGACTTTCATGAGAGGCAAATATTTGGGGAACTAAATCATGGATGTTTGTGGAACTGCCAGTGACTATAAACAGCTCTCCTCGGACCAATTGTGTGTGGCCAATGAAACCTGCTTGGAAACGTCCCTGGATCCCATGAGGTGAGGGAATGTCTCAGAGCATCCCTGGGATGCTGGATCATAACCTAAATTTACAGGTGCTGTGTTTCCCACTTTCTGTATTGTCTGGCAATGGGGAGGTAAGAAAGAGGACAAAATCCAGGGAAAGAGTTTCCTGGTTATATTAAGCAAGGGCTTGCTGGTGTGTTCTGAGAAGCTGATCCAGCACGTGGCAGGAGTTGCCTGCAGGTGAGCAAATGCATTGCAGTGAGCATGTGCTCTGGTTGCTGCAGGCCAAGCATTGTGTGTGCCTGTCACCTGCTTTGGGAGGAAATTACCCGAATATAAATGCCCCAGGTTTTCAGACTTTCACAAATAAGTACCTGTGAAAAGTACGTGGGTTGGGGTGCAAGTGGCTGGTTCCAGTTTGCTCACATTGCCCCCTGTGGCACTGCTGCCATCACTTGAAGGAAATGATAATCAAATGTGATCTGATTTCCTTCCTCGCTTCTTTATAATTCCAAAACCTTGAATCACGGAAACCAGATTTGGGGAAAATCTATCCTGCTGCTGGAGCCAAAGGTGGGTTAAACCCCACAATGCTTTCCCTAACCTTGTGCAGAACCTTAGGTGTTCTGAATGAAGCAACTTCTGTTACTGGGCTGGAAGGTGAGTCTAGCACATGATAAATCATCCTTCCACCAAGGCTTTCTTGGTGTTCTGCCCTAGCTGAGGAAGAATTCTTGTTTCTACCTATGGTAAATTTCCTGCACTCTACATAAATCCTGGTCCCAATGTCTGATGGTTTCCTCTCTGTGGCTTTTCAGCCACATCCCCCCTCCACCCACATGTGGTGGGACAGGGCCCAGCTGCTGGCAGGGGTGGGTGCTGGTTTCTTTTTCATCCTCAGTATTGGTTATTTTGAAGGTAACTCAGATTTGGCTCATTTCAGCCTCTGCATCCTGACTCAGCTGGAAGGAGGAGTTTCTAGTGTGACTCCCTACATTTTATCTGTAACTTTAAATTGAAGGATTTTGTAGCTCAGTCCCTTGCTGGGTCCTATTTCAGAAGCATCTTCTGGTTGGACTTGGCTGCAGTTTGGATGCAAATCATTTGCCTTCCTACGCGTTAGCACAGGCTGATGGTTGTAATTATATTTGTAACGTTAGAGACGCTGCAGAGATGAGTCCGAGGGCTCAGGTTGAAGAGCCCTTCCTGAATGACATTCCTTCAGAATTACTCACCTTTTGGGCTCCCATTCCTGCACAGCACCTCACTTTTCCTTTTTTATTTTCTTCCTTTTTTTTTTAACTAATCTAATAGCTGGAAAACGCACAAAATATTAGAACTTTTCTACTTTGTCTCCACTGGCACTTTTATTTGGGTATCTGGACTTTTGCTCATGGAACTGCTGCTCATCCAAATGAGCTGCTCCTCATCCTCCTCCTCCTCAGCTGCAGAAACAACTTTATTTGATTCAAAGTACATAGAAAGATAAAACTTGAAAGTCAATTGACTTAAATGTGGAAAAAAAATGCAGCTTGGTTATTATGGCGTATGCTAAATTTTAATAGCATTTAGAAAGTGTTTTGTGGGGTAGAAAGAAGCAGCAAACCCATCAAAGCTCAGCTGTGTTCTGGTTTATAGTGCAGAACACTTTGCTGCTGCCATCCAAAGGCTTTAAAATGTAATAAGGCTCGGCTGAACCCAAGGGTTCCAGGATCTTTGTAAAGGCACACACACAGAGAATGGAATAAAAGGTTCCAGTGCAGAGCAGGTGGGCTTGAGGCAGATGTTTTTAATGGAAAAGCCTCTTTGACTTGTTCTGTTTTGTGGAAAATTATCTACTAATGCATATGACTACTTAAAGAGTCACATTTCGAAAAATTTTGAAGGCTTGAAGTATCTGTAATGTATTACGGTTCTTCTGTTTAAAAAAACCCACCACAATTGCAGTAATGTACTAATCTATCTTTAAATGTGCTGAAAAAATCAATGAGAAGCTGCAGTTCTTTGGTTAAAAAAGTAAACTCAAAGAAGTTGATACTGCACCAATTTGACATCTTGGTTGTCCTTTCTGACTCAAGTGCTGGCACAGCTGATGCCTAGTTTTCATCTGTAATCTTATTTTTCATTGTATTTCTTTTGTAGAGATGCTGGGCTTTCTTGCATAGATAAAAGCCTTTCGTCTTTATATGCTAATAATATGTTGTTATGCACTTTTTGCAAACTACTGCAGAGAATGAAGCCTGTAGGTCTCTCCCTGGTGTTAGTTCAGGTGTTCTGTTGGGTTACTGAGTGCATGGCTTTCTCTAAAATCAGTCACTGGTCCCATCTCGGTTCCCAGTGGGGAGGGGCTGTCAAGCACTAGGGTGCTTTTCTTTCTTAATTTGGATATAGATGCAGACAGCAGATGCCTGGAGATCCGAATAAACAGGTTACACAGCCAGTGATCCCAAGAGTTTCAAGTAAAAATGGTGAGCAGTGGAACATGCTGACTGGCATCAACAGAATTAGATGCTAGAGATGAGATACTTTGGCGTGTTTGTTGCAGCATCTTTCATTAAAATGTAAATTATAATTGTGTAGATAAATCATGTTTCTCAGAGATCTCATTCTCTCTGCCAGTGGTGTAGCTACAGAGTGGAAGGTTGGTTAGGATTTTGGATAATGCCTTCAGAAGCTCCCGGTGTCTCATACAAAAGCCTTTCACCTTTCTTCAGTGCATCTCATGCTGGCAGCTTTCAGGAACAGGAGCTGGGGCTAAATGGGGGTGAATTCAGTGTGGTAATGGCTGTTTTTCATGTCTGCCAGGGGATAATTCTCCCAGATTAAATATAGAACGTGTTTCCGTGACTGTTTATTTCCCAGCATACTCTAAGGATCCTCTGTCACACACAGAGCACGTGACAGGGAGAGCACTGGGCCCCCACAAACACATCAGTGGCCAAGGGAGAGACATAGGCAAGGGCTGCTTGTCCTTGGCTTCTCTGGGGTCTGACTGGGGAAACCTGTACATGGTGAGGGGCAGAATTAATCTTCGGCTCTGTCTTTGTTAGAGCTGGCTGTGAAACACAACTCCTGGAGTTGTACAAATGCCCCATCAATAGTGTGGTGGCTCATTGCCTTGGCCCCGGCGCATGCAATCTCCATTATTTGCACTGCTGGGGAAGGCAGCGATTCCTGCAGGTCCGCACTACTCCATTTACCTGGGAACAATGATTTATTTCCCTCTTGCCATCGGACACCCTCTGCTTCCCCAGCTAATAACAAACCTGGCTGCAAGAAGGGGACGGGAGGGATGGCTCTGCTGTGAGGAGGGGCACAGGAGGGATGGTTCTGCTGCTAGAAGAGGCAGCACACCAGGTGTTGGGAAGACAAGCTCCCACTCCCTGTTGGATGGTGTTAAAACACATATATGTTCCTTGCAGGCCTGAGTTATCAGCTGCTGTAGACCTTACTAAAGCAGCTTGAGTTCTGAGCAGTCTGGCACCCTCAGCAGGGCTGTGGCTGGGAGGTGCTGTCTCAATGCTATTTCACTCTGGGGCCACACATCCCCTTGCTCAGACCTTTGAGGCTGCCTTTTTCTTTTTTTTGACTGATGGTGGGGCTTGAGCAGACATGGCAAGACTTGCTCCTCATCTCCTCCTGGGGATCCCCTGCCCTGCACTCCCTCCCTGTCAGTGTTTCCTCCAGGTGGTTCTTCATGCAGGTGAGAGAGCCAGTGCCTTGCTGGCAAGTGAGCACAGGGACAATTTAGTGACTTTGTTTGGTGTTGAGGTGTGGAGATCATGTTAAATTTCCCTGACTCAGCACTTCAAGCCTTTGGAATAACCTGCTGGAGTAGAAGCCAGGCTGGTGTGTCAGAGGCACTAACAGGGACTCCTTAGCTCTGCTTGTGAGCCTGACACAGGGCAGGGGTAGGGCAGGGCACAGGGCCAGCTGCAGGCAGGGGCAGCTCTTCCAGCTCTCAGGAGTCCCTGAGCATCCACTGCTGGTGACAGAAGGAAGCAGATCTTGGGGACTTCTGACTGCTGGGTGTCTCTGCTTTCTGACTCCCCCCAGTGAGCTCACGTGTGGGCTGATGGATGAAGTGCCTGTGCATGGTTGATGAGTAAGGGCAGAGGTGCCCTTGGTCATGCGTGGCTGGTCTGCGCCTTGTGCTGTGATGTAACACCTCATGCGTGATGGATGGGCACAAGGAGTATCTGTATCCTGGGAAAAGTACTTTAATTGAATCCTTTCTGTGCTGCTTTAGAGGTTTTCCCTCTTTAAAACTGTTTATCTGGGCAAACCAGTGCGGCAGAGCCAGGCAGTTATCACTCAGGCAAAGGAAGAGATCTGTGGGTATCTCTGTTGAGCTGTCACACAGGAACCTTCACCAGCCACGTGTCTCCACTGTCAGTGCTGACCCCAAGAGCAATTGGGTTTCACAGCTGCCTGCACATGTGGGCTGAGCCATTTGTCCAGTCCAAAGCCTGAGCAATTCCAGGGTCATTGCTTCCTGGAGTGCAGCCTCCTCTTTGAAAGCTCATGATTCGATTATAAGTCCCAACTGACCACTGCTTTTGAGATCTGTGTTCTAGACAGCTTTTAATTCAGGAGATGTGTGTGTGTTTTGAACATTTGAATGGTGTTTGGTACCGAGTAAGATGCCATACAAAATTTTAAGTGCCTTCCAAATATTTTAAGTGCCTTTGTCAAGCAGACTCTGAACCTCCTGAAGGAATGAAATAAGGTTTATTGAAAAGAGCGATTTCCCATGAAACCAGGTTGGCAAGCATTAAGTGTAGTCACATCCTTTAATTCCTTATTAATTGAATCTCATATCAGTTTTTCTGCTGCTTTGCCCAGGACTGATGTTAGACAAGTCAGCCTAACATGAAAGAATGAAGGGTTTGTTCTGCTTGACCTTTTTGGGTATTGATTAAGAGAGAAATTATACAAAACTTGAGTATTATTGCATCCTGCAGGTGATCAACATGTGCATTGTGACCTCTGAGTCTCAGATAAAAGTGTGTAAAATGGGGTAGGCGATAAAACCAAGGCATGACTGGAACAGAGAGGTGGGGTGCTGGGTCCTTGGGGGTGCAGGGGGAGTTGGTAGTGAAGGGGCATTGGGGCTGGACCTGGTGGGAGGTCTGTCAACCAAATACATCAGGTACAGCAAGGGTGATAACACAACTGTGGTTTTGTCACCTGTAACCCTGTGTCATAGGGGAACAGAAAGCTTTGATAGGTTTTTACTTCATCCAGTAATACATTAAAAGAAGCCAGCAGAGAAGCCTGAAAGTTTGCTTAATCCTGGAAAAAAATGTGGAGGCTTTTTTTTTTTTTGTAATTTAAACATTCTTGCTTCAAGCTTAAGAGTGTTCTTATTTGGGAATCTGTTTCCAGTTATTTGCAATGTGCTAATTACCCAGTGGCAGAACCTAAGTGGGTGTAAATTGTCATATCTCTGCTGACTTCAGTGGAACTGTGGCAATTTGCACTTCAGGAGGATCTGTCGCCTAGATTCTTGCCAAATTTGAAATCTCTTTGCTCTAACTTGGCTGGGGAGCCTCGGGCTCGAGGGAATACAGAAGAAAACAAGCATTTTGCAGGGCTTAAAACCCTGCGCGTCTCATTGATTTGTTGGCGCTCCTGTTTGTTATTCAACCCGGCGCGGAACGTAATGGATACTTGAGCCATGTCGACTGATGAGAAAGGCATCCTGCTTCCCATCGCGCCGTTGCCTTGGAAACGGCTGCGGCGGTCCCCACGCGGGCTCCCCACAGGCTGGGGGCACCCGGGATAATTCCGTGCAGAGCAGACAGTGGCATGCACAGCCCTTGGAGCCTCCATGGGGTCCAGAACGCGTTAAAGGCTTCAGCCTTTTGCTTGCATCCCCTGCCACGGCCGTGCATGTGGCCCTGCAGGACCTCAGAACACCTGGCTGGGGGTGGCAGAAACCCCCTGTGCTCTCCAGACAGCCGTGGTTTGTCAGACAGCTCCTTCCAGAGCAGGCTGCTTGAGAGTTGCCTCAAGGGGATGGTAAAATCGCTGGTGGGGGATTCCAGGCAGCAAGGCATAAATACAGATCTAGTTGGCCATCGAGCATCCTGACGGTTCCTGGTGTAATGGCCATTTAATTGATTCATCCTAATATAGAAGATTCTTGCTGTCAGCTCTCTCCCTGGCTTTTTCAGCTCAGTGTCATCTTGGAAGCTGACAGAGATGGTTCTTGCATGCATGATAGCCAGGGCAAAGGTGGTGGTAAAGGCATCGATGTTGGGCATATGAGTCAGTGGTTCAGGTGTTGCAGCCCTGTCTGCATCTTTTTTACTGCCTGCATGTAGGTGGCAGAGAGCTTAATAACCCTCCAGTGAACAGGCCAGCCTTCTTAAGGGAGATAAATCCACAGGCAGTGAGAGATTTTTCCAGAATCTTGTTTATAGACCATCTGCTTCTGTGTCTCATCCCTTTCCCATTTAGGGCAATTTGAAGACTGTAAGACCCCATTTCCTGCTGAAAGAGGGCAAAGGCTGGGGTAGGGATAGCAGAGTGGGCTGCAGAGGCAGCCTCCTGCTAGCACCTTTGCATTGACCATACCTGCCTGTCCCATGTTTATGAACTACTAAATGTTAAGGTAAATATAAGCATTGGTTTCATAAACATGTGTAATGGACCTGGGTGCAGATTTTTATGTACTTTGGGCCTAATTCTTTAACATTTTGCCTGTACAGGCATATTGTTATCTTTATGTGGCTTCTCTGGTTTGGCCATATGGGTTTGTTGGCTTCATGTTATTTTTCAGCAAGGATGCAGCAAACTTGCCATCTGGGTGGTGTTTGCCCAACTACTTGAAAAAGTTGCTTTTTTTTAAATATGGATGTGAGAAGTCTGTGTTATCCACCATTTTAGCATAGGTGATGCACAGTTTGCTCCCCTCAGCACTGATGCCCAGGACAGCAGTGGCCAGCACATGAGGGACTGGCTGTGGGGGCTGTGACCAACCTCTCCATGCCCTGTTCCTTGCTCAGCTCTGCAGAGCTGGGGGAGCTGTCTGAGTAGCTCATGGAAAAAAACTGTTTCTTTGCAAAGATAGTTGATATTCCAATAATACAGGTGTATTTTATTGCACCGCCCCCGAATTGGTGCATTCCATAAAGCTGATTTATGGATGCAGAGACGAAAGCAACTGAACTGCAGGAGCCATCGGTGTCGGGGGATGTACTGGAGTATGGCTCAGCTGTGGAGCTGGAAGGATGCTCCTCGTGCCAGGGAACTGTCAGCTGGGAGCTCATTTCCTTCCTTGTGCCCACTCTGGGTGATGGAACAGTGGCTGGTGTGGCCAGGGAGTCCGGTGAGCATTGTGGCTCCAGTTGGTGTGGCTCACCTTTCCTCTCTCAGTAGGAAAAGAAGGTACCTGCAATACCATGTTACTGAGCAGTATCTGGAAAATTACCCTTAGATCTTGTGTTCCTGTTTATAACCTTTGTAAAAGTACTGTTTCCCATTGCTACTCGGGTTTTATAATGTCAGTATCCTAAGCTCTGCCTCCCAGTGTTGCATCAGGCAAAAGGTTTCACAGTAGACTGCTGTTGTCAGGGAAAGAAGTTTTTATCATGGTCTGAAGGAAAATGCACAGCAGATCTGAATTGAAGTTCACCTTTAGCATTCCAGGTTGTTCTGGATCTGACTGGAAAACCATTGTGGTGAATTGTTATCTGCAGAGATTCCTGCATGGAGCTATTGAAGGGGGGGTCAAGGTAGTGATGGGAGGTTCTGTGGGGCTTCTGGTTCCAACCTCAGTGAATGCAGTGGAATTATGGTCGGTCCTGCAGTGCCACTGGCAGGAATGGGATTCAGTGAAGTTGTTCTGGAGTTTAAGGAAACTAATACAAATCATGTATAACAGTCTTAGTTGGAATACCAAATCCTCACATCTTACGTTTTGACATGTCTATTATGTATATGCAAATTCAGGCTTTTCTGTAGGATTTCCTTGGAGATAAACGTTTTCTGAGGAAGTTAAGGAAGAGGACACAATATGTTAATGGAAGATAATGAACACGTAGCTTGTGACTGGGAATATAGCAATGAGAAAGAGATGAACTTTTACATCACTCTTATTCTCGGAGACGTGTTCTTTTTTCCCTCTCCCCTGCAGATGTCCTCCTCACAGATTATGTGGAGCCACACTTAGTTAAACTGGCTGTATTTACCAACACTTTGCTCACTGGAGGATCTTTGCAGCTAAAACTGGTGTCTCATCTGTCCATTTAGGGTGGCTTTCACATACAATTGCGTGATACTCAGAGTTCCTCAGCCTCAGACAGCGTGTGCTAATGGCTCTTGTGGCATGTGGGATCCTCGGGTGCTTCAGAGGAGGAATAACAACAGCAGTGGGGCACAATGGGGCCATGAGCAAGGTGGCACTGCATCATTTACACCACCATATACAATGAAGGAGGGCAGAGCTCAGAGGACATCTGTGGGGAGCAGAACACAAAAGGACAGGTTGGATCAGGAAAATGGGCTGTTTTATGAGCAGAAATAAAAAGACTATTTAATCTGGCAAAACAGCGCTGAGAAGTGATGCAGTTGTTCCATCTACAAATGTCAAAAGAATAAAGTGGGGAGATGAAAAACCACGTAAAATGGAGGCTGGTGTCAGCACGGGAATGACCAGAGTGAGAGTGGCTGCAGTTAAATGCATGTTCAAGATGTTCCCTGGTTGTCTTGGGGTCTTGAGTCTTTGTCCCAGGCTTCTCATAGGAGCCAGGAGTCATCTGCAGGGGTCATGAGGACAGAAAAAGGTAAGAGCCCAGGACTAAGGATGCCTGTGACATTCTGATGTGGGAGTGCTGGGCTTAGGAGTCACTGGTGCTACTGGGTGCCACAGCATGGGCCACTCTGAGCTGGAGGGGTCTTTTTCATCCTACTGTATTCCTTTTTTTCCCCTCTCCATAATATAGTTAGATTTTTGTTGTGTGTTAGGACAGGCTGAAATGTTATTTGAGGTTAGGCCTTGTGGCAGAGTCATTATAGGACTCTGGAAAAGCCACTCCATTCTGGAGCAGCCTGATCCGTACTCTGAAGGCTCCAAATGCTGCCACTGCCTCTGTCCTGTGCAAGTACCTGTCTGCATTATTCTCCAAACGACTCCATTTCACATGCTGCTGCTGCTGTCATCATGATGAATCGTTTCACGTACAGCTTTGGGATGATGACTTCTAAATTTAGGGCTTGGCTTCATGAAGCCTCCGTGGCTGTGGGTGTATGACAAAGAGCCGTTCTGCTCGTGGGTGCCAGCAGTGGAGCTGGATGGCTGGCACTGCCATGTGCTTATTCCTCTCACACAGCTGAGCTTTGGCTTGTGTTTAAATAAACACTGTGAGGTTTTCTAAACCAGGGATAGCACGTTCTTCACTGGCAAACCCAGTCTTGCCAAGTCAGCACCTTCTGCAACTAAACGTGCCTGGTTTTGTATGTAAAGAGAAAAGAGAAAGTGTGGAGAATGATCACAACAAAACACACTACCTGCAGAAAATAAAGTGCTTTTCTAAAGCTGCCTGTGCTGTTGTGCAAGCAGGGATCTATAGATGTGCTCAGAAAGTTTTAGTGGCCTTAGGATCCTTCTATACTTTGTTTCCTCACACCATTTACTGTCTGTCTTTAAAGTTACCTGAGGGGAGTTTTATATTTCGAACAGGGCTTCTGCCATTGGCAGTAGTAGTAATGGAATTAATAATTACGTTTCTGTAGAATTAATAATTACATTTTAATAGAATTTTCCTTTGCAAAGTGCATTACAGCCAGTCTGTAATTAATTGCATACCTGTCCTGGCACCAAACTGTATCAGAGACTCCACAGCAAGAGGGTTAAGAGGAATGTGTCAGTTTTTAGGGGCTGCGTTCTGCTCTGCCTTGCAGGTGCAGCTAATTTGGGTTCAGACCCTGCTCTGGGCTGTGGGCTTTGCATCTCCCAGTTGCTGGTGCTCTTGGTGCTTTTCCACTTAACCAATTTTTTCCTTAGTTCTGTGTCTCTGTGTCTGCTTGCTCAGTGTCTGGTTCCTCTGAGCTCATTAGTTTATTAGCTTTTGAACTGCGCTCATTATAGGTGTATTTACTGACAAGGTAAACAGCAAAGTCATGGAGCTCCAGCTGAGTGTACCTTTGTTTGCTTTAAGTAGTAGAATATGAAGAACATCGTTTCAGTGCCAGAAAATAAGGCCTGTGGTCCACCAAAGGTCACATGGGACAGTGCCAGAGCCCAGAGCTTGTGACAGCTCCTGTGGCACAGGGGGAGATGAGTGCTGCCCCATTTAGCATGGGCAGCACCCCTGGACCACAGAGCCTTTCCCACCCAGGATTTGGCCATTCTCTCCTCTGTAATCACAAAACAGTTTTAATATTTCATGAGAGGTCTGTCCACTTAGAATAAGGTAATTGATACAAGCAATTTCAGTCCCCTTTAATGTAACAGATCTCAAGTGCAAAAGCTCCTCAGTTAATGATCAGCATAAAATAAAAGTCTTTTTTTAGTGTAAGTTCTTGGTTAATTTTACAGTTCGGTTGAAGTGAAAATATCATTAAACAGGATAATATTAAACTTTATACCTACTGGGCCTTCCCTACTCTGCAAGGGAGAGGTGAGTTGGTGTCTCGACACTCACAGTCAGGTCCAGCCTTACCCCGGGTCTGTCCCTCTCCTTTTCTTGATGTCACTAGAGAATCACCTTTTTATTACAAACTAAACTTGCAGGCGAACCTTGAAATAAAGCGATGATAGTTTCATTTTCCAAAGCAGACACCGGCATGGTGAGGTGGCATCCGTCATACTAAACAGGTAATGGCTAATTTGTTAAGGGCGCACACGGAATTTAAACACTGAGGAGGTATGAAGGTCACCTTTTGTTAATGTCACGTTCAGCTGTCATCCTGTTTCTCCCGGTGCTGTGCTGACAGGAGCCCTCAGTGCTGGTCCAAAGGCTGTGTGGGCAGCAGAGGAGGGTGAGGGAGCTGAAGGGAGGAAGCACCCGCAGCGCCTCAGCAATGCTCTGCCACCCGCCTGCAAGGAGCTTTGAAGGGTACGGAGTGCGCAGCTCTACTGCTGACAAAGGACAGGGGATGTGGTTTCGGCTTCTCCTCCCACCGCCTTCCCATCCTGCCACTAAGTGCAGCTTTAATTGATTCTGTAATGAGCCAGGCAAAAAGCACAGTGCCTTCCCCAAGGCAGGGCACATAAATGGACACGTTTACTGGTTTTAAACCCAAACAAGGCTCTAAGCTAGGCTGTATCAAAATGCAACATTGCCACCAATGAGCTTGGAAAAATGAGGGCAGAATAACAGTTCTCAATTTAAAGAGAATTTAATGCTGTGAAGGGAAATATAATGAAGAAAGAAGCTGTTGCTTGCTTGAACTGCAGAAGACACTATTGTTAGAGAAGGAAATATGAAACATGTCCTGTCAGTTTGGGAATATTCTGGGAGTCAAAAAGTCCTCTTTCAGAAGGATGGGCGCACTCAATCTGCTTTCCAGAGCTGTTTGCCGTGGGCTCTGCAGTGACCATGGGCCCCTTTCAGGGGCAGGTTGCTCTGCAGGATCCTCTTCGTGTTGGTTTCAAACTCTTTATGTAGTTCAGTTAAATATCCCCTTGAGATTTCTGTATGGTAGAGAAAAATTCTCTAGAAAAGGAACCTCTCAGTCCTAAGGGTAAACTTTCAACCAAAAGTAGCATCTGCTATTGGTGGACTTGGAGGGAGTGGAGATTTTTAAATGTGTTTGTCTGAGCTCCTGTTGGGAGCTCAGAACCTGTTGGTTGTGGGAATCTGTGATCTCTGCAGCTCCTGGGGCAGCTCCCTCCTCTGAGCTGCCTGTCAACATGTGGGCAGGGCCCAGGCAGCATTTTGGGGCAACCTAAGTCATTTTTCCATTTTTCTGTGGAGTTTGGGGTGTAGTGGGACATGGTGGTGACAGAGCTGTCCCCTCACAGTGCCCAGGACAGTGGCCCCATCCTTCTCCTGTCTGCTCTCACCTGAACGAGCCGATGTCTTCATTAGCCACCCTGCTGGTAATCTGCTGCTGCTGAAGATTAATAGGGAAAATATTTTCTGAACACTTCTGCCTCCGTTTTCATTAATCTGTGCTTGGAAAATTAATCTTGTGGGGCGACCTGCAAAAGGTGTTAATTGCCATTTCAGGGGAGGATTTATCAAAAGTTTGAGGAGGTGCCGCAGCCACTGTGCAGTGGTGGCAGGAGTTCCAGAGGGACTGTCCCTGTCCTTCACACCCCTGAGTTTAATGCAGGGAAAACCAGTTTGGGGCAAAGTGTGGCCTTGGCTCTGAGTGGGCTGAGTTGCCACCCCTTCAGGTTTAGTGTGGGATTAGAGAAGGAGGAGTAGGTGAGTAATTGAATTCATGTCCATCCTTAATACTGTGTCATTGTTTTTGAAGACTGCTCAGATTGGGATTTTTTGTTGGTTTTGTGTTTCTTTACAGTTACCAATTATGAAATTTGGCATGAAAATGAAGTTATGTGTTACGTGAGTGGCTTTGGTGAGATGATGATTTATTGTCCACTTTTCCTTATGAAAGCCACTTGGTAAATTCCTTGTGATTTGTAAACCTACAGGCAACGTGTTGGATAGAAATGATGGATTGTACAGCTGAGGGAACAGATTTCTGCCTGCCCGTGGGACTCATTTCTAATGACAGTTTTGTGGTGTCAGTGGGAGGTTTGGGAAGCAAGCAGCCCAGAATTTTCTGTTTTCTTTCACTTTTTTTTTGAATCTTGAACTTGGTTTCAGCGACTGAGAAAATCTTGCTTTTCGATTTTGTGCTGTAGCCACCTTAAATGAGACTCAGTGCATTGTCTGTTCTCTCTTGGGAGCACATGAGTTTCTGTCCACCTCTTTCTCCCAAATGCTGGAAAACTTCCACTTACAAAATGAAATGAACTCTGTTTAAATTGACATTCACCGAATCTTCTTGTGATCTGTTCAACACTGTGAACCTCTGGATGCTGTGAGTTACCCATGGGAGCACTGATCTCCTTTTGAGCTGGATTCAGCCAGTGAACATTTTGGAAAGTGAAGTTTCTCTGTATGGGTCTGGACTTTGTAAGAGGGAATGGCTCTCAAGGGATGGCATTTCACCATTTCAGTCTGGATTAAAAGCTGAAATAGCCAGTAGTTTCATGTTCAAGTAGCATTTCAGTTCTTGCTCAGCACTGTTCTCCAACAGTTCCATTTCCTGGCCCTGCTGTGTCCATCTCTGCTGAAGGACAGAGGGTTTCCTGGATGCTCTTGGCTGCAGGAGCAGGGGATGGGACTCAGAGCTGTGGTTCCACACACCAGTCGTGCTGCTGCTGCTCTGGGGGAAAACTCATTTTTGTTGACATCAGCAAAGCTGCACCTTGTACTCGCAGACAAGGAAAGAATTGTTTGGGTTGAGCAAAATGATTCTCTGCCATTGTCAGTTAAACACCCAGAAACCAGGGGGATGGAGAGAACAGATCTGCTGGCATAAAGCGTGGAAGTCTCCTTTATGAGGCTTGTGGTCTTTTCCAATCACTGTCAGCCTTGGAGAAATGTTATGAATACTCTAATTGGCTGTGATGGGGAAGACAGAAGATTCCCTCTGCATGAGAAAAGGTGATGCACTAAAAATGATTCAGCGTTATGTTTTGTCAAATAGTTCATCAGCACTGTCTGGCTTGTATTGAGAAAATACGCAGAAAGCACTTTAGAAGCAAAACTGTTGAACCTGCCAGATAGTCACTTGACTTTGATTTGTCAATGCCTTGTGACTGCCAGGTCCCCTACGCTGTGACCTGTCCCCAGAGGCTGTGGCGTGGTGGGGACCTGCAGCCAGGGCAGAGTCAGAGGAGGATGTGCTGGAGGTGGGCAGTGCCCTGCTGCTGCCATCACCGTCTGCACAGCGAGGCCTGGGTGACCTCCAGTGACACAGAGGGTGCAGATGTGGGGCAATTTGCAACCCTCATTTCCTGCTAAAGGACCTGCAGTTTGACTCGTGCCCTTTGTGAGCTTTTTCATCTTCTTAGTTTAAGAGTACGAAAGGTTGGAGAGGGATGTGTAAGGTCCCATCTGTGTGAGCAGAGTAAGATTCATTTGTGCAAAGCCTTGCATCTAGTTAATCAGCAAAACTGTTCAGACCCAAAATCCAAGATGCCACCACTTTGAAGTCCCATTCCTGAAAGAATACAAATAATTTGTTGTTGGCACTGTGTAGACTGATCCTCTTTAGACAGCTGTACTCCAAATTCCAGTGATATAAATCCTATTATTTTACAATGAGAAGAAAATTTGCTCTTAGCTTGCCATCTTTGCTTCTGTCCTCCAGAATGTCTCAGGGCATATGGAAGACATTTGGTTTTGTGTTTAGAGTTGTGTTTTCCTTTCTCAGCAGTCCAAGTGTCGTAACTGTTAAATAGCCATGAAGGGCTCTTCAGAAGGCAAAATCACAGCAATAATGTCACCTCAGGTAGGCACCAGGAAGGGGTCTGAGGTTCCACCACTGTTCATATGGAGAGTACCCTGGTCCTGTGTATCTTGCCACAGCAAACCTCTTCCAGTATTCATTATCTGTCACGGAAATGAGCTTTCCCTTCTCTGATGAGAAATTAATACGAGTGAAACATTGACCTTTTTGCTGCTTATTGAACGTCAGAAACACTCAGCTGTTTGCTGGTGGTGAGCTTCAGGAAATTCTGGTGCAGTAATCTTGAGAAATTAATGCTTTGCAGTTTGGATTTTTGGGACAGGAATGAAATATTTATAAGTGGGCTGTAAACAATACAAACTTAATATTTCTACAACAAAGACATTCTTGAATGCCTGCTTACTGTAGATCCTGCCCTTGCTTGTGAGCAATAGTGAGGCTGTAAGGATTTTAAATTGGAATGGGAAGATTTATTATTGACATACACAATAATTTGTTTTAGGTTGTGTAAATGCTTTTGAATAAAGAGATTCACTCGAAGGAGGTTTGAAGGTCAGGTCCTTCTGAGTTTTCTATGCACTTGTATTCAGTTTTCAGAATTCAGGACCTGCTGAAGATTTTAAATGACTTCCTGAAATGGGAAGGGAATATCAGCTTCCATGGGAAGTTGCCTGGCTGGAGCACCCAGCCCTTCCACAGCCAGTGCTCTGTGCTCAGTCCGTGTGGAGCTGCAATAGAATTGTGTCACCTTTGCAAAGGGCCTGAAGTGACCAGATGGGGTGGACACGTGTTGGGTATTGACTCACTGACTGCAGCACCTACTGCTCTTAACCATGAGCAGGCAGAGTAAAGAGAACAGGACCCAGAACCTGAGCATGTCCCTTTGCAGTGTGGGATATCTGCAGATGGCTTCAGGGCTGATTTTGCCCAAGGGAGGCTGCCAGAAAAAGATTCCAGCTAAGGCTTCTCATCTATTCCAGCACAAAATTAATCCAAGATAAAACTGCGTGTATAATTAATAGCTCCCCAAAGTTCTCTTAGATATTTATATATTTTCTCTTAGTTGCATTTGTTAGACTTGTCCTTATTTGCCTGTGTTGGACAGACAGTGGATGCATCAGAACTGCATCTCTCATGTGATTGTGCCCCTGCCTTGCAGCCCTGCATCATTCTGCATGTGGCTTGTTTCTGTCCTGTGTCTCCAAAAATACCATCTCAGCCTGCATTTCCGCAGGGCACTGTCAGATCTTGTCTAGTTCCCCCATGCTGTGATGGTCTTTTTTTCCCAAAAAAGAGAATCAGACAACAACAAAGTTTCCCACTTGAGTGCAGCCTGCCAGTGATGGCCACGGTGGAGGCAGCTGGGCTGGAGATGCAGTGTTGGTCTTACCACAGTATTTGCTACTTCAGTCAAGTCTCCACTAAGACCAGCTCAACAATCCTCTTTTTTGTACAAATCTTCCTCAGATGTAAAGGTATTTCAGCCTTGACCTATCTTCATTATCCTCTGCCCGATCCGTTCATGTCTCAGACCCCAAACAGTTGAGACAACCAGCACAGACATTAATGGTTTGTACAGCTTTGTATCTGATTTTCCATTGATGTTGTAGTAGACATGATTAAAGCCATCATATAAAGTTGCAACTGAATCCTGTTATAGCCCAGCCTATTATTTTTTTGTTGTTCTCCTATTAGGATTTTAGGCATTTCTTTGGCATATTTTTATTGCCAGATTAGGAGGAAAACACTTGACTTGTTTGCTGTGTTCTCATTATACTGTCTTTCTAAGATTTCTAGAAGAGAATAAATATAAAATAATTCAGTGTATTGTGTCATATTTCAATGTGACATTAATATGCTCCACAGTTTTCCAGCTCACAGTTCTTCTCACTGTGTGGTGACAGTCAGGAAGCCCTTGCACCACTTTTCCTCTTACTAATTGCCCCCTCACATCAGGGTCATTGGGATGCTCTCTGTCTACCTGAGAGTATGGGAGTCTGGTTTGCATTTGGAGCTTGTGTCAGCCAGATCTGACCTCAGCAACCCCTGGCAGACTCGGGCTGTTCCATATTTACTGGTGCCATTAGACTGTCCATCTGCAGAGCTCATGCTGCCCTGTTTGTACCCAGGTCCAAAGAGGGCACCTGCCTCCAAGTGCCTTTGAGTTTAGGTGGCGGAGATGAATGTGGGAGTTCTTCCCAGTGAGAATCCCTGTATCCTGTGTACCTGGTTGAGCAGAGCCTGCTTGAGGTGTTTTACCAATTTTTTTGGTTTTTATCATGTCATTCAATGCAGCTCCCACACTGCGTGGCCTCTCTCCTAAAAATCAGTGATTTCTGCTCAACTATGCTCCTACCCATCACCAGAAAACTCTGGAGATTATTCTGGAGTATTCAAGCTGGTGGCATAGCCAGGCTGTGGGGGTCTTTGTGGTACAGGAAAGCAATGGAAAAGACTTAATGTAGATTGGGATGCTGCAGGATGCCCATCTGGATTATCCTGTTCATCACTCTGGGGGAGGTTTTATGGTTGGTGGGTTTTGGGTTCAGTTTGAGTGACACGGGTAGCAGGGAACGAGGTAGACAGTGTGAAGCCTTTTGTGTCAGATTAGGAGATGGGTTGAAAAGGATGTTTCGTGACTAATTGGCCATGACTGCTGGCCCTAAGGAAACTTTGAGCTTTTGGAAAGCTCGTAATCCCGTCAAGGATCCGGTGCATGCTCCCAGCTTGAGTTGTTCCCAGGGGAAAAGGATGATGTTTTCCTCCTACATCTCACAACTTTGCCCCTATACAGGCATCATCCCTCCAGTACACTTCTCACCCAGGCCAGGGTGATTAAGCACTTAAATTGATTAATCAGATTTCTTGTGATGAGAACTACTGTCATTCATTAATCTGAATGGGATTATAAATAAGAGCTGGCAGAGAGGGGAGACAAACATGTTGACAGATAGACCTGCTGCTTTGAATACAAATCACACCGCTGCATCTGGAGGGTCTGAGCTCCTGGCAGGCTCAGAATAGAGCTTCCCTAAAGGTAAAATTAGACTGAGATTAAAGTATCCCCGTATTAATAAAGAAATACGCATTTATGAAGAGGCAGGCACTGCAGGGTGGGTGTGGGGCTGCATACCAATGATCCTGCAGTGGGCCAGCAGTGGGTGTTGCTACCCGTGGAAGCATCAGTCCCCATGTACACTGATTTCTGTAGCTAAACCAGTGTCATTAGGAGATTAATTTGTAACAGTGAGAAAGTTAAAACCTTGCAATCTTTGCAGTGACTTCAGAACCCCGCAGAAGAAAAGCAGGGTTTGAAAAAGAACTCATTAAAAATTTAAATATTTCATTAAATATTGAACATTTCAAAAATTGCTTTCTAACAAGTCCCGAGGTAAACAGAACATATTTGTTAACAAAAGCCACCAGAAGTGACAAGGTCCTGCAGTGCACAGGCTGTGTAACCTCTTCTCCCTTGCTCAGCCATCACACGAGAGCCCTGGGCTCATTCCTGGAATTGTTATCTGGGTATGGCTGCTGGTGGCATTGAGGGCATATGGAGGGCTTGAAACACGTCAGGAAAGAGCCAACAGGATTAAACCCCAAATCTCTGCAGCAGCCTGAGTGCCTGCACAGTGCTGCGCCACGATGCTGCAGCCAAAAAGCAAAGGGTCAGGTTCTCCAGGGCTTTGCAGCCTCCTAGAAATGTTAAGAATGTTTTTGGGATCTGCTGTCAGTACCAGGGACTCCTCACCCAACCTGGCAAACTGTAAGCAATCGCTTAAGTTCTGTTGACATCGATAAAAGGCAAACCTTGCCAGCAGCACAGCTTAGCCCAGGCTGAGATCTGAGCACGTGGTTTTGCGCTTTGCTGAATCAAAGTTACTATTTATGAATGTCAGAGGAAAATCCAAACCTGTCTAATATCTGTGTTTCACTAAGACGAGGAACGAGAAAACACGTTTAACAGCATTTTAGTTGAAGATTTGCAGCAGTAACAGGAAATTTTGGATGGCTCCCTATGTTATGACACTTTTTAAGTCAAAACAAGAGCTCTGGGGGCAGCCTGCCGGCCCCAGGGATTCCCCAAGGTTCAGGCACAGTTACACCTCCCTGTTTTAAAAAGCTGAACCAGGGCCAATCTGGACGGGGAAACATGAAGGTCTCCTGTCACATCCCTGTCAGCTCAGCATTGCTGTGCCCATCCAGACTTGTCACAAACCTGCTCCTCCACTTGCATGGCCAAGCCCCTGTCAGACCCTCCCTGGCTCTGTCTCACTGCTGGGGGAGGACAAGGAATGGTGATGGCACGTGGCTCCCCGTGCGTGGTGCTGGCATTGAGTCAGGGGGTTTATAGCAGCACATTGGCTTTCTTCGGTGAATCCTGATTAATGGAACAGACAGGAGCTGCTGCTGTCTCCCAGCTCCCGCAGCTGACAGGGGTGAGCCTCATCTGAGATTTTTAAATAGATTTGGGACTTGGCTGTGGCTTCAGCATCCCTGTCCGGAAGGAAGGACCACCTGCTGCAAGATAACCCGATCTCAGAAGGATCTCACCTCAGGTCTTTTTGAAAAGAGCAGTGATACATGATATTTGAGGGGTTTCCCCACTGGTTGCTAATTTGGTGGCCAAGAGGCAGTTCCCACTTTTCATCTGCCTTGCTTTTCCAGCTGGGCTGTGCTCTCTCAGAGGATCAGCAGAGGATTTTGTGGGTGCTGGGTACAGACACAGATGGTCAGTCACTCCTACGTGTAAAACAAATGTATCGCTACAAACAGCTGAGAAACTCCTCTGATCATGGTTTGTATGAAATCCAGAGGAATCGGTTTCAGGGAGATTGGATGGTATCTCTGCTGGGATATGGAAAAGTTGATGAAAAGAATAGGATAGCAGCGGTATCTGTAAGAACAGATAATGGAGGCGTCTGTGATAAAATCACAGAATTATTCTATATATCATGATAGGGATATATACAGTCTATATATCATGGTAGGGATGGGAGAGTGGGATTTGTTGTTGCATTTTGGCTGTATCACTGAAACACAGATTGGTGCACTGAAGGCTGCCCATCTGAGAACTCACAGGCTGCTTTTCCATTTTCCCTTCTGCCCCTGTGAATCCCTACCTGTGTATGTGCTGCTGCACAGCTGCTGCCCCTGCATCACACCTTCCTGGTTCAGTTTCAGCAGGGCAGGGCGAGGGCAGAGCATGGCTGGGCCCAGACACAGCTGCTGCTTTAGGAGACCTGTGCTCTGTCATTAGGATGATGAGAGGAATTAAGCCAGCGCCTCTTTTAGCTTTCCCAGGAGGTTTGATCCAGGGCAGCAGTGCTGCCACTGCCAGCAGTGTGCTGCTCCCTGATGGAAGCCAGTGAGGAAGCTCTGGAATGGTTGGTGTAATTACAGAGGGAGATGCCAGCAGCACGGGGGTGTAAGGAGTAGCTGATGGGCTGCTGGGCTGAGCACACATTGCGGCACACCACCATGAGCCAAGGAGCAGAGGGCACAGTCCTTTTTCTCCAAGTAACCTGCACAGATCCTGCTCGTGGTGTCTGCAGCCTGCCAGGGTGTTGGAAGTTGAAGCCTTATACCAGAAAATTACTCAAGTATATTTTAATAATTTACAGCCACAGGTCTTACATTTGTTCTCTAAAGATTGATTTAGCTTCTTATTAAGGGAATTGGGAATTCAGTGTGAAAATCTGAACAAAATCTAGGCAGTTTTTAGGGTTTTTTTTAAATATCCACTAGTGTAACTCACTGGGGAGAAGAATTTCAAAGCCTGTCCAACCCTATCGTGAATTTTTGATTCTCCTGCTTTCCTATTTCCATTCCCAAGGTGTGCTTGTTAAGGAAGAACACCTCAGCATTATTGTATTATTTTTAAATAAGCCACAATCACTTTAAAGAGCTTGGGATAAAAAAAATCCACTAATAATTTGATTTTTTTATCCCCCCCCCCTCCAGTTTTCAGAAGTTTGGTAACGCCAGATGTGCACTGAATACAAATGGCAGGGCGGGCAGCTGTAATTGCACACTCTCCCCCACTGCCCAGAGATGGCCTTTTCTCTTTAATTACCCCTCAAAATGTGAAGGGATGAGCTCTGTCTGCAGGGCTGGGCTCTCAAGGGTCAGAGTGGTCCCTGCAGACTGGTGTCCTAGTCCCTTGGCTGGTGTCACTCAGAGCTCCTTTGGGGTCAGACTGATGCCAGTCCCCACAGAAGGTGAGGGCTGCTCACATCTCAGGCCCTTTTCTCTACGTGGCAGTCGATGAGCTGCTGAGGTGGCATCTCTCCTTAGACAGCTCAGAAATGCCCTCTCTCTTCTCCTGGAGATTTTGTAAACTTAAAAGAGAATCATGAAAAAAAAATGTTCTCCCCTGTCCAGCCCATTAATTCAGCCTGCTCAGGACAGAATTAACCTTGGCAAGCCTTGCAGAGGAGAGAGTCATTCTAACCTTAAAAATCTGCTGATTAAAGCTGGTTTCAGGAATTCGATTTCACTTAATGCGTTGGCTGAGCGCCCAGCCTGGCATTAACATCTCCACAGACACACAGCCCTCCTCAGCTTTTACCTCCCCACTAAAAAATAAATAAAAAAATAAAAGAAAACCCAGCTAATGAAACCCCCTTTGCCTGTTCTGAGCAAGAATTCATTTTGAAGACAGCTTTAGCTAAAGGCATTACTCCTGCCCTGGTTACCTGTGTGCTCCAGCCAGGCAGGGCAGTAATTCCACTCTCCTCATTAGTTGCAGGGTGGTGTTGAGCCAGCTGGGTGCTCAGAGACCCTGAGCTGTGCTGAGACTGAGGGGTTCATCCCGTGCCAAAGGCAGGGCTCAGCAGGGCCAAGTGCAGGAAAATTGCCTCGACACCCCCCTCCCCATAACCCCATGTACCAAGCCATGAGGCTGCATGTGTCATCCACGGCGCTTAACTCATTAACCTTGAAAATCCTCCAAAACAATGACACTCAGATTTCCTATGTTTCTATTTATATCCTAAGGGGGTTTTTATGCCTTTTTATCCCAAAATTAATGTAGTTTTTATTGCTGCCATCACTCATTTTGCCTGCACTCCATGTGCACTCCCAGGGTCTGTTTCTCTCCCCTGCGGCGTGTTTCTCTGATGCTTTGGTATCTCTTGGTGCCTGTGGGGACAGTCCCTGCCATCTCTCTGAGGTCAGGAGCTTGCTCAGTGCATGGGTCTCCTTCATCCCAGCTGCTCAAGTCAGAATATCCAACCTCTAAACATCAATCCAGAGTCAGATTCCCATGTCCTTCCGCCACGGGGCAAAAAAAAGAAAAGAAAAACTTAAGAAATCCTTTCTGTGTTCTGGGTGCTTTGTGAGTTCCATGAATTGTTAGGGGTTTTTTAGAGGGTTTGCTGAAATGTTGAAAACCGTTTTCATAGGGGTGGGAGGGTTTTGTGTGATTCATTATTGACAGCTCTGGAATTATCTACAAGACAGCTCTGGAGAGGGAGGACAGTACTCCTGCACCGAGCCCAGCACTGGCACTTTTTGGGTTTTGTTTTATTCAGAGTGAAGTTTCAATCCACTCTGCAGCAAATTGGGGTGGGAAGCAACTCGGGGGGTGCTGGAATAAATTGATATATATTGCAGGAGGTGCTGTGGGTGTCCTTAGCTGCTCTGAAGGCTACTCCAGCTGCTCCAGACCGGCTTTCCCACCCTCACTGGGAAGCAGGTTGGACTGGGAGACACTGCACCTCCAAAGCTGCTTTCCTAAGCAGGGGGACCAGCTCTGAGTCAGCAGAACCCAACATTACAGACTTTCCCTTGCAGCCACCAGCACCGTGTGCCAGGAGTCACTGTCAGGGATTATCCAAACAAAAGGCGGCGGCTGTTCCCCATCCGAGGGGAGGGATTTAAATGTTAAGCTTTTCTTTGGATTATTTTCTGCTGGGCTTTTCTTCCCGGCTCTGTTTTTCTCTCCCTGCATTTCTGTGTGTGGAATGTACCCTTGATACATTTGAAAGTATTATTAATCTTTGTCATTTCTGTTTTAAAAATAACTCAGTGATAGCAGCCAGCAGTCCTTAAATCCTGTTTAATTCAGGCCGACCTTGCAAGCAGTGATCCTGGGAAGGGGATGCTGCCACAGCTGCCCACCAAGAGCACCAGTCCAGTGGCACCAAACCCCTCTGTGCTCAGGGTCTTTGAAATTAAAACCAGTTTTGTGTGTTTGGGTTGCACTGGGCTTGGTTTCCAACTGAAATGTTTCAACATACTGGAAATCTGATTTTTTTCCTGTAGAAAGAATTCCTTGGCATTGCTGGTTTCAGTTAATCAGAGAAGCAGAGCTTATTAAAAAAAAAAAAGGCAAAAAAGAAACAAGCTGTATTTTGGCATTTTGCTGTCTAAAATACCAGAGAGCAATTTTTTCAGTTTACAAACACAACATTTTCAGTTGAAATACCCGGGAGATAAACGAGAAAAAGAGATGTTGGTGTTGTGCTTGTCAAAAAATAAAAACATGTTAGAGCAAAGATTCGAGTGCAGCCCCCTGACCAGCCCTGTCCATGTCAGGGTGCCAAGTGCTGCAGGAGCCTCTGTTGGCTCTGGCCACTCCAAGGTGGCTGTGCTTGGGCAAAGGTATCATGGGGGGGACTGTCAGGAAAGAGTAGCAATGCTTCAAACCACATGTTGGGGTGCCACAGTCCTGTGTTGTGTGTTACCAGCCCCAGGCCAGGGGCACAATGATGTCCTCCGTGGTGGGGTTTGTGCTGCTGCCCCATCCCTGGCGCAGCCTCTCAGGCAATGGTTCCTTCACTAACCCAACTCTGCTTTCTCTCTTTTTCTGTCCCCAGTGCCTGTATGGCTGCTACGTCCATTCCTCCATCATCCCCACATTTCACAGAAGGTGCTACTGGCTTCTGCAGGTAGGATGGCGACGAGTTCCTCTCTCTGGGGTCACCCAGTCGAGCCCATGCCGCCATGTTTGGCTGCTGTTGGGGGGGGACAGCATCCCACGTTTCACTGTTTGGGGGGTTTTGTTTGTCTGAAGGAAGAAATGGATCTTTTAAGTTGTCTGTCTCTGTTCAGAGGGATGATATGTTCTCTCTAACAATAGAGAGCGGATGCCAGATCAGGCATTCCCTGTGTGTTTGAATTTGGGGTGAGACTTGGGGCTGTCCTTGCAGTGGATCTGCTCTCCTCCAGTGAGGAGTTTAGTCTCAGGGGAGTCACTCAATGATTTTTCTTCTGTCTGTTGTGGGAACAGCGAAGCCCCAGGAGGAGTCAAACTGAGTTTTCCTCTTATTTACACAGAATTTGAGCAGCTCCCCCAGGCTGTGGCAGGGTGTGCTCAGGGTCACGTGTGGTGTGGGAGTTTGCCCAGGTGGTATTTGCTGACCGTACCTTTGAGGAGCTGTTCGTATTCTTGGCTGGTTACCATGGCATACAAAGTGGAAGCAATTTGTTTTCTTTTGTTAGAAAATGGCACTTGACACATTTTGTAATAATACTGTTTTAAAGATTAAACTCCCATGGTCCTGAAAACTAACAGGTCTGAGGAAAGTGACATCTGTTTCTAGAAGCAAATGGAAAATAATCCCTTTTTCCCCTGGTTTTGCAACTGTACTTTCATATTGAAAAAGAAGACACTGCAGCTGTCACTGGGGCAGAACAGGCACCTCATGACCCGCAGAGGATGGTGCCTGCACAATGGACGTAATCAAAGGGAACATGCACCAAATGTCACTGTCCTCTGTGCTGCCCATGTGCTCTCAACTCCGTTTGCATCCACAGCATATAAATGCTGCATGCAAGGAGTGAGGAGATGCTTGGCTGCAGTGGTGGGAGCAGCACTGCACTTCTCAGAGCAGAGCTGTGGCTCCTCTGAAAGTACAGCATGACCACATTGATCCTGCTCTGTTATGGACTGGCCAGGCTGTGCTTGTAGCCCCTGAGGGGTCCTCCCCCAGAGGTCACCTCTCTTATCTTCAGCTGTGAGCTTTGTATTCCTTTTTCTTCTTACTGCTTGCTCCCTAGAAGTGTTGCTGGCCCTGGCTGTTGTAGCTGTTGGCCAGCATATTAGCCAGCATCTCTGTGAAGGGTTGCACTGCAGCACTGTAGGATCTCTGAGCTGTACCCTGGGGTCTGACCCCTTCATGATCACAGGGCATGTGTTGATGTATAGTTGTCTTCTTTGGTCTGGTAATGTAATCACTTTGGATCAAGAGGAGCGGATGGGAAGTACATTTCTTAGAAGCCTATTTATAAAATGCACTGCAGGATGTCTCACTGTGGCAGTGGTAGACTGGTATTCCTCAACAAGGACACGTTGTGCCTTCTCTGTGGGAGGAAGAGGGGTCTGTGATTCATGACAGCATCTCCCAGGCATAAATGGGCATCCTTCAGTCATGCGCTCAAGGTTATTCAGCCGGGAGAAAGGAGCTGGCCAAGAATAGATGATGCTTTTCTGTCGTCTGCACAGTGTTTGTGTTCAGCTCCATGGTGAATTCAGGGGGAATGAGACCAGAGAGGGAGAAGGTGTTTCGTGTATCTGCTTCAGAGGCTTCCACTTCAACACCCCCCAGTAAATGAGTTTGATATTCCAAAATGGGTACAGTCAGGTCAATGTTTAACATCAACCTCCAGCAACAGGTTTGGCTTTTTAGTTCACAGAGGCACCTGGGTGACTTGCCCTTTTTTTAGAGTGACAGTCAGCACCTTCCTGGGGCATGGAGTGCTCTGCCTCCAAGTCTCTGGTCAGTGGGGAGTCAATACAATTAGTCTGCATTGCCACCTGTGTTTTATGGGATGATCTTCCTCCAAATCCTATTGTCAGGTTAGATATTGATTAAAAATCCCCATGCAATTGTTCTTGATCTTTTCTGCCTCCCATTTTCAGTGCAAAGGGCAGGGCTCAAACCAGCCACAGGGACTCACAGCTCACGCATTCACACTGCACCGTAGCCATTAATTATATGGTGGTGTCTGATTTCTTACTTAAACAACTTTGTGTTGTCATTTATGATTGACACAACGTGCCTGCTCCCTGTGGACTGGTCAGAGGGATAAGAAATGAGAACCAGTCAGCTGGAGCAGTTTTCTGTGTCTGTTCTAGAAGTTCTGCTGTCAGCAGAGACCGTGACATGGATGCTCTTTTAGACACTCATTCTTGGATCTGAGCGAAAGAAGCATGACCAAGGTGGTACTTTCCTAGATTTTGCTCTTGTATTTTTCTATTTTTCTAGAAGTATAAGATCATGCTTTGGGTGACAGGCAGAGGAGAAGATGGGGGTGAGGACGCAGGTGGCCTCTTCACAGGGTTCTGGGAAGCACTCCCCAGTAGTACTTTGTGATTTATTGTTTTGCATTGCCTGTTTGTTTCCAAGAAGACACAGAACCCTGGCTGTCCTCAGTGCACCAAGCATGGGGCAGTGCTGCTGGCACCTTTTTTGAGGTGTGAGTGATGGCAGGTCCCAGTCTTCTGCAGAGGCTTCAGCCCAGCTGCAGCCCTGAGTGCATTGGCTCGTCACCAGCAGGACCGGTGCTGTGCCTGTTAGACCTTCAACATAGCACCACATTTTGTATCAATGGAAAAAGAAGAAAAGCCCCTGTTTGTACTCATACTGAGTAATGCAGGCAAAATGTGGATTCTCAGGCACGGATGATTTTCAAGCATTGGCACAGCTGAGTAGCAAAATGCAGCATTTCCCTTCTGTACATTGAAAATTGGCACCCCGAGAATGTAAAATGAATCTGGCTGCCAGGTTTCTGGGTGGGCTGCTGCTTGCCAGGGTTACAGAGGCAGGCTTTGCCTTCACCCATCACCAGCGACGTGTCCCTTGCTCACTCCCACGCTTGTGCCGTGCAGCTGGAGATGCTGAGCTTGTTTTGGGGGGTTCATCGTGTTCCATCCTCCCTTGAGCAGGTGCTGATGTCTTCTTTACTGCTGGGGTTCAGGTGCTGCAGGGATGGGAAGGAATGCATTTTTAAAAAGTGTTGCCCTTTTTCTTAATTAAGAAGTACATAAACTGTGCTATAGGATCATTCTAAAAACTTACTGTGAATTTAGACCTCTTGGCCAATCGAACAAATTAAGAGTAGCAAGCCTTGGAGAGCAGTATGTCAGCAGAGAGCTGTTTCACAGTGTACATGCATTAACTGCTTGCTGAATAGCTCAGGATTGATGCAGAAGAGTGTCAGTGGCTCTGTTCTGGCAGGTGAGCCAGAGAGGTGGAGTAGGACACAGGCTGAGCTGGGCAGGCACAGGGCAGCACCAGAGCCCTCTGGAGCCCTGTTGTAAATCCAGCATCACAGTAATTGCTGAAATGTGATAATGCAGTTCTCTGGGAGCTGGGGGAAAACTGCATTTCATCTTTATTGTGTGCACATTGGTGGGATGCTCCCAGCAGCCATGGCAGTCGTGGGATGGTTTCCTGTGGGGTAGGAAATGGCACAGGAAGGTCAGGGACATCAGCAGTCATGCCAGGGGTAATGGCCAGGCAGGATGTCTGTCCTGAAAGGAGCAAGTGGGAGATGCTGAGGGGCACATTGGTGTTGGGCAATATTTGGGTAGCGGTCTTTAATTATTGTTCCTGTGGTTTTGTGTGCATCAGATGTGCCTTTGCAGAGTATCTGTAAGCATAGACTGAATATCAGAGGGTTTTGCAGTATTTTCTCTTTAGGCTGTTTCTTCCTGGATTCTTCCTTCTGATACACTTGAATATTCAGCAGTTTGTTACTATGAATGTCTGCACACTGATGCTTGATGCTCCCTGAGTGTTCCCTTCCTAAAATGCATCTTGCCTGAAATGGACAGAAAGTATCGAGGCCTGAAACTCATTTAAAACATTTTACATTATATTTGCCACTGTCCTGCAGAAATTTGGTGTTCATTCTGTATTTTTTTGCCTCAGATTTTCCATTCTGTCCTAAACAAGAGGAAACCCTTCCCATTTCTTTTTGATAGCCCCCCATCAGAGCAGCATTTCCCTCTCTGATCGCTTGTGCTGGGCTGTGTCAGCAGCATCTCCTGCATCCCTGGCTGGAGCAGCGACAGACAGCTCCAGGGTTTGGGGCTTTTTCAACATAAATTGTAAGCATTACAGTCTCGTAAAAATTCTCAAGACTTTTGCTTAGTAATGGGTTTTATATTTCATTTGGGTGAAATAGAAGTGGCTGGGCAATAAAGCACTGAGGATGCTGCACTGCACGTGGGCACTTAGATGGGTCCCATATGTTGGGGGGTGGGCTGTGAGCTCGGCACAACAGGCCTATGTGTTTATATGGGATTATAAACTGTTACCCTACCCTGACATGTTTTCCCAAAGCAGGTTTTAGTCTCTATGGTGAAATGAAGTGTGTATGGAAGTCTAGCAGAGCATGGCCTGGGGTGCCCAGGCATCACCAGCATGGCTCTGTGTCCCAAGGATACCCGGGATGCAGGTGGGTGTTCACAGAGCAGAGCTGTGCTTTACCTCCCTTGGGTTCTCCTTCTCAGTGCCCCGTGTGCATGTGGAGCTGTGCTGGAAAGGAGACAGTGAGTGCTGGGGGAGCTCACGGCACATGCAGGACAGCAGAATTGTCTTTTGCAGTGATTTAGCTCTGAGCTACAGCAGCAGAAATGCTCTTGGTACCAGATGTTGCCAGGATGCAGCACTCGGTCCCCTTGTATCATTGTTAGGCTTCGTGATGGACAAGCATTTTCAGAGAATGAGGAAGTTGTGGATACCCTTTTCATGCTTCCTTAGCATGTCTTTGACTTGATCTCTCTAAAGGGTGCTCTCTTCTTTTCCTCCTTTCATCCTCTTCTGAAGGCACCATGCTCATCACTGTGTCTCTGCTGCCTTGCAGTCACCAGAACAGCCATGTCTCAAGACTTCCTGTTCTGTTTTTCAGGGTTCATTAAAGATCTGAAATACTCTTGGAATCAGTGGAGCTGTGCAAAAGCTATTGCTCAGTCCAAGTGAAATCCCAAGGGTTCTCTGAACTCTTTTGTAGTAATTGTCTGTTTTCATAATTGGCTCTAACATATTGGCTCCAGAAAGGGAATTGCAGAGTAACTATGTAGGAGAAGCTCTTGTCCTCCCCACCATCTCCTTCCTAGGAGCAAAGGGTCCTGTGCACCGTGTTCCATAATCACCCTGTGGGGTGTCCCAGAGAGCACAGCCCTCTTGGAGGGAGGACAAACCCCAGAGCCCAGTTTGCATTTGCAGCCGTCTTCTCACGCGAGACTGTGGAAAGGAATTAGGATGTTGCTGTCCTGAAAAACATTTTTCATGGCAGAAATCTGTGGTAGTTAACACTGAGCTGTGTCTTGGGCTGGGCCACATCCTGTACCAGCCTGGATCCCTGCAAACCAGAAATGATTGGATCTCTGCAGGGTGGGTGAAGTGGGACTGCGAGAACGGCAGCACTAACCCTCTGTTGATGTTCCAGTAAAGGGGAGGCAAAGAGGATTACAAATGAACTGGTGTGTCAGAGGCTGGAAACATTTTAGCAGGAGTGCTCTATCTTTTGTAATGTTTTTATAAATTATTTATTAACACACTTACTGCATTTTCCTGAGAAATTGGGTAGAAGAGCAGAATGTATAGCCGGCAGATTATATTCCAGAAGGAAGACATCTCTGATTAAAAAACAATTTCCAACCCTTTCAAATACATAACTTTATTTTAGATGAGCAGGCTGCTATTTTTGTATTGCTCTCCACCATTTTAAAGAAAATCCCATATTCGTTCCCTAGATATATGAGGAGACTGACGTTAATGCGAGCAAACTAAAAAGCAGTCAGAGTGCTTTAGTTGTTACTTAAATAATCTGTTGTCATTTATAGAAGAGATGCGTTTCCCAAACTGCTGGGGGACGTGCCTGGGTTGCTGATTGAGAGGAGTTCTGACAGGGACGACAGAGAAAAGGCCAAAACATGACTGACTCCTGCAGAAAGGGAAAGCACGTTTTGTGCTTTTGGCTCTTGGTGCAAATGATGCCTCATTTGCCCTGGACACCTGACCTGGGGGATGGAGAACAGTGGCTTCATCCCTTCTCAGTGGTCACAGCCTCTCATGTGCCATGGCATGGCTGAGAGCAGCCACACAGCAGCTCCTTGTGCCTCTTCCAGCAGCTGATGGAGCACCTGCCTTACCTAAAATGGGGTTTGCCCCTGTGGCTGCAAAGGGAACTGACAGCAGGGTCGGGCCAGGGGCACCCGGGGACCCTGCAAGAAGCCTGGGGAACATCAGCATCTCAGCAGGGCCACACAGGAGTGGCACGACTGGAAACAGGATTACTTTTGCTCCAGCGCCCACCCCCCTGTTCCCCCGGGAGGACCCCAGAAAGCAGGACTGCCATCCCTCCGATCCTGCTCCAGTTCAGTCCGGCGATGCTGTCACCAAGACATTCTCACGGCAGGGACCGCAGCCATGTGGCAGCACAGCTCAGCTGGAAATTAAATCAAACCACAGGCTCCAAGACACTTATTAATATGCTCTGTATACTGAGGATTAGGCTTTTGGTGACACTTAAATTGAATTCTAATGCTATTTTGAAATATATAATATGCTGAATTTACTTCACCTCAGGTTTGAGTTAATGGTTTATTAAATTATGCACCTTGCAGTAGCGAAGCTGTTTCCTGGTGTAGGACACCGAGCCTTGCAGGAACAATGCAGAGATTCTGCTGAGCTCATCCCCATCCTCCCTGGTCAATTATTAGGTCTGCAGGTGTCAGTGAATGTATTATACTGTTGGCTGGAGTTTCACCCTTGCCAGAGAGGTATAACTGGGGCTTGAGTTGGGAATTCTGTAGAGAAGCAAATTACAATTTGAATTTAGAGATCTGGAGTTCGTTCTGGCATGGGCAGCAGAGGACTTGAAGCAGATGCTGCCAAGGCTGAAGTCTCTCTTTCTAATGCAGGATATTTTTTTCCTTTAATACGCAGTG
Organism: Campylorhamphus procurvoides; assembly: GCA_013396655.1. Taxonomy (NCBI): domain Eukaryota; kingdom Metazoa; phylum Chordata; class Aves; order Passeriformes; family Dendrocolaptidae; genus Campylorhamphus; species Campylorhamphus procurvoides. The sequence continues at coordinate 167,137 of WBMV01001455.1, forward strand.
TTTTAGCCTGCAGTGAGTTACCCTCTGTATTTTATCTGTTAAGGCACACTTTTTAAGTGTTTTGGATAAATCACTTCCCAGGTGCCTGAAGGTTTGAATGCTCTTCTTTCTGTCCTCTGCCTTTGCGAGCGTCTCGCTTATTACCCGTGTTGCTTTTATTCTCAAGCTAATCTTTTATTTCTGAAGGAGTCTCTCTGTATTCCCTTTCTATCAACTGGCTGCCTCAGCTGTCACTGACGTCTGTGCTACCCCTGGTTAATGATGCTGTGACGCCTCTTCTGTCTCACCCTGTCTCACTGGTATGAACACTCTCCATCCCTGTCACCTCCTGCAGCTGCCACCTGCATCCTGCCATCTGTGTCCCACCTGAGATGCATCAGTGCATCCCTCTCACCAGTCCACACCCATGGTGGGGTCTCAGGTCAGAGATGGGAAGGTGGCTGTCACGCACATGAATGTGTACATGGTGCACTACCCTTAGTGAGAGGCAGTAAAGGTTATTAAAAAACAGCCCCAAGGTCATGGTCTGCACTATAAAGTGCTGCACCCACCTCTGAGGTCATGGGAATGGTGTGTGGGGATCACAGCCTTAGTCCTCTGTGAGATCATTCATTGGTTTTCTTTAGCATATTAGTGAGGGGGCAAAAGCCAGAGGAAAATGACCAACCTAAATGGCTTTTGCTCCTGAACAGGTGTCATACCTCAGGGGATCATTTTCTGTGTCAAGGAAAAAGTGCACAATTTGTCTTATCATGCATTTGTTTCCCTTAAATGTCAGCTTAACCTCTGCTTCTGGCAGTGCCGTGAGGCATGTGTCATACAGCACTCTGCTGGCTCACTGGTTATTGGCCATTGGCAGCACAGAAAGCACCACAGAGCAGAACACAGGCTGAGGGTTTGATCAGTTTAAACACTATTAAATAGGGTGGTCTCATCCCAGGAAAGCAGATTTCCCAATAATGTAACCAGAATAAGTCTGCTGTATTCAGTGTATCTTCGTGTTGTCCCCATTGTCATATGGCAGAGTGGAATGGCAGTTCCAGTCATCCCTGTGGCCAGAGGGACAGCACAGACACCCCTGTTCCCCCCTGGCCTCTTGCTGAGCACTCCTGACAGTCACCATCTGTAATCCAGTTGAGCCATCGTGGGTGCTTTCTGCTGGAAAAGGGCAAGAGGAGGCTGCCGGCATTTTCACATTCTCCATTTATCTTTGTTCCTGGCACTCTTTAAAAGCTGGCATCAACTGTAGCCTTTATTTCTGAGCACAGAATACTGGTGTTTTATTCCTCTTTATAACCTACACTTGGGCCACTTTCTGTGGGGGTTTTGCTGTTTTTAAGACATAGTGCTGGTGTCTGGAGTGTTCTGGAGTGCAAGAACCTGGTGAGGTTGGTTCAGGCAAACATCCCCATGTGCTTCAGCCAGCATTGCCCAGCACAGAGGCACTGTCATTGTCAGGTTTTATACTGTCCCCATACAGATATTTAATGCTCTGGGGAGCCTTTGACTTTCTTAAACAGTCGAATTTTGCTGATGTCATGTTTTTGCATTTCCTGCACCTGTCCTGCTGGGAATTTTCGTTACATGCACAGTGTAAGACTTTGCAGGAAAAGGAATTCCCATAGAAGATCAATCCCCTCCTTGGCCTGCAGTGTTGGCCGCAACATCAGTTCTGCTGTGCACGGTCTGAGCAAGGTGCAGATTCAGCCCTGGCTCCTCCTGCAGCGCTTGGCACTGGCACAAAGAGCTCCAGCCTCAAATGCTGTTGTTCCTTCGGGTTTATTGAACATTAAATCCATCACAAAAATAAGCAGAAAGAAAAATGAATGCAACATCTTTCAAGGTCAGTGGTTCCCATGGAGGAGACGTGACTGTGTGGTGCATTCTGTGACACAGGCGACACATGAGTCGTGGGATCGGCTCTGGGTCGTGTGGCTGTGTCCTTCTTCATGGAAAAATAAAGCAAATACATCCTATAACCTGCTACCTGGTCAGTCCAGCACTCAGATAAACAGTAATTATAACTATTTTGGGATGTCATCGCCTCTATACCACTTACTGACCTTTTCTTCAGTGTAATTTTCTTCTTGGGAGTCCAAGTAACTAAACAGCCCAGGAGGAGCAGCTATGTGAGCATCTGGGACAGTGCAGCCACCCAGACCCACTCAAGTGCTGAAAGGTGCTCAATCTGAGACTTGTTTGATGTTTACATTGTGGTAACAAATCTGGAAACCTCTGAGGAAAGAAGGTTCTTTCTGAGTTCACCTTATAGTCATCAGGAGAAGTTACAGCTGTTGGGTACTGGGACCCCACTAAAGGAAATTATCTAAAATAGCTTTTCTGTCTGTAACAGCATTTCAGGTCCTAGAGCCTTTCCAAGCTCCAGGTGACCCAAAATCACTTGTACAGTGACAAACATCGTCCTTCCAGGGAACTAATCCCTCATTTTCAGGTTTTGTAGAATCAAACAGGAAAGCCATTGCAGATTCAGAAACTAATATGACCAAGTAAGTTTTGGAGTGGCAGCTCTGAACCTGGGAGAAGAAGCCATGCCGTATTTGGGTTTTAAGAATGGTTTGCTGAAATCATGTGAATTCGTATCATCAGCTGAGAAAATCAATTGCTTTAAAATGTCACCTTCCTTGCTTTGCTTTACGTGAAGCAGACCTAGGCACTGTCTTCAGGCATGCAAAGGGGGGATAATATGTCCTATTCGCCGTGACCTTCAGGCAGAGCATCCCTCCCCAGAGCTTCCCACTTCCCCAGTGCTAGCAGGGACTGGGGCTGTATGAGCTCCAATTCCCAGTCTGCCACTCGGATTCCAGGGGAGGAGGGAGAGCATGTGTAGAGGGCTTGATTAAAAAGTGCTTTTGCTTTTTTCTCTTGAAGAATGTTTGCAGTGAAAACTGTATGTGAAATTTATACTCCTCTCATATGATTCTGACTGGTTTTAGTGCACAAATTCTCAGAAGAAAATGTATTCAATAAAAATTTGATGTGGAACTATAGCTCAGCAGAATCTTTCTTAAGAAATCCAGCTCTGGGATATTCATTTTGTATCTAGTTTCAGTTTTAGTGCCTATTCCTTCTGCAGATGCCCTCGTTAGCCTGCTAACAGCTCATGAAATGCTCAGCCCCTCTCATGCCCCATCCCATTGCTGCCCAGGGCATTCTTGCAGTGGCTGTGGGGAAGGTTTAGGGGGAAGCACAGCTGTGTGGAGAGCTGCTTAGGGCTGCTGCTCTTGGCTTTTTCCGCAAGCAAAGTTTTGGTAGAGAGGAGAGCAGAGGATACAGGACTCACTCGAGCTGGGGGAGCCTGAACCTGCGGTAGGTAAAACATTGCCAGGCTGGTGGGCAGTGATGTGACTGACAGGAATGTGGTGTGCTTGGTTTATAACAAGTCTACTGGGAGATAGTTTTAGCAGGAGAAGTGCGATAAATCTGGGTTTATTCGCCTTTGATGCTCAGCATGCAAAAGGAGATGGTTTTGGGGAAGTAGGAAAGGAATCTGGAATGGCCACAATGAAAATTTGCATGATAGACCTGACAGCTTTGAGCCCTTAAAGCGTGTGAGTCAGGGACATGACCCCGGCATCTGGGATGAATTAGCACCTGTGTGCATGGGAGGAGAGACAGAATTCTTTCCAGGCTCTGGAGCAAGTGACAGCAATGAGTGAAATCCTCACTGGGCCCTTGATTTCTGACCCTTGTTCCAAAATGTTCCTGTTTGTTTCCCAAAATTGCAAGGGAGCAGCACTTTGTGAGACAGGCGTTTGTCCTGCTGCCTTCTCCTGCCCCGTGCTGGGAGCAGCATCCCAAGGCAGTGATGCCTGAGGAGTCACAGAGTCACTCTGCAAACAGAAATCCCAAGGCTGAATCCTCTCTTCAGTGTTTCAGGGTCACCAGAAAGATCTCGTACAAGTTTCTGGTCCAGTATACTGTGGAAAAACAGATCCTGAGCAGCGCGCCTGAGTGGTGCCCCCTGAATCACCTCTTCCTCAACGCATTTTAATGCAGAGCTGGAGCCTCGAGGCAACTGAGAGCATTTTCCTAAGGTTTAGTGATAAACTTCTGTCTCCTGTGAGTGAGCAATCTGCTGCTTTGCCACTTTTTTCAATTTAGATGGGAGTACACTGAAGCCTTCTTGGAGAAACATTTATTGTGTCAAGCAAAACCAGAGAGTTTGGGTTGTACTTCTCTAGTAATTTTTTTTCTTTACTTCTAGTGTTCTCATATCAAATTTTCACTTGAAAAATACTGCCCAGAGGCATGGGAAATGTCATATGGCTTTATGAAATACGCTCCCATCCTAGGATACACCATGTTTTTATTTTGTGACAGTCCAGGATTCAGTGCATGGCCTAAATATTGTGGCATCCCATTTGATTTTTGAATTGTTGGATAGACTAGACACTATAGCTCATGGACAACATGACCATTTTTCCCCGTGGTTTACCCTTTTTCTAGATTACTGTCTCTGAGTTCCAAAATGGAATAGGATTCCTCCCTGGTTTATAAACTAGGGCCATATTACAGCAGCACCCAGTAGTGCTGCTATATTTTAGATGGTGTCAGAGTTTCTCTTATAAACCTTATTTTTCAGAGGTTTATAGCTCAGCCATAAAAGTTTGCTGTACGCTGGGGCTCAGGATGTAACAGCTGCATCTCTGCCATGCAGAACGTGTGTTTGCATGTAGTTCCTGCAGGCAGAACAAACCACTCTTCCTGTGTACGGTTATGCCTAGAACTCTGTATAATTGAACTGAAAATCAGTGTAAGTTTATTCTAAGTTTTTATTTCAAAGTTTAATTGCTTGGAAATCGGGAAATGCCCCCTTTGACAGGAGCTCTGGACCACTGCCAGAGGGGTGCTGGCTCCCAGTTCCCTGGGAGGCTCCGTTCTGTTGGGGCAGTGTCAGGTTTCCTTGAACCAGAACAATGAGAGGGGACATAGCCTTTTTTTGGAGCAGGAGCTAAGGAAGGGATCTGCTGATGGCTTTTGGGAACCTGAAGTGATTAGCTGGGACCACTGTTAATCTTAAGGCTGTTCTTACTCACCAAGGGGTATCTGGCCCACACAGTAACAATTGGTTATAAATTGCTCTACCAAATATCTCTGCTCTACCAAAAAAAACCCTGAAAATGGATTTGCACACAGGCTGTACCTCCAATAATATCTACAGGCTTACGTGGCTGTGAACGTGTTTCATCGGTGGGTTTTCTTGTGTTGACATATGAGTAAGATACCACCAGCCTCCTTTTAATAGCCCTGCATAATGCTCACACCTGCTGCAGCATAATTTGCTGCATTTCAGCAAATAAGCTGGCTGAAGGGAATGAAGAATATCCTCCCACAGTGCCCTGAGCTCCTGTTGAAGGAGGCAAACTGGGTGTTTGTGGCCTGGCACACAACTGTGAGGGTGTCTGTCATTCTGCTGTAGCTCCAGCAGACACCAACACAGGAGCACGTCTGGTTCCAAACACCCAAATAACGAAGGATTTGAGCTGAATGTCAACACCCAAAAACCAGAAAGACCCACACACACTCTGCAAGGTGTCATGAACCTCACTGCAGCTGGATGTGTCTTCTGTGTCATTTTGGCTCTTGTTGGCTTTCCATCTGCAGGAGTTTAATGTGAATGTCAGACAGGCCTATGTTTGAGGTCGTGTTTCCTTGTGTGATAAGGCATGCTGACCTCAGTGCTGTTGGCCTGGTTAATTTTCACTCCAGAATTCTGCCTGGTTAGAGGCTCTGGATCAGATCCCTCAGGTGCTGTGGTGGAAAGCACAGCACTGGCTGGTTCTGCTTTAAAAGTCACATTAAATTCCTGCTGGGAGCACATTTTTACCGTGGTCTCCCCAGGTGCTCCTCAGTGTTGCCCACCTGAATTCAAACCTGAGCAACAGCATACTGTTGTACTGGTGGCTGTGTAAGATGTCAGGACAGGGCATGTGGCATTGCATGGCCATAGGTTTGTTCCACCACAGGTGACCCCTAATCCATCTCCCTTCAATGTGCACAGAGCTTGGCCATGTTCATGAACACACCTGCACAGTCTCGTTAATTAATATCATGTTTTACATTCCATTTTAATAAAGCCTTTTCATTACAGAGCTTGTTCCCATGGTAGGATAAATGGAAATTCTTTGCAAGAGCGTTATAATTAAGCTGTAGCGCAGTGGGGAGGGATGTGTGTATGGGTACAAATTGAAAGAGAGGAAATTTAGGTTAGGTAATAGGAAGGAATTATTTACTGAGAGGATGGTGAGACACCCAAACTGGTTACCCAGGAAGAGAGTGGATGCCCCAAGCTGGGTTGGACAGGGATTGGAGCATTGGACTGGATGATCCTGGAGGTCCTTTCCAACCCCTTCACATGCTGTGATTCAGTGTGTTTTGCTTGAGCAGTGCCTGTCTCAGCAGCAGGTGATCCAGGTGATCCTCTCCTTTGTGCCTCGGGATTTCTGCCGAGGTACCATTTCAGGCTCAGGTCATATTTCACAGGCTGGGGAGATGGAAAAAAACCTCTTCAAGGCAGCAGTTCCACAATTTTGGGCTCACTGGACCATTGCAGCTCTGAGACGTGCCTGTGGCAGCTGGGACAGTGACAGGGAAGCAGGTTTTATTGCTGAGCTTGGTTCTGCAGGTGATTTTTTTGCCACAGGCTAGAGTTGGGGGCCATTCCCAGACAACACCGTGGCAGGGCTGAAAGGGCGAGGGGTCTGACATAGGGAACCGGTTTGGGGTGTTTCTTCAGTTACCAAAATACCAAGAGTGGCAATACAGTAGGTGAAATACTTTGTTATTTTAGGTCTGTTGTGGTTTGCTCCTGTAGTTTAAAGATCAATACACATAGTGCATACACATCTGTTCATAATGGGAAGAGTCACTTTGATGAGCACAAGGAAACGGGTTCACCATGGGGTTAGAGAGTCCCTGTTCAAGCAAGGCTGCTCAGCAAGAGGAGGTCATGGAGTTGTGTCAGAATTACTAGTGAATTTGGGAACAGATTTTTATTTTCTCTTTGACAAAAATTAGGGTTTATAGAAAGAGACAAAGCCTGCTCGGGAGGAGCAGTTGTGTTCCTGCTGCCAACCTCAGGGATGCTTATTTACGAGATGTGCAGCCAGGAGATGGAAATGCTTCATTAGCAAGCAGCAGTGCATGCTAGCCCGAGAAGATCCTAATAGAGTAAATTAGGAGGGAAACATCTGTTGCTTTCTCTTTTGGTTTTAGTGCTCAATCTGGTGCTAATCCTGGCCTTTTGTGACCTTTCTACATGTCCCCTCATTCTAGATACGAGACATGTTTTGTTTATTAGCTGTGGGTGTGTGTTACACCCTTTGAACTGAATTGCCGCAGAGTTCATATCTACCCTCCAGGAGAGATTTGTTTCCTTCTTGTTTTCCTTCCTTCCCAAGACCTTGCAGGCAAAATTTTAGAGGTAGGGGGAAAGGAGAGGCAATAACAGCCTGAGCCAAGGCAGAGAAAGATGTGTGTACACATGTGCATGCATATATAAGATGCAGAGTTCTGCCCTTTTGTATAATGATTTTATCATTTAAAAAAATGACAGCTTCTAACAGAAATTTAAAATCTTGGTTTATACAAAATTCATGGCACATTCAGGAAGAAGAATTTCTCACATCACCATGTGTGAGCATCCAGGTTTGGTACACAGAGGGAGTTGGCATACACAAATGCTCTTCCTAAATCCTACTTTTTCCATTGACCAGCACGGCAGTGGCAGGCGTAGATCCACTCTGCACCAAGTTACCATCGCAGAGTTTTGTTCAAGGCTTAAAACACTTGCTCAGATTAATGACCAAAAATGTCAAATGTGTCCACAGCTAATTATTCATTAGATGCGTAATTAGTGCAAGATGATCATGACATTTTACTGTTGTTAATTTTTATACTCTAATAGGAATTAAATCAGCCTGTGCTCACAAAACAACAGTTGGAACAGGCTCTGGAGATGCCTGTTGTGGGGCTGGAAGATGCTCCTGCAGGGAGTGTTGGTGCTGCTGGGCTTCCTGTGATCAGTTTTTAACTTCCTCCTGTACCTCTGCTCTAAATGGAGGGCTGTGGGATGCAGACAGCCAGGCTGAGCCCCCAGAATACCAAGCCTAGTTGTCTTCATTAAAGTAACAGTAAACTCAAAAAAGCAAAGCCAAACGTATTGGGTTCTGTTCTTTAGAGACTGGCAGGTTTCTGGCTTTGTTGTCTTTTAATACCCCAAGAACAGATGCAGGTTGACAAGTGGCATCAGCCAAGGGACGCGGCTTTATAAGGTTGTGTTGAAGCAGGCTTGGAAGTAGCCAGCTGAAATCTAATTTGTAGCCAAGTGGAATAAATTGGAACTGATAGTTACTCAATTAATGGCATGGGCAGCAAGGTGAGGTCTCCTCTCAAAATAGCAGAATAAGGTTTCTTGTCAGGGAGGTTTGGGAAAACGGGGCACTGCATCAGGTTTTCAACCAAATCCAGCCATTAATCATCTAAGTAGCAGGAGGGAGATGTGATTATTATAGAGACGCTCAGCAAAACACTCTGAGTGAGCACTTCCTAGAAGGGTGATGGAATCCAAGCCTTAGCCAGTAAACGTGTCCTGGAGCTTGCCCAGATCTGAGGATTCTCAGGGCAATGTGGCATGGACTGGTGCCTCAGTCCTGCAGGGAACACCAGCAGGAGCACAGGTAGGCTGTCCTCTGCTCCTGGGCTGCTCCTGGAACACACAACATCCTGGGCATGGAGACTCAGCCTCTTGTGTCACTCACCTGCTAAAGCAGAGCTCCTTTCACATCTAGAAACATTTTCTTTCCATGTTGAGGAGTTCTGTAAGAATGGGCAGCTTGGGTGTCTTTTTAGTGCCTTCTGTGCATCCAGGGATGCAGAGTAGGGGGGTGGCTCATGCATTAACCAGCCTTCCTGCAAACTCCTGTGGTGTGGTGGCTCAGGTCTTTGGGTAACTGCACAATGATGAAGTTACCACAGCAGTCTCCACCACAAGCAGACCAAGAAGTAGAGAAAGGCTTTTTTTATTTCAGTCAAAAGTTTCTTCCTATGCCAAGGGCCTCTGCAGTAGTATCAGCGTTGCCTCAGGCTTGCACAAGCTGAATGGAAGAGAAGCTGAGTTCATGGTTTTCAGCAGAATGGTTTTAAGCTTTATCAGTTCAGTGTATAAGTAGGAAAGGAAGGCTCATTTTACCTGGAATAATGGAATCCTGCTCCAGTCCTCAGCACATCCCCAGTGCTGTGGCAGTGACACATCACTGGTGTCCTGCTCTCTGGGCAGCAACTGCAGGCAAGAGAGAGCAAACAAAGGGCAACAAGGGTTTTCCCAAAGCCTGAAAGTTCTGCTAGGGTGACTTTGGAGGTGACTGGTGGCTGAGGTTTGGGTGTTGTGATGGGTCCCCTGGTGCCTTGGGCTCCCTTCACATCCCGACGAGCAGCAGTGCCATCCCTGCCAGCTGTTCCTCACAGAAACATGGGATGCCAGCTTTGAGGCTTCCTGATTCATGGTGATACTTCCTTTCCAGTTTTAATTGTTAAAGAATTCATAGGAAATGCTTCAGCAGTGAACAGCAGGCCTGTTCTGGGCTTCCCCACAGAGAGTGGCAGGTCATATTTGAGTTTTTGGCACAGAAACTGTGCTGGCCACTGGGAGTGAGTACAAGGGAAAATTTGTGCAGATTAGCTCAGATACTGAGCTAATAAAACCATAGATGGGGTCTAAACTATGAAATATTTCTCAACTTGTAATGCAAATAAAGTCCAACATCTGTGGTCTTTCATTAAAAGCGAAGTTCCAAGAGTGAGATTTCATGCAGCGACACTAATTTGTGCCTGCACAATTATTAACAATTTGATATTGTGGCTTCCTCGTTATAAACTTCTGTGGTAAAGAGGAATTAATTTTTCCATGCTGTTAGAAGTTGTCAGAGGAGATCCCTCCCTTCCTCTGTAACTGGATCAGAAATTCCTCATGTACATGGGTTGACCCCTTCCCTCTGGAGAGCACATTAATTGAAGCTGCACTCCCATTAAACTGGTGCTGCAGGAGAGGAGTGTGAAAACCGTGCACAGTAACACTGGAGGAATTTACAGGAGTATAAGCAAGGCAGAGGGTCGTACATCAGGTGCTTCCACATTGGGACTGTGAAGTGGAAGCTACTGCTGGTAAATCTTCTCCACTTGTAGGTAGGATGGTTTTCTGTAAGCAGGAATATAAGGACAGCCATAGGATCTTCTTATTGCAGCAACATCTCAGCCAGCTCTAGGTGTGCCAGCTCTTCATCATCCTGCTAGGAAGCAGAAGGTGCACCAGGATGAAGAGTGGCTCTCTCTCTCCACCGTACCTTCTGGTCCCTTTGGAGCCCATTACCATGGAGCACTTTCCCTGCTCCCCACCTTCCCTCAGTGGTGCCAGTGCACACCTGATGGCACCCCAGCAATGAGCAGAATGTAGACCTGTTCTCTTTTTCCCATTGCATGGCAATCTGTTATCTTTGACTTAGATAAATGTCTGCTGAGAGAGAGGTGTAAATTCGGCTCATCTGACAAACCCACTGCGTTTCTGGCTAATTTTGGTTTTGCTGATGAATGCTTCTCCCCGCTTTCCCTACATCACACACACAGCCAGCACCACCAGGACATGTTCCTGTGTAACCTGCTGTAGGTGACCCTGCCTTGGCATGGGCATTGGACTGGATGATCTCCAGAGGTCCCTTCCAAGCCCAAATATTCTGTGATTCTGTGATGCACAAGGTAGACAAGACCTGTGTTGTCAACAACGCTTCATCCTACCAGTCTGAAGCAGTAATGATGACTGGTTGTCTTTGGCAGTGTGATATTAATGGGGGGGTTCACTCTGCTGTGGTTGTGCTTGCACAAACACCCAGGAGACCTCCAGGTGTTCTCTAATATTGCATTGATGGCCTGATGATTTCTTGCTGACAAAACTGCCACAATTCTTAATATCAGCCTGTCTGCATTCATCAGCTGCAAAGGTTTTCCATCCTGTTGGGCTCAGAATAGCATTAGACAGCAATTGGAGAAAGTGTAGTAAGCCAGTATGATAATTTTTTAATCTAACCTGCCTGTACCAGAGGGTCACTGGTGCTCTGATGACTGAAAGTTGTGATGCAAAATGAAGAAATGCTGGATGTCATTTTAGTAAAGCATATGGAAATATATTTTTCAATATTCTGCTTGTGTCCAGCTGCAATGCTGGAAAAAAGCCCCACATGGCCTACACAGCACTCCTGTCCAGGTCCTGCAAGGACCCTGGGATGAGAACATTGCAGGAACATGGAGGAGTCCTTGGAAGGAGGATGTTCAGGTCCCATTGAGCATCCTGTATGGATTCAAAGGCAGGCAGTGTTCTCACCCTGCTCTGCCACCCCTCAGGAGTTACTGTCTGCAAGAGCATCTGTTGCTCCTTGTAGACAGTCCTGTCACTTACCGAGGCAATAACGTGGAACACCATCATTGTTTGGGTGTCATGTTTCTGTCCTGCACACAGGTCTGTCCTGCCAGGCTGCAGAGCCATGCACAGGGAGCCTCTGGCCTCTGTGAGAGGATTAGGCATTTGACTTGGAACCATGCTCTTCTTTGGCATAAACACCAACCTCATGTGCAGAGACTGTGGCCTGCAGCAGCCAGGGCTGATCTCGCTGCTTCCTTACTTCTGGGAAGCTTATCAGTTTGTCATGGCAGTTCCAGCAGCATCCCTTTGAGGCTGCTTTGGAGCCCAGTAGTATTCAATATTTTATCAATCATCTGAAAGAAATTATAAAATCATTACCTGCAAGTTTCATCACCACTTTGATTTGTGAAGTTTTGCAGGGTAATAAATATTGATGAACATTGGTCACAGAAATTAATCCGAACATGGTGATTAGAGATGGGTAGAGCTGTCAGCACGTGTTTGAGTTGAAAAGCAAGCTTTTGCATGAAAAGAAGGTCAGAGCAAGCTTGCAGGGGAACCAGCAACCAGCAGTGTCTCTGGAAATGGTTTCCTCTCCATGAATGCCCAAATCTGGGCTCGCTGGTACACTGTACAGTTCTGTGGTGAGCAGTACTAGTGGGCACCCAGCCATGGTCCTTTTGCTTTTAAAGGTGGGAAATGGCAGAGCTTTTAAAGGAGAGATTCTGTTGAGAGGACAAAGCAGATCAGTGAGGCAACCAAGCAGTGATTTGGTCACACCCTATTAACTGCACTTGCATTGAAGCAGTTGTAGCAGATAAAAGCTCAACAAGAGGCACAGACCTGACAGGGCCCAAGGCAGCAAAATGAAAACCTGCTGTCTGAATGGTGAATGCAGTTACTGAGGGAGTTCCAGGAACATGATGTGTTTGGGAGGTGTGTGTCCTGCTCTGCTGGGGTCTCTGGTGAGGACTGGAACACCCCATCAGTGTCACTGTGCCAGGCAGCAGTCTCAGTGTGAGCAATGCCATCCCCCAGGCTTAAAAGCTAGAAAAACAGGAAAAGAGAAAAGTTGGCAGGATGAGCATTGAGCTCTGCAGATCCTGGAACCTGCAGGTCTTCAGGACCTCTGCCCAAAGCTCCTGCATGGCCTTAGGGGCCTTTACAATAGAAGGGAAAGTGCTGGGGTTGCACAATGGGCAGGATGCTGGCACTGGGGCTGGAGTGGAGCAGGAAGAGAGGGGAAGCAGTGATGGGAGGATATTTATGTGTGAGAGGCTGTCAAGGCTGGTAAGATGAAAATCTGCTGTGCTCTCCCAGGGCTCCTAACTTTCTCCCTCCAGGCAGCTGGTAGGATTTCTCTAAATATTTGAGATGGTAAAGGGCTTAAACTGGATTAATCCTGGACATGAGCAATTATAATTGTAAATGCACCATTATCTGAGCACTCTTCTGATGCTATTTTGGCACTAATGTGAGACACAGTGACAGGGAGGGTGTGAGGTCAAGTGCAAGGTAAGGGGAGCCCTTCCCTGGGACCTTGCTGGCAGGTTTGCAGCAGACCTGACCTCCCAGCAGATGTCCCGTGTGAGGCATCCCCTTCTCCTCATCCCAGAGCTGCAGGAAGGGCTCCCAGAAACCTCAGGCTTCAATAACTGCATTATGTAGCACTTGTATTTACAAAATGGCTAAATACCTATTAGGAACAAGGATAAAACCAGTGCATTTTGCTGTGTATGAGTGTCAGTTGGAGCTTTCTGGACTAAGAAGGCTTGGATTGCTTTTTGGAGAAAGGTCAGCCTCCTGTTTTTTTCTGATGGATCTCGAAAACTCGGAGGTGCCAGTCTGAGGGCTGTTCCTCGGAACATAAGTCTGTTTGTGGAAGAAACACTGGGCAGATGTGGCTGCCCAGACAAACCCAAGCACACAGAGGTGCTGGGGAAGAACATGGCACGTTGAACTGTGAATCCCAAGTGGAAGGAAAGTGTAAGGCCCAGCACAGGGTCCCCTGTCTTTAGGGGGGGCAGATTGGTGGAGGGAGCCACATCCTGCCAGGCAGCCAAAGCAGGGGTCTGTCATGGGCAGGGGCTGGGGCTGCCAGCACAGGAAGGGCAGCCCATGCCCATGGAGCCCAGCATCAGCCCCAGGGTGTGGGCTGGAGGGCTGAGCTTCAGCACCAGGTGCCCCAGGAGCACTGTTGCCTTTATGGTTTCATATTTGAAAGGGACAGGGTGTGAAAAGAACCGGATGTTTTCAAATATGTTTGTATTTCCTTGTTGAATCTGACTGCTCTTAGTGATTGTCAGTGTATTATTAACTGGGAAATCACTCTGCTGGGCAGAGATCACCAATCCTGGCAGCAAAGGGTGCACTTGGGGGTAACACACCACACAATATCATTCCCCATCCTGGAGCCAAGAGGTCATGAATTTACCTTCTGCCTGGCTTCCAAAGTTCCTGTCACATGGAGGAGAACAGATCAGAGGACATTCAGTAGGATCTTGGGAGACTGGTGATATATGAGTCTCTTAAATGAAGTGTTTGCATATTGTGGTGTGGAAAGCAGGTAGGCAATAATCACACCCCCATACACTCAGCATCCTCAGCATCTCTCTAGCCCCTGGGAAAACAGCTGCCTTCCATTTCCGGCAGTACAAGCCATGCATCTTCCATGATCCCCTTTGAAAAATAAGGAAATAGATGACATGGCTGAGCTTCTGGCATGTTAGGGAAGACCATGGTGTCCTGTCTGCTTGTCTGGATAGCTGGGCAAAATCGCCTGATAAAATTTTTGCTATGACTTGTGTTGGGGAAATGAGGTCAGGGTTTAGCCTTGTGATGAAATAGCTTTCAGGACCACGTGAGGCTTAATTGCAGATCTTAATTAGCCTTCCAGCACAGCTTATCCCTCTGCAAAGGGTGTCACCAGTGTGGGCAGCACAGCAGGAGAGCAGCACCGTGGGGCCACCAGTATTTAGGTTAAAGCTCAGCACATGTGCAAGACAGAGTTTCCTTCACGGGAAAGGTTGATGGGAGCAAAGACAAGGCACCTTCAGCATGTCCCTTGAATATCTGCTGATCTCTGGTGCCTTGCTGGGTGTTTGAAAATGGTTTGAAGTTGAGGTGTCGATAAAAGGAAAGCTTTATAAAACAATGCCAACAAAAATAAATTAAATCCTTTTATCTGATTCCTCGCTGGTCCCCTGAGGTTTGTGAGACATGGGGTGGGGGGACCACAAGGTCATCTGCAGAGTAAGCTGGAAAGGCTTTTTTTCTATCTGCATGAGCAGCTAACTGGAGCATGCCAGAGAGTGTTTACGGCAGGATTTTGGCTTCACAATGGATTAAAAGATTTTAAAATCCATCTGCAGAATATCTTGAACTTTAGCGTTGTGTGCTCAAAATAACATCAGTCCTTTAATGTTTGATGTGCTGGAAGCCTGGAGGGGAATCAAAGGGTTTTGAAATGGTGGGAGAAGGGGAGGGTCACTCTTGTCTTAACAGGGTCCTCTCTGAATGGACCCCCTGCCCACAGAGACACTGCTGCCAGCTCAGATCCCCCTGTGCAGAGCCCTGAGGGCTCTCCCCATTGCTTTGTGCTGCATTCAGGGACTGTCTGGTGCCCAAAGGACCTTTACAGACAGTGCCCCCTTCCCTTTGCCTCATCACACCTCTTGCAGAAACATCCCTTTGTACTGTGCACAGGTGGGGCTGAGGAGGCTGGGGAGATAGAGCAGGCAAGGTTTGCTCTGTCTGTAGATAGAGCTCTTACTCCATCTTTTCAGGGACTCATTTGAATTTGGGGAGCCTCTTTCTAAATCCATGCCTCAGCTGAGTTTCAGACTTAATCAGAAGTATTGTCAGAATTCATTCCAAAGTCTCACAGAAGCGTGGCCACCTGGGAGAGCTGAGCAGTCACTAAGAGTATAATCAGCACCTTCCAAAGGCTCCAGGTCCTGCTGCCGTGGGTACATCCCTCGGTGGCAGTTCAGGCACTGGGGTGTGGAGCTGTCCGGCGTTGTCACCCAGACCCACCCCAGGACAAGCTCACTCTGTCCAGCAGCTCCCAGCACTCGTCCCTCCTGCAGCTGGGGAGTGCCAAGGAGTCTCTGCTGGCACAAAGCTGGGCATCTCAGCCTGAGACAAATCGCTTTTTAATCACCTCAAGGCAGAAATCCATTAGTCTTCACTTTGCATGAGAATCACAGCAAAATTCTGCTCAACAAGAGCAGCTGATGCTCTCCCACCAGGGCAGGCCCTCTCTTTACGTCACTGTCCTGTTTAGAGCATTAATTTCCAATCCAACCAGACTGAACTGTCTGAGCCCTGTCCTGCCCCTCCAAGCAGATGCTGAAGAAAGCTCTGCTGATATAAGGAACAGCATCACAGTGATGAATTGTCAAATTCAAATTGATCTTCCTTTAGTCACCAGCCCCTCTACTTTTCTTAAAGCAAATTACTGATCTTTTACTGGCTTTTCTTCAAAGTGCAGCCAGAAGGACCTGGAGGTTATTGACCCTTCTGGCAGAACATCCCCGAGCTTTCCCACATCTCAGGAGTGCAGCAAACAGGCAGAAAACTCTGAGCATGTTGTTATGGCAGATTATTGCCTTGCCATCTTCATTTAAGTCTCATGGCTACGAAATAGGGTTCAGAAGCACCTCAAAGCTGGTGACAGCTGTGGCAATTGCAGGCAGCTTTTGCTGTGGCTGGTGGTAATTCCAGCCAGGTTTATTGCTATTTTTAGGTATTTTTTATAGGAAGAAATCCAGTTAATGGCAGAATCTGAGTCTTCGCAGTCCAAGAGGGTTTTTTCTCTCTGGGCTTTTCCCATTTTGTGAGTTCACTCTATCCTGGCACAAGTTTTCAGGAAGGCAAGAATAAAATCCAGGATGTGGGACCTCCTGTAATCTCAGGTGGAATAGCTCCACTGGTGGAGCTATTAAGGTGGAATTAATCTGCTCCATACTGTACAGCCAGGACACAAAATGCAGGGAGGACCCTTCTTCCTGACTAGGAATATCACAGTTGGATGTTTCATTGTTAAAAGTGAGATTAGAAAAGGTGACTATAATTGAAATTTGCTCTGTAGGAAAGGATTGATGCTTCAAAGAGGAATCAAGGGTCAACACAGAGGGTTTGCCAACCCTCTGCAAATTTCACTCCGTTGACTCTGTTACTTAACTTTTATTTCTAAGTCACTCTGTAGAAACAAATCTCTTAATGTTCATGTGTTTGCTCTGCTCTTACAAGGAATATGTCTTTAAAACTGTGGGCAACATTATGGTAAATTTCATTATTATGATGTGCACAGGGAAATTGTACTGGTATAAACATTTATGTTAGAATGTAATTGTTGAAATTTCAGCAAGTCATTCCAGTTTAGTGCCCAACCTGTAACACAGAATACTTCTCTGGTCACAGCTCTTTCTTCCCACCTGTAACACGAAACACTTCTCTGCTCACAGCTCCTTCTTGCTTAGGGGACCAATAAATGAATTCACATTTGCAAGTTAGATAAACCCTTTGAATGTATTATTGATGCAAACAAATGAGGATTGGGGCTCCAGACAATACCTAATGAAGCTGACTCAACAGAGCCTGTTCCTGCTGAAGGGTGCCACGGCTCGGGGCAGGAAGGTTGGTGCCTGTTTCATCCCGTAATTATCCCATGGCTGAGCTCACTTTGTATGATCCTTGGCTAAACATAAAGCTGGGGGCACAGTGATAAGGAATTAATTACTGGGGATCCACTGCCTGAATTGAAGAAAGCTCATGCTCAGCTCATGGTTTGTGACTTTATCTGTGCTTTGATCTCCTTGTAGATCCAGGGTGTTGACTCTCCCAATTATTTTCTCTGATAAATATTGCTACTCAGAAGGTCTTTTAGGAGATGTTTGTCCCTTTTCTTGAGATGGTTGCTTTTTTTCAGCTGCAGGCCTGAACTGGTGCTAAACAATCTTAGTGAAGCCCTGCTCTGTACAGCTGAATTGTAAATGAGGTGCAGAGCGTTGAGGCAAATGCCAGCAGAAAGGCTGCAGCAGTACAGGGTGGGGAAGCACCTTTAATCTGCTGGAGAACTGAGCATTTCCCTTCCTAACAGGAGAACACCTGGGAGCCAGAGGTTACTCTCTGTTTAGACCCTTGAGGAGGGTGTTCCCAGCCTAGGCCAGGAGACAGATCAGATGCTTTGCCCTGTAGTGTGGAGTGAAGCTGCTTTGGTGCTTCAGTACACCCCAGCAGAGCTCAGCACCAGGCACGGAATGGAAAGGGGTGCTTGGATTAGCATTTTGGGGTTGCTCAGTGCCAGTCTTTGCCCTGTTACAGTGACTTTCTATTTGCATTTTTTACCGAAAGGCAAGTGTGAAAAAGCCCTTGGACTAAACTGTCTCTGTAGGGGGTAAAGCAAGCTCCAGTAGATTTTAATGTGTTCTTGTAAAATTACTGAAAAAATAAATCCAAGTGCTCTTGGAGATTGAATGTTTCTTGTTAAACTCTCCAAAAAAGAATAGGATTGATTTGAAAATGTCACTTGTGATTTAAAAGCTTGAAGGTGAGAACCTCAGGATGTAATTAGCAGCAGCTGATTTTTCTTCTGTTTACTCCTTGTGGTCTGTGTGAAAATGGGATGCCCCCAAGCGACTGCTCCCACACATGCAGCACTGGCCCTGGCCTTGCCCATGGACTGAGACTGTAGCCAGGAGAGAGGGGTCATGCTGTGCCCATTCCCAATATTTGGAAATGCGAGTGTGAAACAGCACTATCATATCCACCCCAAAGCCAAGCGGACAGCAGTCTGCAAAGGGAAGGAGCAAGGTGTCTTTGCTAGGGAAGCACTGGAAGGAGAGGACCCCTGTGTGTGTGTGTGTGTTTCTCTGTCTGATGAAAATGAGTAAATATGTGATGGTCCCTTTGCTCAGCAGCTCCCTGGAACAGGAGACAGGGCTTTGCACTCTGCTGGGTTGCTGCATCCTCCCTGTTGGTTTTGCCTCCTCAGCCATGCTTTGAGCATTGGCCTTCTGCCTTCCTGGGCTCTTTCTTTACAGGGAGAGTGCACACGTTTTTATTCCTTGCTGTATTAGCATTTGCCAATGTAGTTGATGCTTTCCGAAATTAGATGTGCCACAATAAAAAGTCCAGAGTTATTGCCCTGATTTGAAGAGACTTTTTTAAGAGGTCTTCTGCCATGGGAAGGCGATCTTGCAGCAATTAATTGTAAAATTACATTTCAGGTGAACAGCGCTCATCGTTTTAGAGATTTAATTCTTCTGGAAATGCGATCTTTCATCATGCTAAGTATTACTTTTGACATAAACTCCTTTATTTCTCAAAAATAGAATGTGAGCCTATAAATAGAAATCATATTGTGAATTCAGATTTAAACTGAAATCACTGATATAAAGTATTCAAGCTACAGTCTTTGAAAAGGTCTGATTGTGATAATCCCACAGTGTTAGAATTACATTGTGCAGCTGGAGGTATGAAAAGGCCCAGTCTCTCCTTTTTTTCAGCTACAGTAAGTGTAGCCATTGATCAGGCTCACCCAGTCCATTCTCTGTCTGCTGTGCCCTGATGATGTGCATTTCTTCCACTCCTATTATCTTTGTTCAATTTGAATAAGATTCAATTTCCTGACGTCTAAGGCTCTTTGTACCTTGCAAATTGTTATCCCTACTTGCAAAAGAGGACACATTCATTCTGTCCTCCAGTAAGTGCGGACAAAGGGACGAGCTAAGGATGTTACCAGGTTGTGGGAAGGAGGCAGGTGAGGTGGGCTGGGTGCTTGACAAGTCACCTGCACATGCCTGGCTGTAGCTGCTCCTGGGATGCTTCCAGTGTAGTGTGTGGATTGACTGGGATGGGCAGGCAAAGAAAAGGTATCATGGCTGGTACGTGGAGTGTGCTGAAGGACTCTGCCAAGGTCTCAGGGGACAGAAGGGGATGCCTCCATGTGGTGCCCACCAGAGCTTGGGTTCTTCGAGTGGGCCAAGGAAAATCTGCACTGACTGTGTCCTGTGTCCAGAGTAAGAGGTCTCAGGCTTCCTGTCATTTCAATGACTTCACCAGAATTTCCATTTCCATTGTGGTATGTGAATCCAACCATAGGTGTTTACAGGAGCTGAGGTCAAGGAAGTGTTGGATGCTGTGCCTGGAGCAGAAGGGAGAAACTTCTCAGTTTTGCTGCCACTGCCAGAACCTGATCCCTACCTGTGGCTCTTTACCTGGCAAACTTGTGCTGACAGACAGGCAGGTACAGCAAGGCCAAGGAAAAGGGGTGCTGGAGGAGGCAGCTCTGGGGCCGTGGCTGCAGCACAGCAGCTGGGGCACTGCTGGCACCTGGAACTGGGGAAGGCAGCGTGAGGCAGGCTCCTGATACTGGAGCTGTGGGCCCTCAGTGCCAGCCCATCAGTGCCAAACTGGAGGTGTTCCTAGAAACCACTTGCCAGTTTGATTTTTTTTATTTGTTTTTTTTGGTAAGGGAAAACCCCGTCTTGGAACAAGTAAGAATGATTGTGAGCCATGGGGGGAGAATGCTGATATTTCTCTGACGGGAGCAGTGCAGCATAGGGGCAGCACAAGGCTCACTGCACCTGCAGGGAGCAGACAGCAATATTAATGCCTTCTGTGACTGCCAAGGCAATTGCTGGAAAAATCCTTCCATGAGTCCTTGCTTGTTGGCAGGGCAAGGAGGGTTTCTGGAGCAGGAGGGTGCTGTGCTTGGCAGTGAGTCTGACCCGTGCACCCACAGTGTTGCCTTCCCTGGGCAGGTGCTGTGTCTCACCATCAGAGCCAGTGCTGCAGCACTGAGGAGGACATCACTGGGGACAGTGCAGCCCCACAGGACCACCAGCCCGAGCAGCCAGGCTGTGCTGGGTCACACCAGCCCTTGTGCACAGCCCTGCATCCCCTTTACCCCGCAGGGCCACACAGAAGAGTCAAGGATGCCTCTGCACTGTAACCAGCCTTTTGCATGGAAGAACCTCCAGATCACAGAGCAGAGTCTCTGGGCTGGAGCAGGATACGCTCAGCCTTGTTCTGCAGGTTCTTGCATACCTCCGTCCCAGTGGCACATCATTCTGCCATCTCCTTCCAGGGCCTGGCAGCTTCCTCCAAAGGCTCCGAGAGTGTCCTTGCAGAGTCCTTCATCCATCAGTGTTTTTCTGGTGCTGCTCTGGTGACATAATGAGCCTTTGTCAAGGAGTAAATGAGTTCAGAGGAGGAACGACGTGACCCAGCGCTTTGCAGGTGATTAGGCATGAGTGATGCTGCCTGGGGCGGAGCAGGAGGTGCCCACAGGTGAACAGGGCTGGCATTCCCAGCATTCTAACACCCTGGCCTGTCTTTCACTGCCACAGCTGGGAAGCAAACAGCCATCGCAGGAAGAGGATGGGAGGCTGGGAATTACTGCAGCCTTTCCTTGCTAAATACAGGTTGAAGTGGTTAACAGGGAGAAGCATCCTCAGTTCCCCCGGATAAAGCGAGGCTTCTCTGTTTCCCAGCTGCTGACATCGGGTTTCCCTCTGGTGTCCTTGCAGCCTTGCATGATCTCTGGAGAGGTGTGGAGATGATGTTGTGAAGAGGGACCAGGTCTGTCTCAGCTACAGAGGATGCAAACTTAGTTCACCTGCTTAGTTTCTGCTGCCTTAGCCATTTTTAAGAAAGAAATCTACATTAGGCAGCCATTGCTCAGCATGTTTTATGGTATTTTGGCCTGGTTTGAGTGTGTAAAGTTACTAAGCTGTTTAATTCAGCACTTTTTCTGTGTAGTTGAGTGAC
Source organism: Campylorhamphus procurvoides (assembly GCA_013396655.1). NCBI lineage: Eukaryota > Metazoa > Chordata > Aves > Passeriformes > Dendrocolaptidae > Campylorhamphus > Campylorhamphus procurvoides. The sequence continues at coordinate 188,345 of WBMV01001455.1, forward strand.
ATAACTCAGTTTGAGTTCAGCTTCTATAGCAGCAGAGTGAAAAAGGGACCCCACGCTGGGGAAACTTGATCTTTGATTACTGCCACAGAACTGCTGCCACGATGCTGCCATCCCCCTGACAGGTTTGCTCAGCTGCTCTGGCGTGTTGTGCTGCAGTGAACCTGAGGCTTGGTCTTTTCCAGCTCCTTTCTAGTACCTGACTTGTGCTCAATTGAATAATGGCTTGGGATGTGCCAGGTGTTTGTTCCTCTGGTCTGTTCCCTGCTTGTTCATTGCCTCTAATGTCTTTATTTTTCATCTCCTCCTGATGACAAGTGATGAAGCCACAGCAGACAACAGGCTATTGGTGTGAGCCGCCTCCAGGTTTGCTTGCACGTTGTCTCTGAGTGACTCTGCCTGTGTTGCCTCCACCACGTTGTGCCAGTGCAGTATTTAGCAAGCAGTGATTTCTTACATGCTCACCTCTGTATTTCCAGGTGTGTTTTCAGCTCTCAGGAGAAGGGCACAAATGTCCAGATGAATGCATGCAGCTTACCTGGGAGTGAATCCCAGTGCTGATGACCCCTACCTGGGAAGGTGTTGGTGACAGTGCTGTTCCCTGGGCTGTACAGAGGTGACCAAGTGTTGAGCATTGGCAAAGATGCTCTGCCCTAATTGCAGCTCAGAGCTCAAGCTTGCAGCTAAAGCCCTTTGTGGTATTGCACAAAGCAGAAACTTCTGCTGGTTCCTCTAAGAGGCCATGGGACAGACCTGCCGCTTGTGTGGGATTCCTTGCCGTGAGGGGTAGTGGTGATGAAGCAGGAGGGTCAAAGTGATGCAGGTGACACATCTGACAGCAGCAGCCTCTGTCCTCTGGGCCTGGTGGGCAGGGTGACAGTGGTGGTGCTTTCAGAAGGCTCTTCCCAAGGCATTCCCCTGCCCCTCCAAAGGCTCCCTGCTGCAGCATCCCCTCCCTCGCAGGGCTTTGGTGTTTGAAGAGGGAGCATGAAGCTGCGCTGATTAAAATTTAATGAGGCTTGATATTATTGAGGGCCCTTTAGTGTCACTTCTGCAGTCACAGGCAAATAAATACCTCAGCTGGCAGTGCAGGGGTGAGCCCTGTCCCTGCCAGTGCCTAGGGGCTGCTTCTGCTGGAGGTGATGGGTGAGGAGAGAGGAGCTCGGGGCAAGGTGGGCAGCTGGACACCCCTTCATTTTCTTTCCTGGCAGCTGCTGGAGCAGGGGTTCCCTTTTATTTGTTATTTGCATACTTTAGCCATTGGAATTGAATTTGTGCCCATTAAAACTAAATTAGTGCTGCCTGGAATTCTTAATAGGCTCTGGCACAGCAGCCCATTAACTCTATCGGAGCAGGTTCTGCAGATCCCTCCTCCACAGGCCCACGATGTGACTGGGAACCACTGCAAAATGTGGATTATTTGCATGTTCCCAAGGATAATTGGAGTGCCGATATTGGAGCCAGAGAATTATGATTTTGAAAGCCATCAGCACTGCTCAGAGCTGCCCTTAACTTCCTCTACTCCAACAAAAGATGTGGTGCAAGCATTTCACCAAATTGTTTTGCAATTCCTTGAGTTTAATACTATATTAATGCCATGACCTCCAGGCCCCTGAGCCCCTGGTCCATTGTGTGAGCCTCTGGCTCTGCTCTGGCAAGCCCACTGCCACTTCTCAAGATTGCCCTGCTCCATCCCTGGCAGGCCCACTGGTACCTTTGAGCCCAGCCTTTTCTTCCTCATCCCCATGACAGCCCTTCTCTCCAGAGCCCCTCTTGGTATGCCCAAGATGTTGTGTCTGCTTTGACCTTGAGTGTGGAGCCCTCCTGGCTGGGGGCCCAGGAGCAGCCCTGGCCCCTTGCCTCCTCTAGGGATGCTTTGTGCTTTCCTCCAAGTCCCTGTCCCCATCGCAGGCATTGGGTCAATCCCAGCCCTGTCCTGGAAGGCATTCAGGACACAGGTAGGCTGGCAGCACAGCTTGCTCAGCAGATCTGGGAGTAAATGGGCACTTTGTGCTGGACTTGCTATTAAAATAATCTGTTGCTTGATAGTCTCTAATGGGTAAAAATATACCTGAGTGAAATGGTGCATCTTGTTTAGACAGAGAGGAATTTAATTTAAAACTTACTGTGTGCAGAACAAAACCACATACTGAATCAGCCAGAGATCTGTGGCAGACTTGAGACCAGGCTTGGCTGCTTGGTCCTGGTTCCAGCCAGGAACTTCAAATTCTGTTGGATTATGTATTGAGTATCTTAAGTGGTTATGAAATAAGTGAATCACACAGGTGTTCTTCCAATGTTATGCACTTCTCAGCAGTCCCTGCTGCAGACATTTCCTCAGCATGCCTCCATCAGGCCCTTTGCTGCATGTGTGGGTCAGTGCAGGATAAAACAGCCAAGAAACTTCCTCGTTTGAGCCCAGAGAAATGGGTCAGGACTGCACAGAGACAGACATCCCTTTCAGGTTTTCTTTTCCTTCTGGAGCCACATCTGTTCCTGGAGTGTCCTCAGGGGCTTTGCAGCCTTCCAGGACAAGGGAGATCACCCAAACGGGGCACAGTGTCCCCAGTATGTCCCAGTGCCACACCGAGGTGGGATGACCCATGGTTGTCTCAAGTGACCAGTCTCCATCTCGCGGTCCTTCCTTATGTAGTAATAATAAAAACCACACTACAGGCATCCCTCTGTGGTCAATAAATTCAGTTCCCCTCCTTCTGCAGAGCCAAGGCACGACCTGCCCAGTGCCTCGTGCCAGGTGCTGCCAGGCACTGGATGGGGAGAGGCTGGGAGCCAACACAGGGGCTCAGAGCTGCCTAAAGCAAAATTTCTTCTAGAATTTGATATAAAGTGGCCAACCTGACTCCTGTGTAATTGCTTTGAATCCAATTAATGCTGCCTGAGTAGATGTTAGGAATTATAAAGAGGAATCCAAGTCTGAGCTTGTCACCTAAACTACGATAATATTCCTTCAAAGGAGGCACATTTGCAAACATTATTAATTACCTGGGGAACAGCTCAGGGTTTCAACTGAATTAAGGGGGGAATGTGTTTTTGTGATTTTGGGTTTGATTGAGAGTGAGGGATTACCGTATTCTGTAACAATGGAGCATTTCTTTGTTACAGACCCAGCAGAAAAACGCAGGGAATTATTCTGCAGCAAGTCTCCCGCCCCCAAAACCAATTTACCAGGAAGGACATTATGCCAGGAATTACCTGGGGCCAAAAGAGCTTTTAAAAGTGTTCAGCACGGACTTCTCTAATCAGAAAAATCCAGGCACGCAGAGCTAAAATTTGACTTTATTTTTTTTTCCCCCCACAAAGGGTCGTTTGGCTTTGAGTTGGAGCTCCTTTGGGTTGTGTTGCTCTCAGGGTGGGCTGTGGGTGCTTTCCTGGGGTCCTGCAAAAAAAGAAGAAAACGCAGGTGCTGACGCAGGGCAGGAACACGTTCTGGAGTGCCAGATTTTGTGCAGGATCACTGGGAATCTTTTACAGAAATTATCTACCCACACAAATGCGCAGATTTGCATGTCATGTAGGCAAAACACAGCAGACTTGGTTGTACAAAAGTGCATAAGAGCTCGGCAGCAGCAGCTTGTGACTTCCCGAGGCACTTCTTGCCAGGTACCCTGAGCCTGGCTTAGCAGAGCAGGACCCAGTTTTAGGGACAGGAGGGGTGGTCTGTGGCAGAATGACTCCTCTGATCCTTTGCCTCTCGGCTGGTTGGAGGAGTGAAGATCTGGGAGTTGGTTTTCTGCAGGTGGGAACCACCAAAAGTCCCGAGAGGAGGTGGGTGTTTATCCTGGGAGCGAACAGGCACAGCAGGAGCTGCTCTGGTGACACTGACAAGCATCATCTCACCCAAAGAGCAGTGTCTGTTTCCACTCCGTTAAGGAAAATGGGAACATATATGTACAAAATTGGATGAAGTGTTCTGGTCAAAAGGAAATGGAAATATATGGGAAATAGGAAGAAGAGGAAGCTGAGAACATCAGTAGAGTCTGGCATAATAAATGAGCAGATTACAGGCTATTGATTGGCCTGTCTAGGCCCTGCCTGTGTCAGGAGCACAAACACATTTGCTCATTAAGCCCAAACCGTGTTCACAATTATTTTTCAAAGTGTTTTCAGGAAAGTAACAGTAATTAATAATCTCTAAAGGTTGTGCAAGTGCTCATCCTGAGGTTTCCTCTTGGAGTAGGTGTGCATTCCCATACCCTGGCCCTGCTCTGGCTGGATATTCCTCATCTGTGGAATGCATTACTGCAACCCTCTTGGGTAGAGCACACATTGCCCCCTCCCAGGAGCAGGGCTGGCTGTGCCACAGACAGTGCATCCCCAGAGAGCAGAGACAGTGAGGCAGAAGGGCATTTGTGGCTTTGTCTGCCTCAGGGGAGAGTGCTTGAAATGAAGATGTTGCAGATGAATGGAAAAAGGAGGGCCAGGGGCACTGGACACGTGGAGGTGCTCTCTGAAGAACTCTTTAGCCAGTAGCTAAGTGGTGTCTTAGGGTTGGGGAGGGCAGGACATCGTGGCACAAGGCTGAGGGAGTCCCTCCCATGAATTTCTTGGCTGAGGCATCCATCAATGCTTCAAAGAGTTACAGGTCACCGTTTTGCTGTACTCAGTCTAAACATCCAGGAAATTGCTACTCAGCATTATTTAAGAAAAGTTAGGGCTGTTCCTTGAGTTTGCTGACAGCCTTGCCATGCACCCCTTAGGAAAGCTGGGCTCACCTTTATTATCAAATAGCTGTAATAATAACTGTGAACACCAGTTATTCCATCATGGCAATTAACCACCTGTATTCTATGTGATGTGTCTTGTCAATACATGAGTATTACATGCACTGTGTGTCCCAGGGCAGCTCTGATAAGCTGATAAATGGTGACACCCTTGTGTTTTCTTTCTATTCCCATGAGGATGCTCGAATCCTGCTGTGCTTTGGTCACAGCATCTGGGATCTTGCCCTGCCCCAAGGGCACAGCTCTGAGCCATCATCAGAGCACACACTGGCCCAAGCTGGCAGCACAAGGCACTCTCCCTTCCCCAAAAACAGAACCAGAGAACACAGACTGCTTTCCCTGTACATGGAGTCAGTTATCTGGTTTAATTCCAGCTGAGAAACCAGGGCAAGGAATATACATCAACACCGTATACTTTCTAAATCACCACAATCAAGCTTAAATTCTTTTTTTCTTCACTATAAACCTGTCCTGAAGTAGGTTAGTAGATCAGAGCAGATCTGCTCTATATTATTTATAGGTTTCCTTTTGGTTGTTGCTGCTTGGCTGGATGCTGCTAGAGGACTCCATGTTCCAGCAGTCTTTCTCTTTGCTGCAGCTTTAAAACTTTCTATTTTTGTCTGTAGGAATTCCATCTCCCTAGCTCCCTTCTCTGCTAAATTCAGCACACTGGCAACGCTGAAAGTCTTTCATCGCATGCTGTGCCAAGATCTGACTACAGCGAAAAGTGCTGCACTGTTTTGCTTGTGGGTGAGCACAGGTAGCACAGACAGCACCCAGCATTGGTGCAGATGTGCCCAGCTGTGCTCCTGGGGCAATGCCCTTCAGGGGATGCCTTCAGGGAAGGCTGCTGTCCTGTACCAGGAGGATGCTTTGGCTGGGATATCGCTGCACCAAGTGCAGTTGCCCCTCTGAGCCAGATAACTTTATGGTCAGGAGCATTTGCAGCAAAAGCAATAGTTATCTTTGGCTACGAGATCTGAATTCAGCAGCTCTGGCAGCCTGGTGTGGGGCTGCCCTCCCACAGCCTGAGGCAGGAGCCCTTAGCCTTTTCACAAACTCATAATTCAACCCCCCTGTCAGAATAAAGAGACTCTAAGCATCAGCTGAATGTGATAGGCAGGGTAGGGCTGCATAATTTATGGACCTGCATTTCTTTTTGATGAAATTTTGAGTCTAAAAGCTCTGGGAAGGGTTTCCTATATTTTATTGCATCTCTAAACTCAGATTATGTCAGATTCTATGGGCACAGTCTGTGCTTGTTAAAGAAAAACCCACCAAAGCGCAGCCTCAGATTGCTCTGGCTTGTGAGCGCTGCTGGTCCTGCTCCATGCAGAGAAAAACAGCTCATTTTAGATCTGCAGTGAGTGCTCCCAAGGATTAGTTCCTCTGTATCCAGAGGGAACATGGGCATTCACAGCATGCCAAGGATTATACTACATCACTGGGTGCTAGTCCTGCTCAGCTGCAGGATGTCTGGGTGGCTGGGGGCCAGTTTGTTCCCGGGTGCTCCCTGCTGTATCCAGAATTACAGGATCCAACTGTGTGCTTTTAAATGATTTGGCTGGGATTGCCCATGTGTTCGATATCTCTCTGTCCCAGACCCCTTTTCCATGCATTGCATGATGTGTCTGGACCTTGATGCAGCCCTGGTCAGGGACAGCTGCCCAGAACAGCTGCCAGCACCTTCCTCCCAGGTGCTCGATGGCCTGGGGCTGGTGCAGGGGTTCATTTCCAGCCACGGTAACCTCTGAAAGGATGGAAATTCGGGGTCACTGCCTGCTCTTCTGCATCCGAAGGTCGTTGCATGGAAGTCATGGCTTTGAATAAGCAGCATTACAGGAGCACAACACCCCAAGAAATTCTGGTTTCACTGCAGAGATGGGTGTCTGGAGGTCACAGTGTTGGAGGCAGAGGCTTTTGGAACAAGGACTCCCTTTCTAAGCAGATTATTCTGAGTGAATCGTTACAGGCAGTGCTGACTGAGGTCAAAGAGGCTGATATTGCCAGCTGCACTAATTTTTAAGGATTTGGGAGGCATACTGATATTTTCTGGAGATAAACCCCTAGAAAGGGGGAAAATGTTATAAAACTATGGCCCAAGTTTCCATTCCCTTATCTCTGTGTGAGTGTTGTCAAGAGTTTAAAATATGTGTGTGATAAAGCATTCCATGGAGCAGTTGCAGTAATGGTGTGTCCTGAAAAGCATCTGGGGCTGGGGAGCCCAGGAGAGCTGTGCTAGCAGGATGGGGAACCATGTCTGTCCCTCAGAGTGGTGTTGGAGCACAGGGTGCTCTGGATAGTGAGCCAGCAAGAATCAAGACCTTTTATAATGTATATTTTTAATAGGGCTAGGAAGCAGGGAGAAAATTGGAAAGCTGTTTCTGAGTGCTGCAGGCACTTGCAGGGTGGTTAGGATATCATTAGAGGGAATCATGGGCTGAGAGTTTCTCTTAATATGCAACTGAAGTCAAGAGCAAAAAAGATCTTTATATAAAACTAAAGAGCACAGAGATTGTATAAAACAAAGTGCATTCTAATCGTGTTACACAGCCTTGTCTGAGATGATGCTGGATGGTGCCATTCAACAGGGGCTGGATGGGGAGAGATTATTCCTGTAAAGGTCCTATTTAAAGGGAATTGAAAAGGTCGATATTAACAGACTAGGAAAAGAGAAATGAAGGTGTTTTACAAATACTATGTCAGATGAGGAAGTGTTTCCAAAATTGTAGAGAAGCCAATTCTGTCCTTTTTATCTTGTAATGCTGAGTAAGAGGACAATGAATTTTATCAAAGAGCAACAAAAGTTAAATCTGATTTAAGGAAAGGAAATACAGTGACAGTGCTGCAAGATGTCATTTACTTCTTGAGTGTGGTTAACTCAAAAATGGAATGAAAATGTGTGGATGTGAGAGAATCCAGGGAAGTAACAAGCAACCTTCTTAGGGGGACTGCCAGAAGGGACATCAAAACTTGGACCTTTCTGGGATCAGCTGCACTTTCGGGGCCACTCATGGCTTTTTGTGAGTGTCCCCCTGTGTGACCTCCCTCCCTTCCATGCCACAGTGCTGTTTTGGCTCTGTGGATGAATTTCTTCCCCATCTCAGGTCTAACCTGCTGCCATCCATCATTTCCACTTTGCTTGAAATTCACCTGTCAGGGCCCACGGCAACTGTGACGTGGATGTGTGGAAGAGCATCCCTGGTGGGACAGTGTGGACTTGCATTGAAGGACAGGCACCATGCTCCCAAATGCAGCCTGCCAGTCCTCCCCAATTAGGGGTGATGGTTTTGTATGAGAGGCCAGGACATCCGTGGAGACCTGACTGAGCTGCCTGCGTTAGTGCTGCACTGAGCCATGCAGAGATAATTGAAGGTGGCAGTGCTAAAGATTTGTCAGCAGTGCTGGAAGCCTTCCAGAGGTGCTGAGCTGACAGTGGTGCTGGGCTGGAGCAGGAGCTGTTGTGGGCCCACGTGGGGTGGGACCCCTGCACTGTCCCATCTTTGGTGGCAGGGATGTGCTCTGTGCTGGGGGTGTGCTGGGGTGTTCCTCCTCCGCTCTTCAGATTCATTTTGTGTTAACAAATGGCATCCCTCATCATCAAAATATTTTCCATAGGCCCTCTGGTGATTGCATGAGTGGTATCAGAAGTCATTAATTCTGAAATGTGGGCTCCAGGGGACACTTTCAGCAAGTTCAGCTGGCAAATAAACCTTTAAACCTTTCCTTGTTAAAGCTTCCCCTGTCAGGCAGGTGCTGGGCTGTCATTCAACAGCCTACAGCCCTCCTCAACAAGCAGCTGCAGCATCCCTGCTCTGCATGTCCCTATGAAGCCAAAAGGGCAGAAGATTCCCTAAGCCCCTCAGCAAAGCTCTTGTTTTCCCCAAGATAACCATGTCTTCAAAGCACTGTGACAAGATGGCTGTCATTTATACTCTTTTAAACAAAAATCGTAACACCTGATGTGTTATGTGAGCAGTGTTTCGGCTCTTTAAAATTTATTTCTGCTAATGCATCCTCTGAGGTCTTTCTAATGTAATTTGGGATTATTTGCAACTTCCAAGGTATCAAAAGGGTTCAAACCACCTGGTTGAGGTTGCCTGTTATGCTGAGCAGCGGTTGGAGAAGTGCTTTCTCTTCTGATGACTTATGGTTATCAAGTAGAAAGGTAATACCTAATACTCAGTAAAAAGCCTAAATCTATCCTGTGAAAAGGACTGAGCTCTTTCTGAAGTGCTTCAGTGCTGAGACACATCTAAATCAAGTTACTGGGCGAGGGGTGGCTCTCTGCCACAGGGTGAGCAGCTTCCCATGAACACTAACTGCGTGTGATGCCTGAGCTGAATACCCTTCAGAGCTGCTTAACAGCTTCTCTTTTCCATTTTGGTGATATCTTTCTAAATTATACATTAAACTTATCAGGCTGAGTAATGCATCACAGCTTCCCCGTGTCAGACTTAATGTTCCTTACTCAGCTGCAGCTTTGTGTTTGCCTTTCCCTTCTGTTTATCGTCAGGCAAACCCCGGGTCCTCCTTGCTGGGAGCTGGCTGTGCTGGGGATGCTCTGTAGGATTTGGGGTCTGGCTGCTGCTCGGGGTGCCCAGGGGGGTCAGGGGCTGCCCCATCCCAGGGTAAGGATGGCTCAGGAGAGCAGGACCTGCCACACTGTCAGTTGTGGGAAATGCTGTGCCCACTGAACCCATCTGCTGTCCTGGGGGATGTGGGTGCCTTGCAGTAGGTGGAGTTTGTGCCTGTGGGTAGATAAGCCAAAACACCCAAAGAATCTGTGCACAGTGGTGTGTCAGCATTGCTGATTGTGGGTGACAAGGGACAGACACCATTGCTGTTGTGATTTCAGGTGCTACAGGAAAAACAAGTAATTTGCTACTTTGCCGTGCCAATATGTGTGAAGACAGTGTTTGGTTATGTGCAGCTTTAAAATGGAAACCCAAGCAATTTTCTTCCAGTGCCTTCTCAGATCGTTGCACAGCAAGATGCAACAAAGGAGAGAGGCCATCTCTCTTGGTTTTAAGTGCTCTGCATTAATGTTGGTCTCTTCTGTGAAATTGCCAGGCTTAGTTGCTGGAATTCTGTGCCTGTTCTCCCCTCATAGAAATTGTCTCTGTGGGTGCTGAGGACAAACCTGTTCTAGAGCTGCTGCAGCTTCTTCTGAAATGTTGGTGTTGCACGAGGATGACAAAGGGGGAATTCCTAGTTTTAGGGTTCTTCTCCTTGTGTTTTGAGGCCTTCTATGTTTCTTCTGTTGGGTGTTTAATACCTCCCTGCCAGGAGACAGGCTGAGTTCCTTCTCTTTCCTTGCATTTCCCCTGAGCTCCCTCTGTATCACCCCCTGCTTGAACCCCAGGTTTTTTGGCCGTATCAGGCTCTTCAGTGTGCAGATGCTCTGCAGGACTGGTGCTCTTTGAAGCAGTCCTTTTATATTGTTCCACTTTATTTTATTCTGATGTATGTATAAATAATTGTATGCCTTCAGTAGGCTGTAGCTATTCTCCTGAGTCATATATCCACCAGCTTTTTTCCCCTCAGAAGTCAGGAGGCAGCTGTGGGAATCGGTGCTGCTTTTAATAAATGCAGTCTCTCCAATGCCTGTAGCACCTGAGCGGGGTTTTCTGAATAGCACAGGTTTTTCTATTTGTAACACACTTTCACCTTATTATGTTTACATTCTATAGCAAAACACTGTATGTTTTCAGCCCAATTAATCAGTATAATTACATGTGATTTCCAATGTCAGGTTCAGCCGAAACACTGATTCAGGGTGGTGATTAGCCCTCTCAGCAGCAATGGGGATGGAGAGCTAATCTGTGCCAAAAACTCTGATTTTGAAAGGTGTCGTTTATACTCTATTCATAAATTGAATATTTCCTCTGAACCCCCCCAACCAGTTAGAATAAAAATGTATTTTTACCTGATGGCAGTGCACTGTGTTTGTTTTAGATTGCAGCTTTGCTGTTGTTTGCAGAGGCTGCTGTTACTCAGACAGAGAGGGGATGAGTCTTTATTAACAGGATCTCTGCTCCTTTGCATTTGCCTTAGGCTATACCAAATGAACTCCTGCAATTATTTAAATCTGCCTAGTCTTCAACTTCTCTGATCCCTTAAAAGCCCTTGAATGTTCTGTGATTCTGTGGTTCTGTAATACTGTTTCTGGACAGTGCAGCTAGAGCTGCATGTCATGAAATGCCATTCCTCCCACCCGAGCTGCCTGCGTGTGGTTTATGGTGTGTCTCTCCACATAGAAGAGTAAGTCCTTGACTCCTTACAAAGTTCAAGGTTTGTTGCAAGCATGAAAGAGTCATGCAAGTTTTGATTTCTTCTTTTTTTTAATTCATTTCAGCTATGCAGCCTTTCAGAATAGGGAGCACTTTACAGACAGTGAGCTCCAAGAGTGCTTCATTTGCTGTTTCAGTCCTTTAGAAAGTACAGTTACATGGGAATGAGGCTCCCTCATTGTAAAAAAGTTCTGATCAATTAAAACAATTTGCTTTGTTGCTAATGACTCCAGACCATTGCAATTTATCAGTAAATAAGTGACTTCAAAAGCATGTTCATTCATTGAGTGCACAGAGAAAATGTTAACAGGTTCTTGGATAAATTAGGTCTCTGTTTGGTCACAGACTCTCCCTGCAAACCTCGCAGGGCTCGCTTGCCACACAGCCTGAGGGATTCCAGCTTTTGGAGAACATTACAGTTCCTGATGGGTTTTCAGCGTTCAGAGAAACGCAGATAATGGGGGGTGACCATGGGTTGGAGGCTGGCACAGCCAGGGTGGACAGGCAGTGTTGACAAGGTGAGGTGCATCCCTTTATGGGTGTTCCAGAGCTGCTGGGTTCGTGCTGATGCTCAGCAGAGGCGAGACATTAAACAGCAATTACTAAGCAGTTTTTATATCAACCACAAATGTATTTTGCAGAACCTCCTGCTCTTTCAAAATGGACCTTTTTTTAGCAGAACTTAACAGCACTAAAAAACAGGAGTCAGTGCCATTTTTGTCAGGGTCTCACTTATCCTGTGGACAAGTCTGCTGCAGCTTCAATTTGCTTGCTTGGAAAATCGGCTGTCACATCCCAGGGACAGCCAGATCTGTCAAGCTCCACACAGTTTTCCTTTATTAGTTCTATTGTGTTTATTGCCTTTCGTATGCTCTGAGGGATGATGGTTGTTCAGTGACAAGAACCTGGAAAATCATTCAAGTTGACAATGCTTTTTAGATTTCATTTTTTCCTTGTGTCTCTATCTGTTAAACAGAATGATGAGGACACAGTGAACATAGTGGTGAGTTTGCCATATTGCTGGGAACGTGCCCCCAAGTTCTGGGCTCTGCTGTTGCCATCCCCACATCCCCAAGCTGCAGTGATGTGCATTTTACCTGTCCTGCTGCAGCTTCTGGTGTGGCAGGATGTGCTTTGGTTTTCAGCAAGCAGTGACAACCTGTCTTTAATCTCCTTAGGCACGATGGGTGCTCCAGTCATTTCCAAACCGTGTGTGCAAGTCAGGACAGACGATTTTTGTGATGTTTTCCAGGTTCTTGCAGTACTGAGCCAGTATAAATGTTTCTGACATAACACCAAAGCATTGGGAAAGCTGGAGAAGATAGCAGTCCAGCTGGCAGTGGAGAATCTCCTTGGGCTGTGCACAGGTGTTAGTTATCAAATGTCCTCTGCCCAGAGAGAGGGATGCCACATTCTTCAGAGAGCTCTCTCCTGACACAGAGTCAACAGGACACTCTGCAGGGAATCCCTGCATTCACCCACGCTGGTCTCACTGCCTGTCATCTCATTACACATTCCTTTACAGGTTTCTTTAGTGCCTCCCTGGTGTGGCAGGCAGACAGCAGGTATCATGTGAAGTATCTGCCCTCCCCCAGGAGGCCCAGCAGGTCATGGTCTCCCTTGTGTTCTTGATGGCACATGGAAATGTTCCTGAAGAAGGAGAGAGGGCAGCTGCAGCTCCTGTGTCTTTGCCAAGATGAAAATCTCTACTGTCAAGTGATTTGCAAAGGCACAACTGCAGTCACCCCAAATCACGCTGCTGCTGAGCAAGCACCAAGTCTCCATTCCAGCAGTATCCAAGAGTAGAAATCTGTGGCTGGATGAGTGAAGGCACTCTCATCTCTACCAGCAAATACCAACTCAAACAGGCAGTCTTTGCTGGTGGAATAAAAATTCTCCCAGGCAGAAAACCTGTGAGGGATATGTACAAAAGGAAAAATGAGGGTGGGCATGTAAGAACCTCAGCACTTCTCTCAGAAACAACCCAATCTGCAGCCATGTCTGGCACACTTCACAGCAGACACTCAGATCAGTTCTCTGATGTGAGAGATGAAGTTCAGATCTGAGAAGTCCAAGCTGAAGAACAAAAACTGGGCTGGCCTTTTTTTGAAGGACAGCAAGACAAGGGTCTTCATTCCTCCTCCATGTTCTGTGCAGGCAGGAAAAAAGTGAAAAAAGCAGTAAATTTGGAAATTAACAGAGCACTCTGAGTCTGGATAATGCAGAGTATTGCTGTTTCTGGGATTTCAAGGACTCTTGTCACAAGCTGTTCATTCCTCGGCATTACCTCTCTTAGATACTTCTTCAGATGCATCAATACCAAAGCTCAAAACCCTCTTTGATCTGCGCTTACTTTGCCAAGCATTTACCAACTTAAAAGTACCCATGTTAAACTTTAATATTCCTGTGTCTGGCACTGGATGTTCCAACTACTGCTGCTTTTTTTGGATGTCTCAGAAGATGCCAGTGTATATAGCTGGGCCCAGTAGCTGATGGGTGAAATGAGTAATGACTTTCTGCATGTAATAGTCTGCATCTGTTATTGAAATTCAGAAGCTTTCCTGCCTTTTCATATTTTAAAAGCGTACAATGTCATGGGCATTGTGTATTCTTTTCTCTTGCTCATTTGAGTGTATACTACAGGCAGCAGCACTCAATTTATAAAATATCTCAATCTTATAGTCACTTTTGGCAAGTAAATTTAAAAAAAAAAGATACTTTCTGCATATAACAGAAACTGTATTGCTATTTGTTGTATTCTTCAGAAAGCATTGATAAAACTTCCCTGTTGTTGTTGGAGCACTCTGTGAAATAAAAAGATGAGGGAGACTCTCCAGGTGAGATGGAGCCATGGAGTTACCAAAGAAATTGATAACCCTCATGTACTGCATCTCCATACGCTCACCTGATAAATCTGCTATCACTACTTAAAAACCTAACTGGATGGAGCATCAGCATCTGTCATCAGCTCCAGCCTGAGCCCAAAAACTAAACAAAGCTCACCTTCCTCTCCTTAAAGAACAGCTTTGGAGGTTATCAGGGCACTGTCATCTGCTGGGAAACTACCAGGCTGCTCCCGTGCAGTGAATTTGAGACTGATGGATCAGGCTGAAGGGCAGTTTGCTTTGCTGTAGCTGGGCTGGAGCACCTTCTGCTCATCCCTGACAACATCTCTGTTAGCAGCCAGGTCTCTTGTTCTGCCTTGGCAGTTTGAGGCAGGATGGGCTCACCATCCAGTTTTTCATTCTCTTCTCTCACTGTATGAGAGGCCTGATTTGGGGCAAAAAAAGAGCCAGGAGGAAATGTGTGCTCCTCCCTTGAGTTCAGAGTTGTGCAGGCACTGACCAGAGCTGTTTGTCCACCCTGGGAGTGGCTCTGTGTTTGCTGAAAGAGAGAAGCAAAATCCACTTGTCAGATCTTCCCAAGAGAAACCTGAATGCCAGGAAGGGACTAGGAGTCCTCAGAAAGGTCTGATAAGGAGAAAGTCCGCTCACATCAGATGGTCAGAGCAGCCCCTCTGAGCTTCACAGCAGCCCTGGTGGGGTTCACATTCTCTTTTAAGTTTCCAAGGCATCCATGTGAGAGCCTCTGAAGTGTATGTGCAGGAGCCCCAGAAAGCTGGGCTGTCTCAAAGCCTACAACAGGAGTGCTGAGATTCTAATCCCTGTTTGTTAATCCCTGTGTCTGGGGGAATTTGAGACTTCTGAGTGATAGTGAAGAAGAAAGAAGGTGGTCTAATGATCTTTCTCTTGCATTTCAGAAGAAATTCAAGTCTGATACGTTTTTTTTTCCTTTAGGATTTGATGTTTCCAGTTGAAAGGGCTGCCTCGGTTCCTAGCTGGCTGCTGTGGGTCCCTTCCAGGACACCCTGGCTGATGTGTCACAGATGTAGGGAGAATGAAGGGAGGCCAGAGTGTCCTTGGCATGGCAGTGTGGAGTGTCCCTGGTACTCTTGCACCTCTGTGAGCCCTCACATCCAATGCACAGTAAAGGTGGACTCCAAAATAAGTACCAGAGGAGAACTTTGGATTCCTTGGCACTGGGATTACTCATGTTTAGAAGGGTTATCCAGGCATAACAAAACCTTCAGTGAATAACCTGTGTGCTGTAGGGCAGTGTCATAAAAGTTTTGCCATAGGAACAAAAATGTTGCAAGACTATCAAAGGCAACATTATGAAAGTGTTTAGAAGGTTATTGATGTTATTCCTCTGGGAATTGTATTATCAGTCACTGATATCAAAAGTAACAAATTTAAACAAGCTATAAATGATAGAGCCTTCAGAACAAGAGCAAAGAATAGAAATGAATAGGACTTTTTGGCTTACCATGTGCTGTATAGGCTGCACAGAACACTAAATAGCATTTCTCTCTTGTTCCTGCAGGCAGACATCAGGCTCCTGGAGCCCCGTGTCTTGCTGTGTGCTGTGCAGGTGTAGGGGAAGGGGCCAGGGCTGGGGAGCACCATGAGCAGGGCTCCAGCCCTTGGGGTGCTGCAGGAGCTGCTGTCTGCTCCCAGCACTGCAGAGAGCTCCCTTTCTGGTGTCAGGTGGGATGTGTGGGGCTGGGAGTGTCTGTGGCACCCCGTGAAGGGCCAAAGATGATGCTCTTCTCCCTTGTGCAGGTGGCCAACCCTTGGACTCAGCCTTGGTCCTACACCCTCTCGTCCTGCATGCTGGTGTGCCACTGCTGTGGGGAGTGTGCACAGGGTCTGAGGGGCAATCCCCTTGCAAAGGATTTTAAATGGTTTTCATCTGTCCCAAAATAGCATTGAGCTTGGTGAAGCAGCACTGAGGGACAGGATGTCTCTAGAGGGGAAGCTCTTCTGACACTCTCCTGGGCTTTTCATGTTTGGTCTTTGGAAATGTCAGCTTCCTATTACTTGGTCCACCTACAACAATACCGATTAAAAAAGTAAAAAGCAACATATCTTCAGGTACACATTGAACTGTTCTTAATTCACAGAAAAACATTAATATTTAACAGTTAATAGTGTTACTGAGGCAAACTAGGCCATCAGCGTGAGAGAAAAACTTGCACCATCTGCATTCCAACCAGAATTGGAAACAGTGCATTCTGTTGATAGAAACTTTGAAAGTGCTTGGTGAATGTCAGCAGACCTTTGAAATTAAAAATTCTTCTTATTTCAGACCAACTATTATTGTATCTCTGGCTTGGGTAGGCTGGGAAAGGACAGAAGTCACTTGGGGCATGATTTATAGTGTTGGCATTTCTGGCTGGTGATGAGGATGGAAGTGTTCTGAGCTGAGCTCTGTCTGAGCTCGTTTGAAATGCAATGATAGAATTCCCATGTAAAGGTTGCAGTAAAAACAGAAAGAGGGAGAGAGATTCTGTACTTCAGAGTTAAAAAAATAAAGAGTCCTCACAAATGTCAGCTGAGGGATCTCTGCCTCATGCTTGTTGGGGAAAAATAGTCCAAATGCAGTAGCAAATCTTTTGCAGAGCAGAGGCCTGCAAAGACAGTGGCACTGTTACAGCATATTTGGTACCTTGATATTTACATTTGTGTCTGTGATTTGGTGGGGCTTTGCATAATGTGATTTGGAACTATTCCTCTGTCTACAGGGCAGAACTCTACACACCTGCAGCTTTGGTGGCCGTGAGGGTCCTCACTGGTGCTTTGTGGGCAGCCAAGGATTGCTTTGTTTTACCCCGGAAAGAGCTGCTTTTTGCTGTTAAATCCAATAATCATGGTGTATAAATTGGGCTGTATCAGCTAGCATGTCCTTTGAGATGTTACAAAAGTGAAAAGCACAATTCAAGTGTAGGACACTGAAATATCAGGTGGCTTTGATTTTCTCCTCTGCACTACTTTACTTGCAGAAGAAATTCCACTGTTCTGGAAACGGTTGCAATGTGCAGGTTTAATATAAGAAAACACAGGGGCACTGTTCAAGTGTAAGTCTTCAAAGGTGGTGAGCTGAAGTAGCAGAATATGCCCAGTTATAGCAAGACATGTGTGTGTGTCAGTAATAAGCCTCATTTGTCAGGAAGAGTATCTTGAAGGAGTTCAAACCCAATGAAACTTTCGCTTTGCCCTCAGTGTTATTGGTCGAAAATCCTCAAGGCTTTTGCAGAATGAGTTGTAAAACTGCAGAGCAGTTGACAGGAGGGGTAGGAGGAGGAGATGCCTGGTGATTTCCATGTCAAATCTGTCTCCTTCAGCTGCAGTTGTGCTGGATGCAGCAGCTGGGTTAAAGGGCAGCTGTTGTCATTGTTATGCACTTTTCCTGAGTGAGGGTGTTAAAAAAGAGTGTCTCGGAGCAAGCTGAAGTAGGACAGGTTGCTCTCTGCAAGTTTTCTGTGCATACTTTTATCTTGGTTGTGTTTTCATATAAGAGCAGTGGCATAGCTTTAGAAGGTTATTAACTGAGTCAAACAGCAGCCCCAGCACCTCCTCTGCCTGACTGCTCAATGGCTGTGAAAGTCTCAGGCTGGTCTTTTGAGAATCCAGACATATAGTCATAAAGGACTGAGTGAAAAACAGTAAAACCCGTGGGTTTGAAGGAGGCTCCTCTGCCTCACTCTGTGGGTGAGGAGCCTGGAGCTCACTGTGGTTCTCAGAGAAAACCCTTTGGAGCTCTGGGTGGGAGCCAGGCTGTGCTGAAGGATGCACTGCTGTTGGGTGCCCTGTGTGCTGGGCATTACCAGCACTGTGAGTGCTCAGGTGCTGCAGATTTGACTCTCCTCAGACCTTCCCAGGTGACTGATTTCATGGTCTCCAGTGGGTTTGCTGCTCCAGAGCAATAAGCAGGACTGGAGATTTCCCTGCTGCATCTCTGTCCTCAGGACCTCTGTGTCAGCACCACCAGCTCCGCTGTGTGTTCGTAGATAAACAAACGCAGTCCCAGCTTATGGCAGAATTATCTTGTCCCTGTCAGCTGCCTGTGTAAGTTAAAGCTTCCAGCTGGGAGAGGTGACACAGATGAAAAGAAATTTCTATTGTCCGGAAGAATAATACCTGCATGAGAAAAAGAACAGTCTTTTGTTTTATTTTGCTGCATGTCTCGAGTTGTGCAGCATCATCCTTCTGTTACACCTTTTACTAGCACAAGAGGTACTGCTATGAAAGATAAAAAGCATCTCAGAAATCAGTTTCTTTTGGAACTTTGGAGGCCAGGAATTACAGTGTTGTATTTCTCTGTATCTTTCAAAGTGTGGTTAAGTAAACATGATCCCCAGGAGTATTCAGAGGCAGCTCTTTCTGTATAAAGTGTCTTCAAATGTATCACATTTGATGATGTATTGGTGAATGTTTGGTATTTGTTCTATATTAAGACTCTCTTACTTTGCTGCTCATGCTATTTAAATGCTGCCTGGTGATGCCCATGCTGCTCTGTGTACTGTGCCCTTACAAAGGTATTGAAGAAGAACCAGGGAGCATGTTATAAAGCATACAAACAAATTAAATCTTTATTCCCTTTAAAATAATTGCAGGAAATCTCATAATCTCAAAATAATTCTTCGGCTTTGCCAGCCTTTCAATATTTGCAGTACATAGAGCTGTATTGGCCTCTAGCCAGTCTCTCATCTCAGAAATTAGTGACTTTAAACAAACAAAAAAGCTCAAAAGGACTTGGGCTAAAAAAGTGGGAAAATGTGTATGTGTTGGAGTTGTGAGTTGGCTGACCTTTGGAGACTAGCGTGGTATCCATGGACATAAACCTTGGGACTCCAGGCCTGGCTGGGATGTGGCAGTGGTGGAGGTGGCAGGGGTGGCCATCACCCCGAGGGGACCCAAAGCTCCTGTACCCAGGCAAGGACAGTGACAACTGGCAGCAGCTCCTGAGCCAGTGCATGTCAGGATGCTGATTTAACCGCATTTAAAACAATATATGCACTGGTGTTTCTTCACCCAGCTGACTCCTGGTGTTCTCTCTTCCTGAGGAAGCTTTTGAAGGGACGGAATTTCCCCCAGCTCCTTTGTCAGCTGGAGCCAGAGGGCACGAGGCTAATTCAAAGTGCTGTGCTGGCTAAAAGGGATTTCCCAGCAGGAGGAGTCCTACTGTGCCGCAAAACCTCTGCTTTGAGTCCAGCTCTGGGGTCCTGCTCTCTTCCCTGTGCTCCAGTGCATCAGCTCAGGTGCCAGGGCTCTGCTGCATCTCTGGTAATTCTCTCATTCTCCCTATTTAAACATGCCCAGCTCTAGATAAATTAAGGCAATGGGTTTTGTGTTCAAAGTCAATGCTGGATTTTTTTTTGTTTTCATGGTTAGTGTGGAAGATTAATATATTCTAACACGTCACCCACCAGGTTGCCTTCCATAGCATGACCTCAATTAGAAATTAGTTCAAGGGTAAAGAAATTGCCGGGAATCAAACCAGTAATCTTTCCCAAAGCTAGCAATTTGGTCTCTGGAAAGGAAAAAATTCCATTACTTCTGTGTCTGTGTTGTGTGTCTGTGCCTGTTCTTCAGGTCATCCTCCACACTCAAACCTTTGAAAATGCAGAGGAAACCCTCTGGATAGACAGTGCTATAAATAGGAGAAGATTCTGCCACCCATGTGTCTGGGAATGGTTTCATTCTGTGATTTGATTTTTAGATAGCATATCAATGATACACAGATACTGCCAGTACCTTTTCCTGAGTTAACTTGTGCATACTGAAGAAACATGTAACAGCAGCCCCTCAGAACCACAGAAAACTCTTAGTATTCTCTTTTTTGGGGGTAATAATATGTGGGATATTAATCCAGTCACTGTGCAGTGATGGATGTGAATTATCTTTCCAGAAAGCTGAGATTCCTTTTCAGCATTTTGGGTTGTTTGAGGAATTCAGAGGATACCTCATGAAGGAATAGCTGTCAGAAAAGAAAAATCCTGTTATAATTTTGGGGGCGAACAGGGAGGGAGAGAGGCACAGGAGCCACCTCTGCATCCCCCAGCCATGCTCTGCTGCTCCTTCTATCCTTCTGGTTCATGGTTTAGCCATTAGGACTGGAACAGGCTGGTTTCAGCACACGTAGTACTTTATAGGTTGGACACAACAGAACTAACATGGGTGTCCAGTGCCAACCAGGGTGAGTGGCTGTGTCTGGGGGCAATTCCTTGGCTGGGACTAAATTCACCAATCCTCGTTATCCCTGAGGATGTTTTATTTCCTTTCATCCTTCCAGCAGGGAGTACAGATGCAAAACTTTCAGCTCAGAGGTATTTTTCCAAATAGAATTTTCTTCAGCTGCGGTCAGCGGTGATTTGGGAGCCCCTGCCAGTGAGATTTTGCCTTGAGCTGATTGCCTTGGCTGAGCAGCTGAAGAGCAGCTGGAAGCTGGCCAGAAATGGCTTTTGATTTTTGCTTTTAAAACAAAAAGAAAAGCAAACCACCATGCTTTTGGATGGGGACAGAAGGAAGGGAGAGGTTTTTTGTGATTATTCTGCCTGAGAAGGAAGACACCTCCTCATAAGGGGCTGAATCTGGGAAGTGAAGGGGAAGTAAAAGGTGGTTGCTGAAATGACAGGACGGTTTCCCCCATGGCCAAGCCAGCCTGGAGTGTTGCAGGAATTGTTCTTTTTGCCCCAGTGTTGGGCAGCCGTTTGCTGGCTGCCCGTGCTCCAACACCTGCCAGAACTGTTTCAGTTTTATTTCAGTTTTGTGTTTCTGCTCCTGTGAAAAATACCCACATGGAGCAGGCTGGTGCAACAACCACTGTTTTACTGGGTTAATTTCCATGGGGTGTGATGGGTAGCAGAGGACAGGAGGGCTGCCGCACCTTATGTGCCATTGCCACTTTCTGGATAATCCACCATCACATAGTTTTTCTCCTTCATTTTTCTTGGGAATCGGCACTAGATTAATGGTTAAGCCATGGAAGAAATGTAACGCCATGCCAGTCTGATTTATTGACCACTTAGTGCTGATGAAGCTTCAAACAAGAGTCAGACAGATGTTGCAGCTGCATTTTTCTTTATGGAAACTAACAGTTTGTTGCGTTTAACTGCTCGTTGCACCCTCTCCTGCTCACCCTCCAGCAGCAGTGGGGCCCATTCCTCCACCACACTGAGGAGGCAGGTGATGTGCCCTGGCGTGGCAGGGGGAGCCTTGCCCAGGTCAGGGACAGATGGAAGGGAAGCAGCTCTGCTAAGACTCTGGGCACTGGACTGATGGGCTGCTTTCCAGCAAGCACATTCCCAGAACCATCTGTAGCCCAGTCCAAGGCTCCCCTCCCAGTGCCACCCCAGTGAAGGGCTTCTGCTGTGGCATGTCCACTGTCCTTTCCCACGTGGCACCTTTCCCATGTGGAAGTCACATGTGTAATTTTTCTTTTAAGTCTTTCACATCTCTCGCTCTCCTGGTAGGTCACCATGAATAGTGGTTCACTGCTGATTTCGAGTTTTCCAAAACATAACTATTCTCTTCATTTGTGTCAAAACATTTCAGTTCACCGAACAGATTGACATTCATGAAATTTGTCAGCCTGAGGTCAACTTTTAGATGTAGACATAAGGAACAAACCTCTTGGGTTTGTGTTTATTTTATATGCTTTTATATATAAAAAACTTTCAGTGCCAGTCCACTGCTGAGGTCCACTTGCTTGTGCTGCAGTGAGGCCAGGAAGCCCTGTCATCCTGACCTGACAAACAGGCAATGTCAGGCTGTGGAAAACACAGCTATCTAAGAGGAAGGGAAAAGCAGCTGCAGAACTGCTCCTCTGCCTAACACTGGTGACAGAGTGTCCTTGCTGCCTTCTTTGAAACTTATCTGAGAGCAAGAGGCATCTTTGCATGAAATCTCTGAAGCTTATTACTTTTTATTACTTCATCATCTAGATCACTAATTGCATTAAACTAGCTGATGGAGACTGTTTGGGTGTATAGGTAATCATTTTTATTATGTGCACCTTTTCTGAATTGCATACAAGGACTGTGATGTTTCAGAGCTCCTCTCTCAGTGGGAAGAGAGCATGCGATGGTTTCCCATGTCCTCTGGCTGTCTCTCAGCTGGGACAGATGTGCCCTGGGAAGTGGAATGTTTTGAACACATCACAGCTGAACATAAAAGGTCCAGTTGTTTGTCTCCGGAAGAATCTTGGGAGTAGAAGAGCCAACAGTGTTCTTTGCTTTAGCACTTTCCAAAACTGCTCTTAAATAAGCTGTTAGCTTTTGCTTACATGGTTTCCGTGCCTCTTCCCTGTGCAACACAACTCTTTTAGCACAGGCTGCAAGAATTTGATACTGCATTCTCACAGAACCTTCACTGAGAATCCCCTGCTTGCAGTTCTATCCATAGAGGGGAAAAATGCAAGTTCCTGCTTGCATGTCTTTCTACTTAAAAAAGCTTCTCCTCTAGACAGAGGGATGTTTCTGGTTACAGAGGTCACACTTCAGGGGGCTGCTGTGCTTGCCATGTTGCTGTACACAGTGGCCTCTCCCCTGCTAGAACCTTCTTAGGCAGCCTGGAGGAGCTGGGAGATGTGACCGGCCACCCCTGATTTCAGAGGTGTGCAGGATGCTCCCTGTGTGCAGGGTGCACAGGGTCACCCAGTGGTGGTGAGTCTGCCCTGCTCCTGCCCTGGGCCACTCCAGGGGCAGTTCCCAACGTGCTGTGCTTTGGCCATCACAAGTTCCCTTCCATAGGTCTCCTTGGTGCAGGTGTCTGTGTACTGCTCCAGCCCTCCCCTGGTTTCATAAGCAAATGCTCCCACTAGCACAACCTTTGCACATGAATGATGGGTTGTGTTCCCTCTCCCCCTTGGAACAGGGCTCTAACAACATTAATGAAACATTAGAGTTTTAATTACACCATTATCCTATTTATTTTTATAAATAATTCCAAAGCAGTCATTAAAGTTTGCGAACTTAGGAGTAAATGACTTAAGCGAAAGAAATCAGCTCCTCAATCTTGTTATTATCTATTGTACAATCTCCCTGGGATGCTGCTGGGGAACCGGCGGAGTTGTTGCTGTTGTTAAGATGATTCATTTGCTCGCAGGGTGATAACACACTGCTCTGTGGGACAGCACTGCAGTGTGTGTCACAGTGGGGTGTCCTCAGGATGTGGGGACAGGGGAGCACTCAGCAGTGCCTCGCTGTCCTCCTGCAGCAGCTCTGCAATGGGCTCTTTCCTCCCTCTCTTTGTCACTGAACGGAGAGTGTGGCTGTTCTGGGTGTTCTCAGGTGACTTTCTGTATATACAAAATAGCCCAATGTGGACCAGAACTGATAGAAGCATTGGCTCATATGAACCAAAGGTCCCTTAAACCAAAACAGATTGCCTGGTGTTCATTGCAAGTGGTGGTTGCAGGACTCTTGCAAGTATTCAGTGTTGTAGAGGTTGGAAAAAAGGTTCATTCTGAGCACACAAGGGGAGCAGGAGAGTTGTTGCTTCCCCTCAGGTTGGGGGAGCCACATCCAAACTGTCATGCCTGTCTTTTGCCACCTCTATGAAAGAACATCTGTGGTCTCTGGGAAATCCAGGACATACTGGGATCTGATGATGTGATTTTTTTTAATGAGGAAGATAAATGCAGAGAGCCCTGAGCAGGGGAGAGGCCCAACAACATAACTCTTGCTCTGCTTTCCCTGCAGAACCCAGACATCGTGTTGGTGCACTACCTGAACGTCCCGGCCATCGAGGACTGCGGGAAACCGTGTGGCCCCATCTTGTGCTCAATAAACACCGACAAGAAGGAATGGGCAAAGTGGACAAAAGAGGAACTCATCGGGCAGCTCAAACCGATGTGTGAGTACCTGGAGCTGGTTTTGTTTCTTTGCTGTATATTTAGAGTGCAGTGTCTCTCACAGCCACCAAGAGCCCTGTGAAGGAGTCATTTGTCACTGTCCAACTCAGCTTGCAGCTACATGCACTTTTCCCAGTATTCAACACTTCTGGGATGCATGGTATGAGAGCTGCCTACACTGTCCCCAAAAGGATCCCCTCTGCACACTGGGAAAAAATTGTACCCATGGCCATGCACTTTTGAGAGCTGTTTGTAGGTACCCACTCACTTGCAAAGAGCCTGCACAGTCCTGGCAGCTGAATTCCCCTAATGGCACTCTGTGTTTGGGTGGTCAGTGTCAGGTCACAGTAGGTTGCTGTAGCTTACAGAAAGCCCCATAGAACTGAGTGTTTTGGGATGGGCATCATTGCCTACGGTTCTGAACTTTGCAGTCTAAAGAGTCTGCTTAGTGATGCAGAGTGATGAGAAAGTTTGGCCTCAAACAGGCAGTTCTTTGGACCTCTCTGCATCTGCCTTGGTGTACAGTATTTTCTTTTGCATCACAGTTATTTTGGATGCCTTCCCCTGGAAAGCTCATTCCAATGTGCACACAACTTTTTGTAATGAAAGACTAGACATAACGTGGGTCTGTAAGCAGGAGAAAATGAACTGCAGGAGCCATAATACCAAATCTGAGTCAACAAATAGCAGGACTGCTTCTGTCCTTGCCCTCTGCCCCTGCCTGAGTGCTGGTGTCATGCCCAGCTTCCTGTAATTGGAGGTCACAGCCACGGAGTGCATCCTGATGTGTCTCTGCTGTGCATGAAAGATCAGTCTAATGCTGACCACAACCTTAGTAATCTGAGTTTGCACCACTCCTTTGTTGCATCCTCAGCTGGGCAGGCCCATGTATTTCCTTTCTACGCAAAGCTGAAGGGTAGAAGACAAGCAGAAGATAATAAAGTAAATGACACATTTGCCCGTGGGGCTGATAGCTGATAGCCTTAGGCAGAAGTCCAGGGTGTTGAAGGTGTAGCTGAGCCTGGACAAGTACCTTAACATTAAACAGGAGAGGAAGTGGCAGCCTGTTAAAAGATCTGCAGTGCATCAAGAAAATTATGTGGAAACTACAACAAACTCACCGTAAATTTAATAACACTTGGCTCTTTTATGTCTCAGGAGGGAAGAGTGAAATTCTGCGCAATTATTCAGAGTATATATGCATGTACACGTCCCTGTTTATGGGTACATATCCTGGGAAACACATCCTTAGAAATGTAGCTACAATAAAAGCTTTGGATTCTGATCAGACCTAGAAAACAAAGAGGACACGGATAACCGTGTTCAGGGAACGCAGAGGGGCACTGCTCGCCAAGAAGCCATCAGATTTGGTTCCAGTGTGGGGTGTGCCATGAAATTCCGGAGCCAAGCACATTAGTTTCATCACATTTTTGCATTAATCACATTCTTTCACAGACTTCACAGTTTGATTGCCTGATGTTTCCAAATTTCTCTGCCCTAAAGCAGATTTGTCAATGACTTAATCAAAGTGTTGTGCTTAGTGTTGCTGGTGCACCAAGTCTTGCCCTTTTACCTGTTTTGTGTTGCAGTTCATGTTTTATTCCTCTGGACTTGGAAGCTGTGTGGGTTTTTTATTGATTCTTTTGTTTTCTTGGTTGCTGTTTTTCATAAGAAGTTCCCACGTAAGACAAGTTAGTGATGATTCAGCCAGGGTGTGTGGAGGTCTGAGGCTGCTGTACCTGCAGGGAGGTTCCCATTTCAGACCACTGATGTCATTCAGGATTAGGGGAGAGAAGCTGATACTAGTTCTGTCTTTGGGGAAAAGGCTTCTGTCTGGTCAGAGGCTGGTGGCAGTGTCCAGCTCTTGACTCACTGAGAACAAGTACCATTTGTTCAAGTCCTATTCAGCCTGAACTGAAGTCAGGTGTTAAAGCTGTTGACCTCTGTCAGGTACTACAGCTTTTCTGTCAGAATCAAGGGTAGCAGATAGTCAGTGGTGTGCAAGCCAAAGGCTGGAACCATGTTCTCTTGGCCATGTGTGCCTGGAGAACTAAAAGTGATGTGGCAGATGGCTGGCAGGGTGAATGGCATCAGTCTTAGAGTCCAAGCCAGACAAATACATCAAACTGTTTTTCCTGAAATGCAGAGACCCTGACTGGGATGATCAGGGAGTTTGTTTACATTTCTTGTATCCATAATTCACTCAGCTCCCTCTGCCTTCCCTGCCACATCATCCCAAAGTCAGTCCAGGCTTCAGCAGACATCAGGGACAGGCACCAGCTCCTGGTACCAGCCTTGTCACCTCCGTGAGCAGAGCAGGGCACTGAGGTCTGGGTACCAAGAGGTGGCTTCTGCCCTGGTCCTGAAGGAGGCCACTGAACCCAGAGATTGCTTCTTGGCTGGCTGCAGGGGTGGTGTTTCCTCATTCTGTGACTACTTCTGCTGGTGGTTATGGATTAAAACTACCTTTCTGGTGTGGCCATACAGCTCTGGGAGCTTTGTGGAAACAGCATTAACTTATTCTAACATAGCTGGTGTGTGAACTAATTAAGAGACTGAAATGAACCCATCTGAACATCCGTGAAAGGTAAATGCTGCAGATGCTCTGAGGAGTTGAAGTTTTTTCAACACCTCCAGCTGAGCTGAGATGGTAAATAATTAATTAATCAGCCTGACTTCAGTTTTCATGGCTTTAGATTTTTGCTTTAGTTCTAATCTATTTGTCACCTGCCTTAGCACTGGGACATCCATGACCTCCTGATTGTCCTCTCTGAACTATCAGTGTTGGCTTGTCAGACCTCAGTCTGGCAGGCCTCGAGACTGAAGCAGATGAGCCTGGAAGGGCTGGATACACATTCATGACCTTGCACAGGATCATTATTCTCTCCTTCCAGCCTCGGTGATGGGGCCCCTCATCTTAGAGGTGTCAGCAAAGGTCAGAGAGTGCAGGGAGGGCTGTGACACCTCCTCTGATGGCAGACCTGAGATAATCCAACTGTTGGGGGCATCCCAGTTTGGTGTCTGGATCAAAAGGGTTGTAGTGTGTTTTGCTTTCATGTAAATGCAACCTGTGGGGACATTTGTGCAAAGTGAATAGCTGTAATACATGAAAATTCTGCAGGAATATTGTCCGAGACACCTGTAAGTAATTTCAGAATGCCTTGTGTGAAGAATGGGCCTCTATTTGGCACTGCTTTCAGTTTTTCCCCCTCTTGTGCCCCATTACAGTCTTGCTTTGAGATTTCTCTGAACAGATTAGCAGATGTCCTCAGAGGCATCTGGTGGTAAAAGCAAATTCAGTGGCAGAATCCAACACAGCAGAATTCTGTATATAAACTCCATATGATCAGCAAATTGTGGGCCAGCTCATGTTGGGGGTTTCTCCAAATCATCCCCTTTTGGCTGTCTCATCCTTCAGCTGGCAAAGTATGAGTTACAAGCTCACAGCTGGTGCTACGTTGCAATCCTTATTCCAGGTCCACTATAATTAAGAGCTATCTTCCTTTCAGAAAAAGAGGTTTTCTTCATTCCTTTGCTGTGTAGAAAATGTGGGGTCCTGTTTGTGCCCCCTGCATGCAACCACAGCTGGAATATTTCACATGGTGCCAGAGTTGATGCCTCTGAGCATGGGTCATTCTCACCTTGTCCAGGCATCCCCAATTCTGTGTAAGGGAACCCATCCAGGCTCCTGGAGGTGACCTGAGCCTGCATCCCTCCCTGTCACCACTGGAGAGGGCATCAGATGCCTGCAGCCCAGAATGAAATTCAAATGGCAGCAGTCGGCATTAATACCATTTCAAGAATTGAGTTGTTGGAAGTTTTCTCTTGCCTTGAATTTATATTCAGTTTCAGTAATTGGGTTTAAGGAGGGGGTTTATATTTAATCTGAAAAGATCGGTTGTACAAAAGTCTAAATGGGATGATTTTTACATTCCCTAAATGGTTTGTCAGAGCTCCAAAGTGCCCCTCAATGGAAACTGAAGCTCTCCAGCTTGATTTAGCTGACCACATAAGAGGGCAACACGGATTGTTTAAAAGACTTTGGTTTTAGTAATGCTGACATCCAGTTTTACTGCAACAGTTTGAGCTTTTATTAAAAAGAGAACCCAACAGTAGGTGCTGGATGGGTTCCTGTATCCCACCCACCACTTGGACTTTGAGTTCCTCTGTTCACATTGTCTGCATGGCCAGAATGAGCCACCTGCCCATGAACCCCCTGCATGGCTTCTCTCATCTTCTCCACAGCCCTCCCATCACTGCAGGTGATGCTGCACCTCTAAACATGCAAGAATTGTGCTTTTCCTCTCCCTCTGACATCTGTGGTGACCTTTGTGTCCCCAGAGGAATCTCATTCCTGTGCCTCTATGGGTCACTCTAGGAAACGTGGCTTCATTTTGGGGCAAATTTTACCTACTGTACAAAGTTCTGCTTCCAAAATCAAGAACTGTGTTATTTCAGCTGCTGCATTTCAGCTGCATTTGGAGACACGGCAGTGAAATAATCCCACCAAGTGTTGACAACACAAACCCACCACTAGCAGCAATGGAAATCAACTTGAGGAACCCTAAACCCAAATCGTTTCCCGCCCCCCTAAATCCTGGGTGCTGAACCAGATGCAGCAGTCGCTGAGCCTCTCTGGGCTTGGTGAGGGCACCTCAGCCTCTGTTTGTGTGCTGTTGTTGGTGTTTTATCCCCCTGAGCTCTGGGCTGAGGGACAGGCCGGGTGGGCCGCACAGGCCCCGGCGGGGCAGGGGAAGGAGGGCCGGGACCCCGACAGGGATGGAAGTGGGACATGCTTATGAGGTATTTTTTCCGCCAAAAAAAAGGCCCAGCAAGACTTTTGTTAAAATAAATAAAAATAAAAGGAGGTAAAATGAACGCTGGGGAAGCAGAGCGGCCTGGCCCGGCCGGGCCGGGCCCGCCGCCTGTGCCTTATCCGCTGGCGCCACCTGGCGGCCGCCTGAGCCAATGCCGGTGTCACCCCCGGTGTCATCCCTGGTGTCATCCCTGGTGTCACCCCCGGTGTCATCCCTGGTGTCACCCCCTGTGTCACTCCCCGTGTCATCCCTGGTGCCTCTGCCAGTGCCACCCCCAGTGTCACCCCCTGTGTCACCCCTGGTGTCATCCCTGGTGTCATTCCCGGTGTCATCACTGTTGTCACCCCTGGTGTCATCTCTGGTGTCACCCCCTGTGTCATCCCTGGTGCCTCTGCCAATGCCACCCCCAGTGTCACCCCTGGTGTCATCCCTGGTGTCATGCCCAGTGTCACCCCCTGTGTCATCACTGGTGTCACCCCCGGTGTCATCTCTGGTGTCATCCTTAGTGTTAACCCTGGTGTCATCCCTGGTATCACCCCCGGTGCCACGCCCAGTGTCACTCCCAGTGCCAATCCTGGTGCCACCCCCAGTGTCACTCCCAGTGCCAATCCCGGTGCCTCTCCCTGTGTCACCCCCGGTGCCACCCCCACTGCCACCCCCAGTGTTACCCTCGCTGCCACCCCCAGTGCTGGTCCCTGTGCCCTTCACAGCAGGAGCATCAGGAGCATGAGAAGGGTGATGGTGCCCCTGAGCCACAGCCGGGGGAGGACGAGCACCGCACAGGAGGGACGAGAGAGCTGCGTTTGGCTCTGCTTCTCCATGTGTGAGACCCCTTGAACTTTGGGTGTGTGTAAATGTGCCAGCAGTGCCACTGTGAGCGGCTCCAGAAGAGTCGTGTCCCCAGCGGGGACTCCAAGGGATGCTGGAGCACCTGTGCTGCCCACTCCTTGTATCTGACTGAACAGACCTTCAAGGGAAGGGCTCATTTTGGAAGGCAGGCATCCCTTTGCAGAGCAGCTTGGTGCAGAGTGCCCGTGTGAGTCCGTGCAAAGGCATTATTAGCATTCAGGGGGCATCCCGAGCAAACGGCGCCATCCCCAGCAGTGAGGCTGGGAAACCTGTCCTTCACAAACCAGCAACGAGTGGAAATGGAAGGCTGGGAAATCAAAGCTGAGATGTGTGTGGGCGTCTGAGTACGAAAGGATAAATCTAATGGAAATCTCCCTCAGCCAAACTGAGACATCAGAGCAAGGCCTTTACTTCTGTCAACACCGACGCAGCGAAAATTGAAGGGACAAGGCTGCCATTTCCAATTGACCATTGCCATGGAAACACCTCTCAGTGTCAAGCCTTGGTGAAGCAGGATGTGGGCAGCAGGTTGGGAATGGGCAGTTGGACAGACGACCCGCTCACCCTCCCAGCAGTGCTTTGGGGATGTTTAAAGCATGTTTTGTCAGTCAGTCAGGAGTGTCCAAGGGCAGGATTTATGCCAGGGTTTGCAGCGAGCCATCAAGGTACCACAAGAAGGAGAGGCAAACTGAAACTTGGCCTTGAAGATTCCAGGTATTCCAGCCTTATTAGTCTATCCAACTTACGTGTTTCATGTGGGAGATCTCATTGTTGTCACTTGAGAAAAAAGACCTCTCAGATTGGGGCAGCGGAGCAGCACATAGGGTATAGGGAAAGTTTCATCATGTAGTATACATGTATGTATAAGGTGTGTTGGAGGGGATGGTACAAAAGAGCAAGATCTTTGGAACAGAAATAGGAAGTATACAGTGTTTGAAGTGGCAAAGAAAAGCATCTAAGAGCATTCAGAAAGGGTGAAATGATCAGATTTAAATGTTAGAGGGTATTTTAGAGACAAGATTTGCTTAGGGTGGAGAAACCACAGAGAGGGAAACAGTTTTAGCTTCTGCGTTTTAGCTGTTGATGGTGTTGGGTCTAGAGTGAAGGTGAGATAGTGAGGTACACTTGTGAACAAGGAGTAGCTGGGCCACCATCAGAGGTGGCAGGTGTGTGGCAGGAGGAGGGTGTGTGGCAGGAGGAATGTGGTGCTGCTGTAATGCAGTAGCTTTTAGACCCCTTCGTGCTATCACTGAAAAGGAAAGTGTCGAAGCAGTTTACAGCTTTCTTTGTAAATTATCAGGAGGTGCAGTAGGAGTCTGAACAGGAATCCAGATTAAAATACTTCCCAGAATTTCTGCTAAACATCAATCTTTTTTTTTCCTTTTGCATTCATACATTATGGCTATATTTAATCAAACATAGTTCTGCAGTGGTTTCGTTTTTTGAACCACTAAGAACCAGGAAGAGTGTGAGTGTATGCTTTTTATTAACCTTCCTTTCATAATGCACTTTCTTCCCTATAGAAATCTCCTTTCCTGCTGATTCATTATGTGTCAGGAAGCCAAGCGTGACATGTTAAAAGCCATCTTGATAGTGTTTGGTATTCAGTACTAACAATTCACCAGGCACAGGAGTCTTTCTTTAAAAGGGTGAGGAAGAAAATCTGCATATTGGATGTGCCAAGATAGTGGATAATTTGCATTAAGCATCCAGACATTCTTTTTTTGCAATCTGTCACCCTTCACTGCCTTTTTATTTTATAACCTTCATAGTATACAGGGAGCATAAGTACTAAAAAAAAGTGGCACCACGTGGACAGAAGCTGGAGCCAGAGCCCTTAATGATCAGCTAGAGCAAGGCTGGAGATGGACCTTTCCTCAGCAGCAATTGATTCTTGATGGGACTTTGCTATGCTGGAAGGACTTGAAAATAATAGGCACGGTCCATCCGTTGTGTCTTGGCTTCCAGCTCACAGCTTGATTCAGACTTAAGAACCATCATCATGAATACACAAACCACGAGTCATGATTCACTTTTCCAGACTTGCCCCCACGATGTGTTGCTCATCCCAGGATTTAGCAGCAGCAGGGAGCAAACACCACCATCCTGCTGTAAAGCAGACTTTCTGTACTCAGCAACGCAGTGCGAGCTCATTTCTTTGGCAAAGCTTTTCTGAAGTAGCCTCTGAAGAAATGACTTGATGCAAAGTTTCTCGGTAATAACTACAGTTCAATAACCTTATGTCATATAACCAAAAGTATCCAAAATACCTTACCATATTCTAATCTTACTGTCAATGTATTTTTTGCAAAACTGTTATTTGAACGTCACTCACGAGGCATAATATCACAGGTGACAGAATAATGTACCTTAAATAATGACATGAATGTGAGTGGAGGTAGTGAAGTGGCAAGTGTATATAACTTAGACATAATAACAGAGATGTAGTGTTAAGAGGAAATTCAAAACTGTGAATATACTAGAAAGCAAAATCTGTTGGGTACGATAACAATAAATGTGATTGTCAAGCAAACATAGAGGGACTCATTACTGAGCTATCTGCAGCACTTTAAGTAGTGATATGAGGAGGAATACTTGTAAACCTTATTTACAGTATTTCTGCAGGTTATTCAGACCGGCCAATAGAAATATGAATTCTGTGATATAAAACTAGACCAAGATGAGATGTCGTTAGGCAAAATGACATCTGTGGGTGATGAGGTGATACAGCAACAGGTAACCAAAAAAATAGCAATAAAACTGCTTCACAGAGCAGATCCAGGAACTCTGTTCCACCAGCTGCATGTGGCACACTAAAGTGAGCAGCATCAAAGAGGAGAACAGGAGATTCACATGATATGCTGCCCCTGTGACCACGATCCTTAGCTGTCACAAACATACCTTCCTTTGCTTCTGATCTCTTTGCATGACATGACACTGCTTACAGCTTGTGCCCCAGCCCTGTAGGCGCTTCTGGCCATACAGGGAGCACCAGCCCAACCTGCTGTTGCCATCATTTCACCCCCTCACATCAGGGACCTTCACCCTGCAGGGATCTGGGCATTTACTACAAAGCCTAAGTCTGTGGGACTTTTAACTTTGATTTGGTATATTCTGGTTAAGGACTTTAGAACATGCAAAGGAACATACCTTGCTAGTGGCAAAGACACTCCCAGAAAAGAAACTGCCAGGTATGAGAACACCTTGGAAATAATGTTGTTAACAGGCAGCACTTTCAAAATCTGCACATAAGCTCTGGTGCACACAAAGGTTAAATAAATAATATGCACATGTAAATGGCACAGAGAGACATTAAAGGAGACAGAAGATGCTTTGAGTCAGTTATTAGGGATAAAATATTTTATAAGTACTATTTCCATTGTAAGTCAGGTTGCAAATATCACTGCTATGGGGAATTCTGCGTTCAAAAAATTCTGAGAGGGAGCCTTTATTCAAATCATATATTTGAATATGATGCAGTTTAGCATTCTTATTTAAATAGCTAGCAGGCTCAGAGTCCCCAGGAAAAACCTTCAGTTTGCAACATGTGCTGCAACCTCACCCTCCTGTCCATTTTCCCAAATTACTAAGAGGTTGTCCAAGTCTGAAGAGGAACCCACACAGTGTCTGTTAGTCACTCCCAAAAAATGAGTCAGTCTTCACTGCTGCCAGCCAGAATCTGACAATGAAGACCTGGCAGAAGGTTTGCATGTGCTGTTACACTGGTGTATTTTGGCTGCTGATTTTACTATAAAGCTGATTTTGTTTTCATATTA
Source organism: Campylorhamphus procurvoides (assembly GCA_013396655.1). Lineage (NCBI taxonomy): Eukaryota > Metazoa > Chordata > Aves > Passeriformes > Dendrocolaptidae > Campylorhamphus > Campylorhamphus procurvoides. Next base: position 221,515 of record WBMV01001455.1, read on the forward strand.
GACAGAAAAAGATTCCAAAATGCTTCTTGGAATTGTGCTGGTTTACTTCAGTGGAGCAAAGTGTTTCGTTGCTTTTGGGTTTTCAGTGAAGGTTCCAGGCACTACAGGGACTGTCCTTGCAGGTACACGGTCCTTGTTTGCAGCAGACTGAAACAGAGCCAGTTACTCTACTGAGGTGTTTTTCCTTGGTACGTGCCTAATTCAGGAATTGCATTTGGAAGCCTATGGATACCAAGAGCAGAGAATAGCAAACCAGTAACCATTACTGTTGCCCCTTACAGATCTCCTTCAGTTCTGACAAAAAGCAGCAAGAAGGGGTTTCCAGTGGTCATTTGGAGTGGCTTTTGGTGGTTCTGGCATGGTTTTGAAGTTTCTGATGGGAAATTTTACTGTTCTTTTTGTAGTTCATGGCATTAAGTGGACATGCAGCAATGGCAACAGCAGTTCAGGGTTCTCAGTGGAACAGCTCGTGCAGCAGATCCTCGATAGCCACCAGACCAAGCCCCAGCCTCGGACACACAACTGTCTCTGCACTGGTACCTTGGGTGAGTACCTCAGGAGGGCACAGAACATGGCTCAGCTTCATCCACACAGGCAGCTGGGTTTGTGCTACTCAGGGGCTAAAAATGCTGTCTTGTGAAACGCTGGGATAAAATAAACTCAGAGCCAACAGCAGAAGTTTCGAACATAAAAAGGTGCAGCTGGAACTTCTGGGGAAAATCTCAGTGCTTTGTAATGTGCAAGCTCTAATAAACACCCTCCGTATATGACCTGCTCAAAAAGGCATATTCTCTTTTACATGCTCAAATTCTGTTACCAAAGCCTCAAAATTTAATGCTCTTCCAACTTCACCCTCTGAATTCTTTGCCCTGCAGCTCACTTGGTTGAAGAAATGCTCAGGTGCTAATTACAAGGTATCACTGGGATAAGACAGGTGTTATTTAGATATCATAAAAATACAGATTGCTTTCCTGTTAAAGGAGATTATTTTGTTTTGAATGAGACTACAGCAGCAAGAAACAACATCCTTACTGTTAGCATTTTATACAGACAGTGGGAAGCTAAGTGATTCACTTTTCCAACTCATCTGTTTTATAGTCACCCCTTTCTAGTAGTTTGGTCAAGTAAAGTATATGACACATTTACTAGTCTTTAGCAAAACTTATAGAGGAATGCTGTCAGTGCTTCAAAGAGTTTATTTTTTCTTCTTTTCTTGAGCAGTTGCATTATACAATCAAGACTTAAATAAGAATGATGACCTCTGAAATACCTGAGTTTGGATTAAAATTCACCCCTTAAGGCTCAGCATTTGATCCAGGCTTGCAGATCTGAACATGAATCCTTTTATGCTTCCCTTTGATGTTTTGTCTTGTGCTAAGTCTGCTCGGTGCTTTTTAACATAACAGTATTGCTTTGTTTTGTAACGGCTTGCACATTGACACACACATTCTCCATTCCTTACTGTCATCCACAAATACAGCAGCGTGAAAGCCTTTTCCTTGTTCCTGTTCATCTCTATACCTAGGAGAATAGAGAGATTTAATATTGCACTTAATCTCAAAAGCACTGTCTTGAACTACTTTAAGTGACTGGATTCAAATCTTGAGCACATAATAGAGTAGTTCCCTTTCAAGGGCAAGGAACAAAAGATCTAGCAAATTGCAGTGGCTACATGGATACTTTATGTTGCCCAGAAGATGGCATTTATAATTGTAGCCATTAGCTATAGGGAAGAGGCCTCCTCTGTCCTTTAGTCATTCAGCAGTGCCATAATTAATGTTCTTCCCTCATTCTAGGGAAAATGAATCAATTAAGGAAACAAACATCAAAAATTAATGGGGTGCTCTTCTTTAAACAGCAAAAACAATCCCCACACCAGAGTCTGTGGCTAAGGTGCCTTTGCAGACAGAATTCTTTACTTCATCATGCCTGATTTCCAAGCTTTCAGGAATGCAGGTGTTGTTACCTTCTGTCAGGCCAGTAAAGGTGCTGGCTGGCTTAATTCATGGAGGACTGTTTTCAGGTGACCCTTGCTTGAGCATTCTTCAGCTCCAATGCTGGTCATGTGCTCTACAAACACCTCCCAGAGTACAACATATCTATCTGTCAGCACAGGAACAGCTGAGAGCAAGAGAAAAACATCACCATCCTTAAGGGAGGGCAAGAATGCTTTGTATGGCTCATGTGCTATTTCTTTAATAATTTGATTAGCAACTGTAGTAGACACAGTAATGACAGGAAGGTGAGTGCTACAGTCTATGAGGCATGGTGATGCCAGGGACAGGAGCATGATACGGCATCTGTCACCTCCAGGTTACCAGTCAGGATCCCCCTCACAGGAGCAGTTGTCAAACATCCTGACATGAGCCAGCATGAGGAGCTGAGCATCTGTGTCACAGGGGCTGAGGTCCTGTCTGTGGGGCACATGGAACAGGGCTGTGTGCCACAGCTGACAGCAGCAGCCCTTGCTCTGCAGACTTGGCACTGTGATTGGGCACGTCTGAAAAACTCTGCAGCTTGTCACAGATACCTGTTCCTGTCCTCCTAACGTGTTTCCTGATTGGGGCAGAGGGGAAGGGGGCAGGTGCTACACGGGGTGAGGGTAAGGGTGCACATGTACCTGTTGTGAGGTTGCTGTCATTACACACAGTGGATCTGTGTGTTAGACAGGACCTGGACATATGGCACTGGCGAGAAATTTATTTCCAAGGTTTCTTTTCCTCTCTCATATGTGCGCTCAGTCCCTCTCACACACAAGTGCATAAGCATAGCTCTCCCTTGCTACAAACATGAGATACACAATTAGTATTGTCTTCGTTTTGCATTTACTGAATGGCAAATGTTGTTGTTTTCTGCCACAGGGGCAGGAAGCAGTGTGCATCACAAGTGTAACAGTGCCAAACACCGCATCATATCACCAAAGGTTGAACCAAGGACAGGTGGGTACAGCGCTCATTCGGAGGTACAAAATAATGATGTCTCTGAAGGCAAGAACGAGCACAGTCATGGCAAGGCCTCCAGCCGAGAGAAGAGGAACGGCAAAGTGGCGAAACCAGTGTTGCTCCATCAAAACAGCACTGAGGTTTCTTCCACCAACCAGGTGGAGGTCCCTGACACGACCCAGAATTCTCCTGTGTCCATCAGCAGTGGGTTAAACAGCGACCCAGATATGGCAGATAGCCCAGCTGTCACTGGTGTGTCCAGTATGGCTGTAGCATCAGTTATGGGAAGCTTGTCACAAAGTGCCACCGTATTTATGTCAGAAGTCACCAGTGAAGCTGTGTACACCATGTCACCCACCTCTGGCCCAAATCAACACCTTCTGTCCTCGGATGCAGCTGCACAAGGACTGGTACTTGCTGTGAGTTCAGATGGACACAAGTTTGCTTTTCCAACAACTGGCAGTTCAGAGAGCTTGTCAATGCTACCCAGCACTGTCTCCGAGGAACTTGTGCTCTCCACAACTTTAGAAGGAAATAGAAAAATTCCAGAAACCACCATGAATTTTGACCCAGACTGTTTTCTTAACAATCCCAAGCAAGGGCAGACTTATGGTGGAGGAGGTATGAAAAGTGACAGCATCAATACCAACATAAGGCAGTCACCCACAACAGAACGTAGCTTCAACTTCAATACAACCCTCACAAAAGAAATTAAAACTGAGGACACATCTTTTGAACAACAGATGTCCAAAGAAGCATTTTCCTCCACTTCTGCATCTAACACTCTCACCCTCAGTACTGGTTCAGGTTTGCTTCCATCTGGAGGAGGTCTGAGCCCAAGTACCACCCTGGAGCAGATGGACTTCAGTGCCATTGACTCCAACAAGGACTATTCTTCCAGCTTCAATCAGACCGTTCAGAGCCCTCACGTCCATCAGACCCCTTCCCCCAGCTTCTTTCTGCAGGATGCCAGCAAACCTCTTCCCCTTGAGCAAAACACTCACAATAATTTGAATGACACAAGTAGCTCATTTGTGAACACGTTAGGAATCCCCAGTGTGAAAACAGAGTCCTCCTCCCAAACCACTTCCAACTGTAACGGCACGGTGGAAACCAGAATAGAGTCCACCTCTTCTCTCCAGCTCATGCAGTTCCAAGCAAACTTCCAGGCTATGACTGCAGAAGCTGAAGTTCCCATGGAGACCTCCCAGCAGGCAGAAGGAAATGAAAATCTACTTAAATCAGGGGATCTTCAAGCCTGCAACACAGAACACTACTTACAGCCTGAGTCCAATGGGGGTATCAGGAATGGGAACAATCTCCCTATTCTCCAAGGAAACATGGTACAAGGACTCTATCCCGTGGCCCATCCCAGCTTAAATAACTCCTCCAACATGGAGCTTAACTTGGACCACTTTGACATTTCCTTCAGCAACCAGTTTTCTGATCTAATTAACGATTTCATATCGGTAGAAGGTGGGAGCAATGCTCTCTATGGACACCAGCTGGTGTCAGGTGACAGTGCCGGCCTGTCTCAGCCTGAAGACAGCAACAGAGCGACGTACAACCAGGCCGAGATGTGCATTCCTTGCTGCAGTCCTCAGCAGGCCAGCATGCAGCTCAGCAGCACGGAGAACGGAGCCAGCACCATGGCATACATGCACGTGGCCGAGGTGGTCTCGGCAGCTGCGGCACAAGGCACTTTGGGGTTGCTGCAGCAGAGTGGGCGCTTGTTCATGGTGACAGATTATTCACCAGAATGGTCTTACCCTGAGGTAAGTTCAGGGCTTTTACTTGGTAATGTTTACTGCTTGATCTTTGCTTTGTTAATAAGGGCTCATGAAAACTGTTTTGTTAAAGCTTTGACAAGGCTTTTACAATATTTCTCTTCCAAGGTGGAGCATCCAAGGCCTTTTGCTTGTCTGAGCGTATTTTTAATTAAGCACTTCAATTACCCTGACAGGGCCCTTTCTTTGCTGAACAGAAAGGTATTCTTCCATTGAAAGCAAAGTCTTTCCCACGTGATGCCTTCATGGTGCTACCTAGCCATGTTAGAGCAATAGAGTTTGCAAATTAGAGCTGATCCTTAAATTTGTTTCTGATGTTCTTAGCAGAATAATTCCAGACCTGCACTGCCTTAATGAGTTCAGCATTTCCCTCCATCTCACTGACTTTCCAAAACCAGTTGTGTATCTTGCAAATTGAAAATGGCAGCAGCACAGGCTTTGCTGACACGAAGGAATGAGGGAGGGAACAGGCTGTTTGAGGCACTAATGGGAGAGAAAGGTTGTTTTGAATTAAAAAGAGGTTTGTGTTTTTATAAGGCCGGCCTTGGGGCACTGTTGAGTCTATGTCCTAGCGGAGATGCGTGATAAGTGTTCCCGGGGGGTGAGGATGCTGTGGCCGCGGTGAGGATGCTGCGGCCGCGCCCGGACCCTCCCGCGGGCTTTGCCGAGCGATGCTCGGTACCAGCAGCCCCGGTTTGTCCCGGGAGGAGCCGCAGCGAGGCGGCACCGGCGCCGGGAGGTCTCGGTGTCCCGGGCGCTGCCGGCGGCGGCCGCCCGAGGGCAGCACGGCCAAGGGGAAGGGGCAGCTCGGCTGGGAGAGCCCCCTCCATCCATCCGTGCTCCGCCCTGCCATTGCCCTCTCCTGTCATGCCTGGGTTTTTCCCTTTTTTCCCTCCCAGGGAGGAGTAAAAGTCCTGATTACCGGCCCGTGGCAGGAAGCCAGCAATAATTACAGCTGTCTGTTCGATCAGATCTCAGTGCCTGCATCCTTAATTCAGCCAGGGGTACTGCGCTGCTACTGCCCAGGTAAGGAGCACAGCTCTCCTGCAGCTGCTGGTTTCAGAGCCTCACCATGTCATGTACATGTCCTGACCCACTACAAAAGGCAGTGCGTAGGCATCAAGAAGCTTTTCCTTTTCCTTTGCCCTAGTTAGTGTGAGAAGAGCAATTTGAGATATTGATGCATCACAACAACCACTATTTAGAATATCTGAATTAACTTTAAAGTAATTATTAGAAATAATTAAAAATAATGCTAAGCATTCATTTAGTTTTGAAATAGCAGATTAAAGAGTGGCTGTTACTCAGGGGTGAACTCACTGCTCTGCTGACTCAATTTGCCTACATTTTGCCCTTTGTCCTCGGTACTTACAGGATGAGAATATCTCCAGCCTTCCCACAGAGGTTTTCAGTAGTGCCAGCCCTCAGTATGTGACTTTCAAGTGGATGCAGAATAACTTGGCTTCATTGCTAGGCCCCAGCTGCCCACTGGAAATGCAGTGAGGCTGGTTAATCTTTGGAAACATGTGATTCTTCCTCCTGCCAAAACAACCTGTTAGGTGACTCTTATGCTTACAACATCCATGTTTGAAAATACAGAGTCCTCTCTTTTAACACATATGCTTTCCTTTCAGCTCATGACACTGGGCTTGTGACTTTGCAAGTTGCCTTCAACAATCAGATCATCTCCAATTCTGTGGTGTTTGAATATAAAGCCAGAGCTCTGCCAACCCTGCCTTCCTCCCAGCATGACTGGCTGTCCTTGGACGGTAAGAAGCATGTGATATTCTTTAAGAAAGTTTACCAAATGTAGGACTGTGAGCAGCTCCTGGGGAGAAAGGGGAGATGTAGAGGTGTAAGTTTGTGCTGAGGGGAAGGGCTGTGGTGGTAGTAATTAAAGTCCTCTCATTGATACGTCGTATTTGTTCTTTCAATGTGAACAAAATGTTGCTGTCTTTGATACAAGGTGACAGAGTGGTGTTTTCTTTTAATAGAACACTGATCATTTCCCTAAAACAGGGACTGCCCAGTCCCTAACGGGACAGAAGCATTTGCCCTGGAGTTGTCTTTCCTGAGAACTCTGAAACTTGAGCTTGTCTAGAAATTTGTATTTAATAAGCAGAAAATGGGGTGATACTGAGACAAGAGGCACATTCCAAGGAAGTTGGGGTGGTCCCATCTCCAAAGAGTAAGGGAAGGTTTGTGACATGACTGTGGAGGAACACTTGCAAACAGAAATTGAAATGGCCTTAATAACGAAGTGCACAGTCTTACATTGAGCATCAAAATAGAGTTTGCCTGACTTCAAAGTATTGTAAGATTCTGCAGGTGCTTTTCATCTGCCACTGAGACCTCTCTGCCTGTGGAGTGCAGCTGACACTGTGTGATGCCTCAGTGCTGATGAATTCAGAGAAGCTGAGAAGGTGACTGTGAATGCTGTCTCTGGTGTCCCTGCAGTTTGGGAGCTCTTGGTTAGTTGGTCAGCTCACAATTAGAGATTGTTATGCTGTGGTGATGGTGAAAGGGAGGGGGACTGCAGTAGTGAACAAACTAGGGCATTGCTAACAGGGAGGGAAAAAAAAAGTAAGTGAACCGCTGCATTGCAGAGGCCCTTCAGGGAATGAGACTGAATAATTATACTAACCATGACTTACTGAAGCCTCTGTCTTGATACACAATGCTCCAAAGGGAGCAAATTACACTTGTGTTTAAAGGACCAGCAACATCTTCCCATTTATTGTTAGAGAATAAATGTTAGCTTAGCTAGCTAAGGTATAAGCTATGTGAGTTCATTCTATCAATTGAATCAATACACAAATCCCTGTCTTCTGTGTTTGCTTTAATTTCCCAGCTTAAAATCCTTGCCCTACTGCCTGTTATGTAATCTTGAGGGAGGGTTTTCAAGAAGTATTTGGAGTCACAAAATATTGACAGGAACAGTCAGTGGAACAGTGAGTTCCTTTGCACTGCACTGTTAAAATTCCAGCTGGAATGACCACTGCCATAGAGGCAGAGTTAACAACCATACCGTAAGAACAGCATAGGAAAAGAACAAGCAATTTTCATCTCACAGGAGTTTAGATAAACAACTCTCTTCCACAAATCTCTATTTTAAAGTCAAATTATATGAACTGTATGTTTTCAGTTACATTAAGACAAAAATCACATTTTTTTGAGCACGGCACAAGTACTGGCCTTTGGGAGCATGGAGCAGTCCTGCAAATGACTGGGAAGTGTTGTGGGACCATCTTCCTCCATTCAGCTTCTTCTAGGACTGTATTGAGCTAAGTTCAGGAATGTGCAGGGAACGATTCTGAAGGTGGCAGTATATCTGGTACCATCCTCTGAAGGGCTCCTTCCTTTGCTGCACTGTGAAGGATAGTGCCCCCTGTTCTGGACTATACACAGACATGCATGTTTTATTCTCAGTTTTCCTAATTTTACCCCATGGAGGAGTTAGATCTTTTAAAAATGGACAAAACACCAGCTGCTGGTGTTCTTGCAATGTTTTCCTGTTAATTAGAATAGTGGTGTTCTTTCTTTTCAAAGTAAGCTTTTCTTCTCATAAAGGAAGCACTATCATGTGATCCTCATCTCCACTCATAAACTTGGCAGCCTTTTCTTTTTTCTGTGTAGAACTGTTAGTTTTTAGAAGCCATCATGTACTTCTATAGCCATTTGACCTCACTTTTCATTCACTGTCTGTAGAGAGATTCTCTTAAGAAAGAAGAAGAAAAAGCAAATGAGGGCTCTTCTGAACTGAAGGGCAGAGACCTTCTTATGGCAGATGCATAACAAATTATAAAGGCATTTCAGTACAGATTCCCCGTGGAAAGCATGCATGTTTGCCCTCCACTGAAGCCTTTGCTGCTTTCATAAAGTGTCTGAAGAGATGGTGTTTCCTTGGTGTGGGATGTGATCAGAAATTCCAGGGAAACGGGTAGGGATGCTCTTGCCATTACATTTATGCATCTGCAGGAAAGAGGACAGAACTTAAAAATAGGACCAGGCCATGTGTGTATTGACGTGTGTGTGGGATGCACAGAGGTGTGACTGCTACTGAATATAAATGGCACTGATGCAAGAGCACCTGACAGGCAGCCTTTCAGCTACTTCTGGGTTCTCAGTGAATGATCTGGTTGTCTTTCCCAGCTGGAAAACATAAAGACCCAGGGAGATTGGTGGCTCACTTGTGTTAGCATGACGTTGCTCTACCTGTGGTATCCAAACTCTCGGCAGTCAGCAGGTGGATGGACTCGTGCACTCCTGCTTTCTGTGACCATACAGTGTGCATGTGCTTTCTGTGGCATTCCAGTTTGACAGGTACATGATTTCTGTAAGGTGGTGGTAAGGATGCAAGGTGGTAGATGTTCATCCCCAAAAACCTTGGCATGTGTCTATTTAGTGGGACCAGATGCCCTTCTTAGCATGCACATGTGATCAGATGCAGGACAACAGAGTCATGTTGGAGAGCTGTGTTCAGTATCAGTGAGGTCCTTAGGAATGTTGTTTTGCAGCCATAAGAGACTTTTGGTAGGAAAAAAGCCTGTGTTCATAAACAGTATCACTGTTTTTCTCTCATCTTTCTGTCTGAGTAGAGGTGATGGGATGTTTAATTTTACATCTTGGATGTACCATAAAAGATTATCTATTTGGGCTCTCTTTGGGAAGAGGGGTAAATGTTTTGTACCATGTTACAGGCTGCCATGTAGCTCACTGGAACATGTGAGCATTGGTAGAGGACAAAGATACCTTGTTCCTTCCCAGGAACTACATAGTGAACCTAACAAGTTTCTATTCATCCTTCTCTCTGCTGACTCCTCTGCAGTGTGGAGGCTTTGTCTGTTGTGTTCATATTCCTGCTGAGATTTCTTGGGTAGTTTTTTTCCTTTCACACACCATTGCTGAGGACACTGTTTCAGGAAGCCAGTTTCCTACTGCTCTGACTGCATTTCCCAGACTGCCCTTTTCCATTTGGGCGTAATGTGATTGAATTGAGTCAAGGAGTGCTTAATTTTCTGTGCTGAGTGTTGTCTTCTGAGCCAGCCTGACTCCATGGTTAGACATGGGATTCCTCTGGGGAGTCCGTGTTCGTTCTCAGGGCGATGATTGAACACGCCCTGCCGACTCGGAGCCTCTGCCGTGGGGCCCGCGGCTCCGCACATTCTCCGGTATTCTGTCAGGTTTTAACGCTCTGCAAGTTTGCCTTATCAGAGCAGTGAGTGAAAGTACAAATCCTGCGTGTGTAGGTGTGTGGGTGACCGCGGGTGTGTCGCGTCCCGCTCGGATGCCGCGTTAGCTGCGCGTTTGGGGTGGCAGGAGCGATGCGCGGTCCTTCCCGGTGCCGCTGCCCGTGGGAGCGCCGGGTGGGCTCTCCCGGTGGGAGCAGCGGTGGGAACGATGCTCGGTCTCTCCCAGTGGGAGTGATGCTCGGTCTCTCCCTGTGCCAGCGCCGGTGGGAGCAGCAGTGGGAGTGATGCTGGGTCTCTGCCGCTGCCGGTGGGAGCGATGCTGGGTCTCTGCTGGTGGGAGCAGCGGTGGGAGCGCCAGGTGGTCTCTCCCGGTGCCGGTGGGAGCGATGCTGGGTCNGCCCGTCCGACGGGGCAGCATCCCTTTGGCATCCCTTTAGCATCCTTTTAGCATCCCTTTTTGGGGGCGGCGGGGGGCCCTGCCATGGGCTGAGCGCGGCGGGGGACGCGGCTCGGCTGCTCCGCTCCCCTCCCGAGCCCCCGGGCGGGTCTCTGCGGTGCGGGAGCGCTGTCGGGCGATGGGCCCGTCGGGGTGAGCGGGGCCAGGGCTCCCATCCCCTCTGTCCTCTCTTCGGCACGCCGGTTCCGAAGGGCACAGCCGTGCCCCGGCCGCGTCTCTGCTGGCCCCGGGGCGAGCAGTGGCCCCGGTCCCCGCATGCCGCTCCCCGCCGTGCCCCGCACCGAGCCCCGCACCGAGCCATGCCGGGCAGCGCCGGCACCGGGGGCACCGCTGCGAGCGGCACGGCGGAGCTCCGGGTGGCTGCGAGGATGCGGGAGGCGACAGCCAGGTCTGGGGGGAGCCTGCTCTGCCCGCCCATGCCGGGGGGGCTGCGCCAGATGCTGGCTGAAGTCTCCGCTGATGCCTTGTAGACTCCTAGGTCAGTCCTCTGGCGCCAAGTGCTGTCACGTTATTTACCTGGGAAGCAGGTAGAGGGACTGCAGAGGGGTGCGGGACCCCCAGCCTTTGCGGGTGGATGTGCAGATGTGACTGCTTCCAGTAAGTATTACAGGATAATGTGTCATGCAGTGCTTGTTTGGGTTTCAATCTGCATGTTTCTGTGTTGTCCCTCACTCTGCTGCACTTCCAGCGTTACTGCACGCCTTGCTGCTCGCTGTTCCCCATTTCCCTGTGCCCCCAGCTGTGGCACCTGGTCGTGTTTCCTTCTACTCGCCCTCCCTCGCTGGTCCTCAGCCCCTCCTGGGTGATGTTGTGATGCAGACTCGGAGTTGTGACAGCACTTTAATTGTACCATCCCGTGTGCAGGACAGATTGCATCTGAGCACCTCCACCTCACAGCCTCGGGTTCTGAGCTGCTTCAGCAGAGGAGCAGGTCGGTGGTAGCCCAAACCTTGGGGATCTCAGGCATGCTGAAGACACACACCTGCTCTGCACCACGTTACTGCAAAACTTGTTTTGCAGCGTGTTTTGCCACAGAATGGGACTAGGAAAGGGACTTCAGGAGACCATGTAGGCCACTCCCAGTTTAGATGGGGTAAACGTGGCTGATGTCAGACTTTCTGAAAGCTTCCAGTGAAGGAGATCTCGTCTCTTTTGCTGACCTGTTCCAGTGATTCATAGTTTGTAGCTTGCAGCAGTTCCTATTTATCTAACTTTGCAGCAAACAGAGGCCATTTTATATCATCCTGTTCATCAGTCTGGTGATTTCTGAGTGAGTATTTTGACTCCTAAGGTTGTAGTTTTAATAAGAGAGAACTTGGGTTAGGGTTATTACCGTACACATACCATATACAGTACTTTAAGCACAGATACTGCATGATGCAGCATGAAGTGTTTTTTTTCCTGTTTATAGCTCCTTTAGCATGTAGCCCTTGGAGGAGGGAGTCTCCAGGAGCCGTGGGTAGTAGCTCTGTGCAGGTGAGAAGCAGCACAGCATGTCCTCCCAGGCTGTTGCTCTTCCCATACATACATCTAGAAGTGCATCTTTCGTAGTGTTGGCACCCATGGGAAAGCAAATTTCTGACCTGAGATGCAGAGACTGACCTTAGGTGGCCAACTTTTTACACAAATTGCAAAATAGCACATGAAGTGATGTCTTTAGCAGTGTGCCCTACCTCTAAAATACATGAAGTCTACATGACATGTCTAAAACCTTCCTTTGTTTGCTGAAGTAGCTGTTCCTGGATAGCATTAGAATCTCACCTTCTCTAAGACCTGGGAAAGAGCAGGCTGAAAAATAGGACAGCAAGTGCTTTATTGCTGTTGGTATAGACTGCCACTTGGGGTAAAGTCTGCCTGAGCCACTCTCCTCTTTTCTAGTAATGGCATGGTGAAGAAAAGCAGAGAACTACCCTATTTTGAGGGAGCACTGACTGCTGGGGGTGATAGGATGGCATTGGAGTAATAGCTCAAGTCCTACATCATTGGAAGAACTATGGGAAAAGAGTTGCCAGTAAGAAATAATGCTCTACTAGGTGGATTAATGGCTTAAAATCACTGACAATGATTGTGTGTGCAGAAGGGGATGACTTCATTATTCCTGCCCATGCTCAGTAGTGTTCATTTCTTGTATGAAAGCATGGGCTTTCTTCAGCTGCTGCGTAGGCTCAGAGCATACATACAGTGTTTTCCTCATCTCATGCCTCAGTAATTGTGACATTTCTCACTAATCAAAAGTGACCTGCCTCAATGGCATAGATAAGCATTTGTCCTAGAATATGAAGTAAAAAATTTAAGTGCTTTCATTTGCTGGTAAAGACCGAGACCTGTAATAACTTGCTGCTAAAGAGAGGTTCTTGTAAGGTGCGTTGAGGATGCTGCCACAGTTTAATTTCAGAAATAGATGTTCCTGCAACATTTACATCTCAGGAATCAGTACTAAGCCAGATCAAATTGCTACTGCAACATGGAAGCTGTTTGGGGTTTGTACTGTACAGAAATATTAAACAAGATATAGACCAGTGATAGATGATTTGCAAAACAGGAACAGAGCAGTGGCACTCTGAGTGATGTGTCCTCAGACTGCTTCCATCCCCACCCACAGCTTGCCCTGGATGGGAGAATATGGTGTATCTGGCTTGCTCTGCAAAACAGAGAAATGTGTTTGTGCTGCCTGGTTTTTTTACAGTGCTCAGCTGTCACACTTGTTCAGTTCCGTCTGCGTGTGCTCATACAGTGAATGATTTAACACAGAAACTGCTGGTAAAGAAATGGCACACGCTGAGAAGAAGGCAGGGACCTCAGTGTGGCTTCTCCCTGCCAGAGTGTTTAAGCACAGTGCTTGGGAACACGTGCAGATGCAGATCTTGCACACAGTGGTTAGGCATCTGTAGGGGAATGATTGTATGCTGGGCAGATGCAGCCCCAGTGGAATGTGCAGAAAAGCATGCACTCTCATCCTTCAGTCTTCCCAATCAGATACTGTCTGTCATTTTGGTTGTGCAGCATGGCAAAAAAACCCAGACCTCCAGGTGAGAGTGTGAAAAAAGAGAAACTGGAATAGACATCACTTGCTGCTGAGAAGTGCAAATTTATTTTTCATCTGTATTTTCAGCAGTATTTCCCTTGTAATAGTTCTGGCTGTGCTGCAGAGTCACACAGGGTGGCACAGACAGTTTCTTGTTGTTTGCAGCTTGCTTGGCAAAAGGACAAAAGATCCTTTGAGATCTGTACTTGTCCAGTACAGCAGTGTGCAGAAATTAGAAAAGCAGCTCTCTGGGCTCATTTCTTAAACTTGGCCTGTCAAGCAAAGGAGGACTTGTCACTCACTGCTGTGCCTTGGTATCCTCTTAGCTCCATGCCCTGGACCCTGGTGGTGTTTTGGGTACCACACAAAGGAAGTGCAGGACCTGATGCTCAATGAACATGTGCCTTTACTACCTGTTGTAATAGAGCATGAGTAAAGACAGTGCTCTGAGCTGTGCCCACCTGCTGGGGACACAGCACTCACAGGTCAGAAACAGGAATTCTGGAAGAGGCCTTTGGGTTAGACAGTGTGGATGGCTGTGCAGATGAGTGGGCTGTCAGGGCAGGGTGTGTAGGTGAAACATTTGCATGTTCTGTGTTTTAGCTCCCATTTTAATAGAGGGTCTGTGCAGGCAGGAGCTGCTGTCAGGCTGCACGAGGCAGCCCCCAGTGAAAACTTGTGTCATGTAAGTGGCTGGCATCTGTTTAGATTCCTACTGAGGAAATCCAGTGTTTATTGGGGGACAGCAAGGGAGACAATGTAGGTGTGTAGGTGTGACTTCCAGAATCCAGGAGCCCAGACTAACTGCTTTGCTCACTGAATTTTCCATTCACTGTGCCTGCTGTGCTGGCTCATCAAGCTGTTGGTATAGGCTTGCTTTCAATTCATCATGAAGCGATTTGGGCTGAGAAAACACCACTAGATTAAACAATCCCTGCCAAAAAAACCTGGTAATATGAAACAATATCCAGGTTGTCTGGGCATAACTGAAAACATACATGCTGTAGCTCTGGAAGATGCTAACCAATGTAAACAATCATGTATCCTTAGAGGATTTGTACTAGAATAGTTTTGCATCTCTAGAAATGTTTCTAATGTATAATCTGCTATCATTACTGGGGTCAGTCATAGGCTCTCTCACAGTACAAATGAAAATGAAGCTTGTTCTGCACTCAAAAGATGATTTATGTTTTAGGGAAATGAGACTCAAATCAGTTTCTTACTAGTGGTCAAAATCTGACCAAGCGGCTGCTGCTGGTCCCTCCCTCCTGGGACAGTTCAGCGCCTCTCAGGCTGCCACCACCTCACGCTGTTATGCTAAGGAATGATGGTGAGAAGTAATTTTGGTGTTACATTGTTATTGTTAAATTTGAACAAGAGTAAATTCCAGAAAAGATAATGTTCAGAATGTTTTCTGTGAAATTATGAGGGGTCTTGGAGATACAGAAGTGTAGTTATTTTGGGGGGAGGAAGCTTTGTAGAGCATTTTCAGAAACACTCTCTGTAGTTTCCTAAAGAATATTGTAACATTTCTTGTATGCATTCCTTGGTATGCAAGGGAAAAACTCAGTATCTACTTTTTTTTGCTCACAAAATAAATACTAAATTCTATCATGAAAAGCAGAGTCCTTGGGCAAGTATGCATGTATGTATTTATATGTAAATATGGGAATATGTTTGTATCATGCATCTTTGGTGCCTTTGGACAGAGTGAGGGTGCTTAAGTGTAAGACATCTCCTTTGGCTGGGGGTGTTCAGTTTTCCTGTAAAATATAGCAGGAAAAAAGCTTATTTGGACAGTGATTTGTATACTGTTGAGCTGTTGTCTTCAGTGCACTGCAAATGAGGTGCTTGTCATGAGATCTTCTGTTGGCTTAAGACACAAGGAGGTGGAAACTGTGTTCCTGTAACTCCAGTGCTTGCTAAGCAGGTAGCCCTGCACAGACCCCTGAAGTGAGCAAGACAGAAAAGATTGTGACTAACAAAATGAGAAATAATGTGAGATAAAGGGTCTTGAACTTCTCTAAGTGATACTTTTAACATTGAGCCTTATGGCTCATGTAGCCCAGTTATTGCAAGGTACATCTGCTGGCTCTTCAGCAGCGTGTGGACTGTGCTGGCTATGCTCCACATGCTGCTAATTCAGTGCCTGCCCAGGGCTGTTGGTGGGAGAGGAGCCTTTCACCTCATTTGGAGTTCAGGGGGATTCTTTGGTGTAGGAGTCCTGTCCCTTGGCTGTCCCCCTGTGCTTAAAGTGTCCTTGTTTTGTTAAGGGTGTACCAACTCTTGCAGGATAGCTAGTTGCTGTCTTCGCTTTCCCATTCTTGCTCTTTCTGTCCTTTTTTTCAGTTGGGGTTTGTTTTTTGGTGTTTTGGGTTTTTGGGGTTTTTTTGGTAGATCAATGCAGTGCACCCACTTCAGGTGAGCAGTCCCTTTTGAAAGGGACACCTTGGTGTAATTGATACATGGAATTATGAAAGCACTATACATAAATATTTTGTTATTGCCATCAGTCGTGGCTTTGTTCTAGCTGCTTGGGCCACAATGTGGAAAAATGGGCAGCATAGAGATACCTTCCTGCACTGCCACCCCACTTAGCTCATTTGCTGCCTGGAGCTTTCTGATTTGAGGGTGTGCCCCGAGCTGGGTAAATGCTCTGCTGCACACTGAGAGGGCCCCAGCTCCCTCCATGCTCTGCTGGCACTCCAGAATGTTTGTTTCCACTTTCCATTTTGCTAATAGCAGCGTATTTCTAACCTGCCTCATCAGGTCAGAATCAGGTAGTCCTGCCCTAAATACTTTCCAGGAGCACTGCCAGGTGTCTCAGTCGGAATACCTGGGAGCACCAGATGCTGTTTCTATTTCCTAAGAAAAGTTCCCTGCTTTTATTTTTTTTTGTTAAGTGTTTCTGTCTGGGGGCAGTGCTGGTGACAGATGTACCTTTGGTAGTTTCAGTCTTCTGACAAAAACTGACAGGAAGTTCTCAGTGTCTTCAGCTTGGGATCAGGAAATGTGGAGTCTTCATTACAGATCACAGAGCCCGGTGAGAAGAGTCTGGAAAACAGACACAAAGATAGGGCCCTCCCTTTCTGTTTCACAGTGGTTGCAGCTTGAATAAACAAAAAGTGGGGGAGAATAGTAATCTGCACAGTGTACTTCTGTATCTCCCTGGAATCATTTTCTCCTTCTGTTTCCAGGTGTACAGAACAGTTATTGTTACTTGACCCCTAAATGAGTAGGAGCAAATGCCCAGAATATTGCAGCCCTGGGCTTGTAGATCTGTAACACCAATTCGAGACAAATTTCTCCTTTTAAAGATGCTCCTTTTGCCTGTACAAGGATGAAGGCTCAGATGTGGTACCCGGCATGCATGGCCACTCTCAGCTCTAATAAAATGCAAGTACTGGCACTCAGCTAAGAGAGAGTGGCGTTACCTGTGCAGGAAGGAGCCCTGCTTGGCAAACCTGGCCGCTTCCCCAGGTGCCTGAGCTGTCACAGCTGTGTTTGCACAGGCCTGCAGTGAGAGGGGCTGGCTCAGCAGGGCCAGGTCTCTGCCAGTCTCTGCAGTGGACGTGCTCCGCCTGGCAATGGGGAGGGAGGAGACAGCGGCGTGGACTGCACTGCAGCACACTGCAGCACTCCTGGAGCAGAGATTGGCTGGGCAAACAGGACCTGTGTTGCTGCCGTGTGCTGACCGCAGCCCGGGGACAGGGCCCTGAGGCTGCAGCAGCACCGTGGGTATTTCATCATGTAACTGCCAGGGCTTTGCCAGAGGCTTTGCAATTAGCAGGACAACTGAAGGATTAATAAGGCACTGATAATAAGTGTTTTGGACTAGTGAGCTCACTTTTGACAGGAGGTTAGACGGGAAGTGCTGGCCACAGCCCTTTATCCCTGGCTCTTGAGCAGCCAGGGTGGGGTGCTGGAGCTGGGCAGAAGGGAGAGGAGCTGTTGTCTGCTGTCAAACCACAGCAGCCTCTTGGGGAGAAGGAGACGCCTCCAGCCAGTGGACCCAAGCTGTCTTACACTGATGGTCTGCAATATAGTCCTCAGTGCAGTGTAGCAGAGATCCACATCTCTCCAATACTCTCTAGTGAGAGCTGTGCCTTGGCGTATAGTGTGCAAATACTACAAATTTCTAAGGAGGACTCTGGGTGTAACCAGGTCACTTGGAGAAGACCTGCTTGCTTAAAATTTGATCAAAGCTCTTCCATTTTGGTGTATATATTCCTTTTGCTGTCAGTGGGCTTTGTTCTGGGGTTATCAGTGTTCTGTACCACCCATCTCCATAATGCATGAAACCAAACAGAATGAGGGCTGTCTTTTTCCCACAGTTTACTACACATGCTATTAGCATGATAGCAAGATTCATTAAATGTTCCCTAATCACAAAACAATCCTGCCCAGCTTCACATGAGTTACATGAAGCTTATCCCATGTGGGTCACAGGACAGAAGGAGCGCTCTGTGTCTGCAGCCACTTCCTCTGCACTGACTGGCCCTGATCACAGTTGCCTCAGTAGATCTCTACAACATCAGGTCCAACAATGATCTGTTAACCTGTCTGAATCTCCCTGCTCCACCATTCCAGTGGTGGTAGCTGTAGGATAGTGCTACATTGCAGTGCAAGGAGGAGAAAATCAGTAGCACAGCCCTGAGACTTCTCTGGGGACCAGAGAGCTCCAGAGTCACACTGCTTTCCAGAAAGGGGTTGTGGGATTGTCCATGCCCATGTGCTGATTGTTGGTAGTTCTGTATCTGGCACTTGGCTGAAGCTGTTTTCCAGGAAAGGGATCCTGCCAGGGAAAGAACAATTGCCTTGTTAAAGGCTCCTTTTCCTAAGCACATAAGGAAACAGAAGTGGTTTTTATCTCCAGGTACCATTATTACATGATTCCAGGAGGCAAGCCAAGCTGAATTCAGGACTCTTTTAAAGTAGGGGGTTGACTCTAAAATGGCAGGTACGATCCTATTGATGCTCTCTAGATGGCTTTATGTGCTTAGGGTTTGTTCATGTTTTCAAAGACCTTGCATTACCCCTGTTCATTATTATGTGGATACAGCTGGACTCACAAGGAGAGGGATCTGTCTTTTGCCTGCATTTTTTTTTCTTCTGTCTGTTTTCTGCAAGGAAGTTCTCTGGAATTGCAGTCAAAGGGTTGCTGCAGGAACTTGAGGAGCTAGGATGCTGCAAGGCAAGTGTGTGTGTGCGTTGCCAAGCAGAGCAAATCTCCTCTGTGACTTCCAGGGCAGCTGTTTGTGGCTTCCTGCAGTTGGCTGTCAAAACCTGAGCTTCCTTTCCATGGAAACATCCTTATTTTGGCTTTCTCCAACCTAGATAACCAGTTCAGGATGTCAATATTGGAGCGACTTGAGCAGATGGAGAGGAGAATGGCTGAAATGACAGGTTCCCAGCAGCACAAACAAGGAGTAGGAGGCGGGAGTAATGGGAGTGGGAACGGTGGAACGCAGGTGCAGGTATGAACCCCTCTGTCCAGAAGTGGCAGCTTTATGCATTCTTACCAGGGTTTGTTTGCAAGGGGAGGGGCTTGGAAAGGATTATATTTCATCCTAAATAACAAGTCTGGTTTGTGGGAGTCTAACAGCAGTTGGCTTTCAGTTGCATTTGCCACTGTCTCAGTACTTGCAGAAGGCTGCTTGCTCGGGGCAGGGTGCAGCTCCTGTCCGTGGTCACACTGGTGTCTGTGTGGTGTTTCAGTGCGTTTCTGGAACTGGGACCCTGGGCAGCTGCTTTGAGAGCCGTGTGGTGGTGGTGTGTGAGAAGATGATGAGTCGTGCTTGCTGGGCGAAGTCCAAACACTTGATCCATTCAAAGACTTTCCGAGGAATGACACTGCTCCACCTCGCTGCTGCCCAGGGCTATGCTACCCTGATCCAGACCCTCATCAAATGGCGGTAAGACCCAGCCTCTTGGGCTCTGGGGTTTCACTACAGGCATGGCAGAAGCATGCATAAACTCTGCTTGGTCCATAGTTCTGGTTGTCCTGTACAAACAGCCAACTCCTTGAACTTGTTCCCATTCCCTGATCTAATGGGATCTGTCTTTTGAGACAGCAAGTCCAATCACTGGATTATCATGCTCTTCAGGTCTCTGGTGGGGGCACTATGTGGAGTAAATACATCTGTCATGGCCATGTACCTGGCTACTTCTCTGTGATATGGTGCACTGAGTAAAGCTGTGCTTTGGCAATGATCCTGACATAGCTGCAGAGCATCATTCATTCTGTTGTTTCCCTTGCAGTACCAAACATGCAGACAGCATTGATCTGGAGCTGGAAGTTGACCCTTTGAATGTGGATCATTTCTCCTGTACTCCTCTGGTAAGAGCAGAGTCTGAAACTTCTAAGAGGGTCTAAGGACTCTCTGGAGTTCTTTCTGATGTGTTGTTTTCCTAATGTGTTTCACTCTCTGGAGAGTAGGTGTTGTGTGTCCTGCTCTGTTCATGGTAAGACATGGTACTGTCAGCTTCCTGGCATTTTGTTGCGAGAGAGCACCCAGAACAAAGCCTTGTCATTGAGTAACCTGAGGAAAGGGGGCAGACAGGTGGTTCTGGTTTGTGTTTTACACAAAATCTACTCTTCACTATCATGTTATGGAAAGGACTCAACATGACTTCTTTCAAGTTGTTCTCTGTGACTGTCAGTTGTAGAGGTTGTAAAGTCATTACAATATCTTGTTCATTGGAATAATGAAATCATGACTGAGAACTTAGACAAGCAAAAAGCCGAAGCAGGTGGAACCAGAGTTGCCAGTTTACAACAGCAGAATATGGATTTTATTGTTCCCAACCTTTGATCCTGTCCACATGTTTCTGACCTCAGATATTCCTCTGCATATGAGGCTGTTCTGTCTCTGCAGTGATGCCAGTATCACCAAAAGCCCCTAAAACAAAACAAAATGTATTGCAAAATAAGAAACTGTCACACTGTCAGCTTATATGCATGGAGGTTTCTCTGCTGTAGGAACAAACAGCATGTATTCAGTCCTCTATAATGGGCTTTTGTTGGGATGAGACATTTTTAAAAGTCCTTTGCTGGCTTCAAGCATGTCATGATTCTGTTTATCATTTTTCCTTGAACTGGGGACCAGATTCCACTGCATTAGCAAGAAAGGAAGGAGAAGGCAGATCACCCAATGGGTCAATTATCTTTTCTCCTTTAGATGTGGGCCTGTGCCCTGGGCCACATGGATGCAGCTGTCGTGCTGTACAAGTGGGACCGCCGAGCCATCTCTATTCCTGACTCCCTTGGGAGACTCCCACTGGCCATTGCTCGGTCTCGGGGCCACGTGAAGTTGGCAGAGTGCTTGGAGCAGCTACAGCGAGATGAACAAACTCAGCTTGGGCAAAACCCCAGGATTCAGTGCCCCTCGAGCACAGACTCCAACACAGAGAGCTGGGTGTCCCAGTGGCAGAGTGAGCTTGTTGCCTCTCAGGAGCCTCAGAAGGGAGTCACAGTGATTTCCAGTACAAACACAGGTAACCTGGAGGACATGCACTGTTTTGCTGTCACTTGACGTGAAAACGTGAGGGCAAGGAGCTCACCTGGGCAGCAGATGCCACCTGTAGCCCTGCTGTCCCTAGTTAATTCTTTTCTTGTGCTCCATACACTTGCATAAGAATCAGGAATAGGAGTGAGTGCCTGCTTTGGAAAAATGTGTGTATCCAGGAATGGTTGAGGCAGGATCCTCCCTGGATGATTGTTACTCCTTTTGCACATCCCCTTGGGTGTCATGGAGCATGGCCCAAACTTGTCCCTGCAGCTCTCAGGCAGAAGCTGTTGTTATTCCTATAGTGATCGTGGGTTGCATGTTTAGTTTTAATTGATCTGTTCATTTCCAGAGCTGAGACGGCCAAGATCAGAACCTTCCAGTTATTACAGCAGTGAGACTCAGAAAGATTACCCTGCACCCAAAAAGCATAAGCTGAGCCCTGAATATTTTCAAGCCCGGCAAGAGAAGCTGCTTTCCACTGCACTGAGCCTGGAACAGCCGAGCATTAGGAAGCAGAACTCCATCTCCAAGCAATCCTCCACTGAGACAATCAGCCCCAGTGAAGGGATGAGGGACTATGGCCGGGAGCTCTCCCAGCACATCCCAGAAGTTACTGGGTACCGGGGCTCTGGCAGCCAAGCAGGCATCAAATGGAACCCAAAAGACATTTATATCGGTGTGTCTGCAGTGCAGGTGGCAGGGAGCCAGAAGGGGACTGCACTGGGGAAAGATGCTGTAGCCCATCGGCTACGCCAGCGGGAGCAGATGAATGTGCTGATGATGGCTGACAGGGAGATGGTGGATGCAGAGCTCTTGTCCTATAGGGACAACGCAGGGGATGAGGACTGCTTACACCACATGGATGAACTGCAGGTAAACAAAGCCATAGCACCAGGATCAGCAGTCTCAGAGAACAGGGTGCTGAGACAAACAGTAGCCCTCAGCTTCCACAGGTGTAGGGAGAATGGGGCATTCTGTCTAAAGCTGNGCTTCACAGAGGAGCCTGACTCTGAGAAACTCCAGTGGAGGCCTCTAGAGACTGAATTGTACTTTGAGAAAGGAGATGGTCACACAGTCAGTGTACACTTTTTTCCATTTTCAACTTGGACACAAATCATTAGTATTTAGAATCATGCACTGGCATACATTTCAACAGTGTACAGAACACACAAAATTGTTTCTGTTCTCTGTATTAAAAATTCCTGTGAACATTGGTAGGCTGGAGGATAAATTTAAAAGGATTCCTGACAATGTCTTGTCCCAAGGCTTTTAAATTCTCTTGATGTGCCTTTATTGTCCTGTCTTGCTCTGCTGCACATCTCAGCAGAAGAGTTGCTTTTCCTTGAGAAACAAGATACCAGTGACAGCTGTTAGTAGTGCAGAGTCAAGGCCCAGAGACATTAACCTTTCACCAGGTCTCTCAGGCTCCCGATAAAGGAGAAAAGGAATTTGGGGAATATGAAACCCTGCAGTGCTTTATCCAAAGAGACAGAAAACCAAATGAGCACTGGTTAATGAATTTCACTCCAGTGCTGAGACAAACAGTAACCCTCAGCTTCCACAGGTGTGGGGAAAATGGGGCATTCTGTCTAAAGCTGGGCTGTGACATGGAACCACAAGGCACCTTCTACCGGGCAGCAGAAGTTTACTCTCTTTTCTCCTTTGACAGGTGAACATGATGACACTTGCAGAGCACATTATTGAAGCCACGCCTGACAGGATCAAGCGGGAGAATTTTGTGCCAATGGAATCACTGCTGGTGGAGAGGACAGACAGTGCTGCCATGAGCACCACCATGAGCTGGCTGGCCAGTTACCTTGCAGATGTCGATCACTTGCCCAGTGCTGCACAGATCAGGTCAGTGAGAGCTGTGAGGTTGCTCTGGGTTTTGGTGTGCTGGGAATGCTGAGGTGCATGTGCTGATTCTTCAGCCTGCAAATGCCAGTTTTCAGCAAGACTCAGTGCTGGTCTTCCAAGTCCAGGCACAGTCTTGGACTCAGACATATCATTGCCAACACAGCTACAAGTTCATGGAATGTGGGGTTCACTCCAGTGCCACATCTGTGCAGTGCAATACAGGCAGGCTCAGGGGTGTGGGATGTTGCTTGGAGAGGGGGAGGGAAGCATAGAATTCTGTCTTGAACTCAGAAATGTTGTTGTCCTTATTGGTGTTGCCAGCCCAGGTGCCTTGTAAACCAATAATTCCTACTGTGATTGGTATTTCAGAAGTCTGTATAGTGAACCCCTGACCCCTTCTTCGAACACCAGCTTGAGCCCTGCAGGCTCACCCATGAGTGAAATAGCTTTTGAGAAACCCAGCCTTCCCTCGGCAGCAGACTGGTCCGAATTTCTGAGTGCATCCACCAGCGAGAAGGTAGAAAATGAGTTTGCACAGTTAACTCTGTCTGATCATGAGCAGAGAGAACTCTATGAAGCTGCCAAACTCGTCCAGACAGTGTTCAGGAAATACAAGGTATGTGGCCCAAATGTCCAGTCTTCCTTGTTAGTTGTGAGAGAGTAAAATTTATTGCAAAACAAAATGTGGGAATAGCCATTCCTGGGACAAAAATATGGTTTCTCTCATAACCTTTTCAATGCTTCCATCATTTGCTGGTTTGTCCAGCATGTACCATGCTGGGGAGAGCATGCCATGCCATGGCACACCTCTAGTGCCAGAGCAGCACTCGCAAAGCACATCCTCAAAATGCACCCCAGAGGTTCTGGGTGATTGCCTGCTTGATGTCAAGATGCATTTTGAGGGTTTGCTCCTTATGTGAGTTAACAGTAGAGACATTTTCAGGAAACACAGCCCTGAGTCAGGCCAGGTAGCACTGGTGGGAGAGGTTTGCCCTGCAAGCAGCTGAGAACACTCTGACTACTGCTCCTTTCCTTCTCTGCACACAGGGTCGTCCTCTCCGGGAACAGCAAGAGGTGGCTGCCGCTGTCATTCAGCGTTGCTACCGAAAGTACAAACAGGTAATCAAGGAAGTGAAATGCACCGTGAACACAGCCCTTTGTAGTGGCAATTATCCCACTGTGTCCTCTGGTGTGCTTTTCAGCATGCAGTAACAAAATACCCTGCTCAGGCACCATGGAAAAGAGAAGAAAATTCATGTTCTGCATCTTAATTTTGGAGGGAATCCTTGAAATTCTTTTGTTTGTGATAATGCCTGCATTTTTGCTATGAGATAGAGGGCAATGATGTATTATTCCCTACTTGGCCTTTATGCATGCTACAGCCTGAGGAGACTATTCTCTGACTAGTTGCTTGCCAAATTTCATTGTGAAATTGAAGTTGGTTTTGCCTTTGATAAAGGTGAAGATGAAAAATAGGTTGGTTTATTTTGCACATATGAAACTTTTAAACTATGGGAAGTCACGTGTCGTAGCTTGATGCAAGTTTTTCCAGGACTGAGACTGTTCTCAACACTCTAGTTGGAGTCATGTTTTCAGGCTGAGTTTTCAACCCCAGAAAAAGAAGATGCTTCTCCTTTGTGGTTTTTGGTTGGGTTTTTTTGTTTGGTTTGGTTTGTTTGTGGGGATTAGAGCCCACGTCCCTCTTTGCACTTCACCCTGCCAGACACCATCTGTCTGCTGCCTGGCATGTTACATAAAGTGAGAAGGGAGATGCCTGTGCTATTTCACAACCCTCATAAAAATATTTATTTGGGAAGTTTTTTTAGTGTTAGGTGACTGCATCATGATTCACATCCAACCCATCACATGGCTTTCATTCTGGAGTGATGTTTCCTGTGACAGAGAAGTTTAATTCCTTTAAAAAACTGCTTGACAAACGGTTTTGTCTTGGATCCTGGAATCGCTTCTTTTTGAAAGAAGATTGCTTAGGGGTTTTTGGTTTGGTTTCTTTTTCATTCTTTATTTACAGAACTAACATTAACTGTGTATTTTTCTGTTTCTCCCAAAGCTTACTTGGATAGCCTTGAAGGTAATACAAATACAACCACTATTTTGGAAACAAATCCCTGTGGGTCACCAACTTTCACATTCAGTATAAACCAGGAGAACCTGGCATTTGGAGGAATGTTTTAATAGTATCCACTAATAAATGCCTGTGGTTGAGAAATCACTGCCAAACCAGAGTTGTGGGAGATGTGTAGGGACTTCTGTGCCACAGTGTATGTGAGCAGTGAAGGGCTGAGGTGCAGGGAGGGGTTTGTAGCCAGTCTCCAGGGGACAGGCTTCCCTTTGCTGCTCCTGATGAGCCATTATCTTTGCCTTGGCATTCAGGGAGCACAGAACGTTTATCCCAGCCTGTCCTCTGCATTCTGCCTGCCTGCCCAAGTATGTTGACCATTCATCTTTGAATTGCCTGTGTCCTGGATTCCTAAGACCAACATCTCAGTATGTTGCTGCTCATGCTGGAGGCAGAACTGTTGATGCCAGTCTTAAATTGTTCCCAGGCAATAATTTTCTGCTGTAAAGATGAGTTTCCCAGCTGTGCAACATCTTGCTCTCATCATGTTGTAGAATCAGCTGAGCTTTTCTCAGGGTCACCCAGAGGCAAGGCATGCTTCTCCTGCAGAGCGTATGTCCTTGGAGTGATATTCCACCCACAGCTTCCTCCTGCCCCACGCTTTTTGTATCAGGCTGAGGACTGTTCCATCAGCGCAAGTGAGATGAACTCTGTGGGACACTCTGCTTGCTGAGGCTTTCCCCTTCATAGATCTCCACTGATCCTCCTCCCCCTGTAGGGAACAAGAGGAGGGAGAGGGCGCAATCAATCAGCTGAGCAGGTCTTAGAGTTGAATGCAAACATATTGGGGTCTGGTCTACCCAGTGACTGCTGGTTTCTCTTTCACATGCCTTACTCCTCTGCTCTGTTACTGCACGGCAGAGATCAGCACAGGCTTGTGACTAGACTTGAACAGTCACAGTTCACATCACAGGTTTGTATTTGAACCCTTCTATTCAGGGGTTTGTAACTCAGCCACAGAAGTCCCATCTGGGCTAAAAATTTGAAGGAAAACCATGACCAGCCCATGAGTGGACTTCTTTAAAACAGCGAATTTAAAACCACAATCTGATCAATTTCATTAAAAATGTTAAAAAGAAAGGAAAAAAATCAATAGAAATCAATATTGACAAAATATAACTGCTCCTCATGACTGCTTCAATTCCAAAAGGTGAAATTTGGTAAATGGTGGCCTGTGATGATACTGGAGGGTTTGGGGTTTTTTTGCTTTGGAGTGATGTTGAGAGGGTTGTTTATTTTCTTTTTGGGTTTTTTGTCCCAATACATAGGAAAATACTGAGATGTAAAGACATTACCCTGTACAGGACAGTAGCTGCTATTTCTATCTCGGTATATCTTATGAAGTGAGCAGAAGTCAAAGCTGATAAAATATCCAGGAGCAACAGATGTATAAGTTTTGAAAGTATTAAAACTTAGCAGATAAGACCAGCAAATACTGAAAGCCTCTGTTACAGTGTTAGTTCACTGGTATGAGTGTGGCTTCTATACATCATTCTACATCTCCATCTTAAAAAGACTTAAAATATGTATGAATACATATGGTTTCTGTTAAACGGTCATCTCCTTGCATGCTGTGAAAGGAAAAGGATGTAGAATAAAGATTTTCTTTTTTTAAGAGTTTGTGCCTGCTTTATTTGGACTCCCAGGGCTAGAAATACTACAGTGCTAGATGGAATCTGGGATGTGTGTGACTACTCATGCAAATTTTCAAGTTCAGTGGATGCTTGTTATGGATTTCTAATGACATTTAGTTTTACCTGTGACTTAGGCTCAGTATTAGACTTGCCTCTAGCACAGACCTGCTGCAGAGCAAACACAGCTCAGCTCCACTTGTTCCCAAGTTGTTCATAAGTGTTGTGCACTTGGATCTGGTCATTGGCATGGGCATGTAGAGCCTCTGCTAACAAAGTATTAAATGAGACCTCAGAGGGATGGAGCCCCTCTGCTCTGGAGACACGCTGAGAGAGCTTGGACTGCTCAGCCTGGAGAAGAAAAGGCTCCAGGGAGATCTCATTGTGGCCTCTCAGTAACTAAAGGAGGCTTTTAAAAAAGAGGGGGACAGACTTTTTCGTAGGGCCTGTTGCAATAGGACAAGTGAGAACGGTTTTAAACTAAAAGAGGGTAGATTCAGACTAAATACAAGGAAGAAAGCTTTTATAATGAGAGTGGTGAATTACTGGCACAGGTTGCCCAGGGATTCTGTAGATGCCACATGCCTGGAAACATTCAGGATAAGGCTGGATGGGACTCTGAGCAATTCTCTACTTGCAGATGCCCCTGTTCACACTGGGGGTTGGACTAGATGACTTTTAAAGGTTCCTTCCAACCCAGACTATTCTGTGAGTGTATGAATCCCATCAAACTATTCCAGCAGCAGCAAAACAGGTAGTTGCTTTCTTGATGCAGATGAATTCTGCCCCCAGTCTTAGAGTTGTCCCAATTTGCTGTCTCTGTTTTCTCATACAATTCCCAGTCAGTGAATAGATACTTACAGATTTGCTTCTCATGGTGTCCTAGTGGCTCAAGAATCTTTCACTGTAGGAACCTGCATCTTACTGGTCTTCCTGGAATGCCTCAGCTTCTCTTTGTTTCTGTTGTAGTATGCACTTTATAAAAAGATGACGCAAGCTGCCATTCTTATCCAGAGCAAATTCCGAAGTTATTATGAGCAGAAAAAATTCCAGCAGAGCCGACGAGCTGCGATGCTGATCCAGCAGTACTATCGCAGCTACAAGGAGTGTGGGAAGAGGAAGCAAAACCGTCGGGCAGCCACCATTGTACAACAGAAACTCAGGTGAGCTGCTGGGATGGCAGATGCCACTGGGATCTTGGTGTGTTGTGTTTGTGCTCTTCAGGGCTATGCTGTAATTTACACATAAAGGCCAGTGGGGAGAGGATGGTGGTTCATAGGGTAAATATTGCATTTAGTAGTATTCTCCCCAGTTTTGCCTGCACTTCAGTGTTGGGGTTTTTTGTGTTTAGAAGCAGTCTGCTTACCAAGAAGCAGGATCAAGCTGCTCGCAAGATTATGCGGTTTTTACGACGCTGCCGCCACAGGTATGACACTGTCTTTTGGTATCTGCCCTTCCTTAGAGCAATGTGACAATACTGAAGTGTGTCCACAATGAGTGCAATGTAAAGTATAATAGAATCGGCTCGCTACAAATCTTCTAATCAAAGTACAAAACTGAGCTGTTTTCAAGATACGTTGTCAAAAATGAAATCTTTAACTTAGGACTGTTACTGAAAGAGAATTGTGCTCAGCTCCATTGCTGATATGGTAAAGCAGTCCAGGTTGTGTGACTTTAAAAGCTGGATTTGAGGAAGTCTAAAATAAAGCTTGTTAAATCATAGCAGCAGCTTGTAAGTATTCATGCACAAAGTATTCATGGTATATGGGAAAGTGCAAAATATGACAGTATCTGGTGTGTGCTGGAAATGCCTTTAGTTTGGTCACAGGATTGTTTGGTTGGCTCTCCTTGAGTGCACATTCTTTTTGATGTGGATAGATGGAATGTGCCAACAGAGCAGCAGACAAGCTAGTTCATGTCAGCCAGTGCACACATACTGCAGTGAGCCAGGAGCAGACACAGACATGAAGAGGAACCATCTCCTGCCAGTGTGGGAATGTGTGTGGGCTCGCCAGAGTGCTCCCTGTGGCAGCCAGCACTGCCATACCCATACTCTGCCATGAGCAGGGCATTTGGATTGGTTGTTAGCTGAAAGGATCCCCCATATTATCAGGTTGCAAACCAGAACTTTGCCTGGACAGAGGTGAATTCTGATGTTTCTGACCCTGCTCGCTCCATTCTCACTACCCATGCATTTCATCCACTCAGGAGCTGGTAAGACCTGGTGCATTTTGAAGCCCAGTGCTGTTTGAACAAGGAGAGCTCTCAGAGAGGCATATGATAGACTGGATTTTAGAAACAGACTTGGATTTCAGAGCTGCAGTTTGCAGGAGGTCAGTGTGGCTCATTCTATTGAAGGTCATCTTATGGGAAGAAATGTGGACAAGAAAGAGGGCTTTGCAGTTCTCAGGCCATTTCCAAATGGGCTTGAAACAGCCACAGTTATTGGTGAGGAAGCACAAGTGGTTTCTCGCTTTTGGGAGGGCATATGGAAGAGACCAAAAGGTTTGTTTTGTTGTGTTTGTTGTGCAGCATGTCCTCCTGAAGCAGACAGAGGCTCAGAACTTCTGTATCCTCTCAGTCCTGCTTGAGATCCAAGCAGTGCCTGGGGAAGTAACTTGCCAAGTTTCCATCCATGGAGGCTCTGGGGTCAACCTGACAGGCTTTTAGAGCCATCTCACTCGCAGGCCCAGGGAATGTCCCAGGGCTAACTGTGTCCCTGGGGTGCCCATCAACATCCAGGATGTGCCATGCACTTCAACTGGGCTCAGTTAGGACCCCAGCTGTCGACTAACATAGACTCTCCCAGAATTGCCCATGATTCCAACAGTTCTTCTTGACTTCAGCTCATTGCCTTCCTCTTTCTCAGTGTCTCCCGTTTCCTTTGTAGGGTGAGACCCTGCTCATTTGCACCACTGAATTTTGCAGGCAAGACCCTTCCCTTTGCCTGTGATCAGTCTATTCTCTCTAGCAGCACAGTCACTGCTGCTGGGCATCTCTGCAGGATCAGTTTAGCTCTTGGGTAGTTACAGACAGGGATTCAGGAGCAAGGGGGATTCATTGTCCTTAGGCTCTCTCTGGCAGTGCTTGAGTTCCTGCAGCAGTGCAGTCCTGTCCTGTCCATGTCCAGAGGCACTTTGTTAGAGCTGGTGGTTACTTGGGAATTCATCTGTGGTTCTTTGCTAGGATGCAACAAAAGGAAAAAGTTACTTATTCACACTGAAGATGTTAACTGTGTTTTGAAACACCCTTTCCTGCTTGGAAAATACATAAATTTGCCAGATTTATGGAACTGTTCAGAAATGTGACAGGTTTGGACCTTATTTCCGTCTTTCCTGCTTGCCAAAAAAAGCTCTAGCAAGCAGTTGCAAAGAAAGATATTTTCCAAAGCACATCATGCTCTGTACACTTGGGTTACATCTGTGATCCTGGGGTCACACCACTTCAGCATCTCTGCTCGGGCTCCTTTGGCTGCTGGAACCACACAGGGATCTGGTCCCTCTGCTGTTTGCAGGCAGTGACAAACGCCACAAGAAATTGGAGTTCTTAGAGCTTTATTATCACCCAGGATTTTGAAGACAAATTCGAGTCTTTTGCTTGTGTGAACAACTGTAAAGGAAAACTGTAATACTTCTTTTTCAAAATTAGCACACTGGTGCTACAAACAAGAAATTAAGAAAGCCCTAGTCTCCAGAAAGAAGCACCTCAGCTGTCCAAGCTCCTGAACATCCAGGGGTGAGCCATAACAGCTACTATCTAATGTTAGTTAATGCCCTGTAGCATAAAAGTGGTACTGTGGAGCCATTTGTTAAACTACAGTGCCTTGTCAGTACAAGACAGGTATTTTTGGAAAACCTGAGGGAGTGAGAGAAGCAAGAGAATGCACAGGAACATGAAAGAAATGAACTTGTAGCAGATTGATGTCAGTGGATAGAGCTGAGGGAAGAGGCTCTAAAAGCCAGTTGTGGTCTGTTGTAAGGATAGTGAGGTAACTGAGAAGGCAGTAAATTCTTAAAATTTAGAAATTCAGCCTTTAAAAAAATGGAACTGTTTAAGCTAGGTTTTTGTCCATGAGCAGATTCTGTTGGTAAGCTAAGAAATTACTCTCAAAAGCTTATTCTGTAGCCTTTAGGTGAGATTTACTCAGGCTTTTCCCTGGCAACCATCTGGTTGGTAGGTTTTTTGTCCTGTTAAAATTGATCTAAGTCTACTTCAAGCCAGTTCTGAGAACTCTTTCTCTGCTCACATTCAGATCAGCTTAAATGGTCATCTTGTTCTGTTTTGCTTTGTAACGTTTTGTCACAAAGGCTCAAATAACACAAACGTGTTTCCAATCACCTTGAGGATCTGATCTCCTGAAATTAACCTTTGTTGTCTGACCAGAGGTGAGGCAACACTTCTGGTGTTTGAGAGAGTTAATGAGAGAAGTTCTGCATTACTGGAGCTCTCAGTAGTGGATGCATAGATGTTGCTGAAAATCACAACAGAAATGTAAGTTTTGGTTGAATATATTCTTAGAGAAGACACTGGAGCTCTGGTAGCTGAGTATTCTCAGGTGTCAAGGAGACAAGAGGGGTCATCCATCAGCAGCAGTCATTCTAACTGTCAGACATGTATCTTTTCCTTTTGACTTTGAACAAAAAAAACACCATATTTATCCATCTGTTGTCATATTTTCAAAAATCTGGTGAAAAACATGCATCAGCCATAACATGGTATCAACATGACTTGTCACAGAGGTATTTTTTGTTGAGAATGAGGAACAGAAGCTTCCTGCCCTCCCAGGAGAGCTTTACCCATCTTCCCATGGTGCCTGAACCTGTTGCTGGCACTTGACTAACTTCCAGCCTTACACCTCCTGTGAGCTGATCTGCTTCCAGGCACGCTGTCCTGTGTAAGGCAGAACCAAGGCTTTGTGTATTTAGTGGTTTTGGGAAGACTCCACCTGCTTAGTGATCCCCAGATATGACACATGTAGAGCTGCAAGGAAATTTGGGAGCTCCAGAGTGGGTTTGGATTTGCTGAGACAAATCCACATGTGGTACAGCTTTCACTGGGAAGGTAACCTCCTATTTCCTGTTCTTTCTCTGATTTGTAGGAAACTTACTTTTCTGAGGGATACCTAGGCCATTGCTTGGCTGGGATTATGATCTGCAGTGGTTTCTATGGAGTAGCATTTGGAGTGAGATAGAAAACAGATGATTGCTGCAGAGGAAGGGAGAATGCAGCTAGAAATGCCACGGGGATGACAGTGTTGGGTTTAATCTACTTGCTTATAACCTTCTGCCCTAAAACACCTAAACACAGGACTGCTCTTCCCTGGTAAGGAGGAGTCCCATAGGCAGGAGTGGGAAGGGTTCTTTCTCTCCAGGCAAGCAGAAGTGCTGTCTCCTCCTCCCTGAAGTGAAGCTCTGGGTAAGGTACGGTTGTTGCCATGTGTGTCTAATGGCTCTTTGGTATTGTTTTGCACTCTGAAGCCCACTGGTGGACCATAGGCTGTACAAAAGGGTGAGTGTAGCTGCCTGCTAGCCAGTTCCTCTCTTCCATTTTAAATATATTTGCTTTCTGCTTGCTTGCATGGGGCTGCAGCCGAGATATGCCAGTTAAATTTCACCTCCATTAATTATATAAAAGAATCCTGTACAAACTAACCCTACTGCAATGACTAACACTGCTGCTTTTGTAACAGGACAGAGCTCTGCAGTAGATGTTACCAATGCATGAATTTGTGAAAAAGGCCATGTATATTCATCATGGGCATGCTTAGACGGCGTTGTCGGTGGGATATTTTTTCAGTGTCCAGAATGGCTGGTGGTAGATGTTGGAACTTGACAGGGTGTGCACTCACACACACTCAATGAGTACCAATGCCAGTTGTCATGGACTGCAACAGCATTCAGGCTAGAGTGTAGGAAGCTGCAGTTCAGGTGCACCCTATCCTAGATGAGCATTTGGTTTTGCCTGAGCCAGATGAAAGTGGAAGAGCTCCTCACATTGCCTTTTACTGCCAAAGGTGGTTAAGCACCAGTACTTACCTTCTAGAAGTTGGTCTTTGGTAAGTTACACATCTGGCTGCCGTATAGGGCCAGCTTTTTGACAAGTGCTTCTCTCATGTGTTAATCCACTCCTCCAGTGGGAAGGAAAGCAAACTAAAATGAAGTTGCTGTAACTGTGTTACAATAAGGGCCAAGAGAGCTTCTGCTGGGAGTCTCATTCTCAGCATAAAGAGAGTCCACTCACCTTGTGCTCAGTCACATTAGCAGCTGGTTTGCTCCCTGGCAGCAGGGTGGGAATAGGTGGGAGCATTCCCATCACAGATCACAGCCCCTGCAAGAGCAGGGGATGCCCTGGCTCTCAAGGCATGTGCCTCAGTTGTCAGCAGGCTGCTCTGTTCCATCTCACCTCAGAGGTTGTTTGGGCAGCAGTGTTTTTGTCAAAAAATGCCATCAGAAATATCACCATCTGTATTCTTACTATTCCTGTTTTCAGCAAGGTAGGGGAGGCAGAGGAAGGGATGGCCTGGACTCCTGCTTCCATGTAACACTCATAAAAGATAACTGAATTGTTGGTCATGGACTTTTGCTCACTTTGAATTGCAGAGGTCATTTTCAAGACTCAAGAGTGAGAGTATGAATAGGGCTTAAGCCTGCTGGAGAAATCATTATTTGTTTAACTATTGAGCCTAGCAAAGAAGAGCAGCTAATGACATTTGTTTCCAAACTATGACTTCTCTGCTACCATTTTTTGTTGCATATGCTCAGCTTTTTACAAATTAAAATGTGGGTTCTTTACTAACAACAAATGAATTAAGAATTGGATGAAATGGGGGCAAAGGCCCAGATGTGCCCTGAGGCTCTGCAGGGGCTGCATGGCATAGGTCCAGCTGACAGGCCAGTTGTCAGCATTGCAGGAGAAATGGTTGTTGCACTTTAAGGCTTTGTGTATGTCACAGCATAAGAGAAACTATCAGGAAGCAGATTCTGGCACTTTGGTAGCACTTGCAGATTTTGCCTGGAATGGTCAGTGTTGTGGGATTGATGGGGAAATGAGGGAGTTTTCTGCTTGTCTGGAAAAAGTAAACTGTGAGCTGTCACAAAATGTATTGGCTGCTGTTCGGCCAAAGTCAGTCTGTCACAGCAAGTGATCCTTTGCATTCTGATAACAGCCTGTGTGTGTGTGTGCTGCTGGCATGCACACCCACAAGACAAATATTCCTGGGCCTTCTCACATGTGCAGGCTGACACATTCCCCTGTGCTCAGGGAATGCCTGAAAAGGTGTCTGTCTGTAATTCATAAATTGGGTGTACCCTGTACACGTGTTGTTCTAGTGTGCAGATAAATGATGGCAGCATTTGCTTCTGTGTTTCAGTTTTAAAACCTTTACAGATTGATTATTTTTATGGATTTATTTGAGTGACATTACACCAGGATCAGTAAAGAGGGACGGGCAGGAGATTTTACTGACCAACTCCTGCAAGACAAAACTCGGTATCTTTCTACAATAGAAATTAAAATACCTTCAAGGGGAAAAAAATTGTTGCCTTTAAGTAATAGCTTTCATCTCAAGGACACCTGCTTCAGTGGAGAGATTTCAGCTACTCACAGTGCCCCCCCTACACAAATGTTTGCCTGCTTATCAGTCAAACCATCCACTGTAGCCTCCTCCTTTGCTCCCAGTCCAGACACAGAGATGAAGGAGTTTCATGGCTACTTGAATTGTGACCCTCTCTGCTGTACCTTTGGCAGGAGGGGATCTGGAGCAGATCACAAGGAGCTTTCTGCCTGTGGCAGAACTTCTGTCCTCTCTGGGGCCAAACAAGTGCACTTTTTACCTGTGATCATGAGTAACAAACACTGTATTCATTCACAGCATCTTTCATGTACAAACACATCCCCTTACCCCCCACCACGTTCTCATGGTTTGATTAAAAGCTGCTCTCCAGTTTGGGGGGGTGTGCATGTAACACACACTGAAACCTGAAGTCAGTTCTCTGGTAAGTACAGCTTCATTTCATACCTGAATAAACAGCATCTACTGTGTTTTGTTCTCTGCATACTCTTTCTTCTTTGGGCATTTTAGCAACAAATGTTTTCCCACTCCTGCACATCTGAGGACTTGTATTTTTTGTGTTGATTTGATCCATGCTGTGCAGGAGGCATTGCATCGAAGTACCTGATTTCTTACATCTCTTAGTAAGATTGAGAATGGGGGAAAATTCCAAGGGATTGGAAAGCCCCATTGGTTTGAGTTCAGGACAATACTCAAAAATGTCATATTGGGATATGCGTCGCTTGTACCTGCAACAAAAATTTTCAAAGTAATTTCTTTTTTCATTTACCTCTTGCAGGGGCTGAATGTATTTGGAGCTCAGATATGTGTGTTAAATTGCAGACCATGTGCTCTGGGGTGTCGTTCTTATTGGGCCTTTCTGTCTCTTTTGTTTTGCTGCCTAAATGAGGTATCTGGAAAAAGGCAAGAGCTCCCTTTTCTTAAATGTCCAATGGGCCATTTCAGCTCTCAGAGCAACAGGTAACTCACCAGCCAGCCTTCTCTGGCTCTTGCACCCCGTCCTGTACCCTGATCTTCAGCATTTGGACTCATTCAGCATTTCTTTGGCTGGGCATTATGGAGTAAGTCTGACGAAGCAGCTTTGTGTTACGCTTTACCCATGAAGCCATCGTTTGCTGTGACTCTTTCTAAGTAGACCTTGTTCATTTGCTGACACCCCGTCCAGGACTGGGGAGGGGGAGAGGAGCTGCCACTTGCTGGGGCTGTTGCTTTCTACATTGCTTCAGCACGTACCGATGCAACCTCCCTCATGGTGTCCAAGTAAGTACCACAATGCCAGGGGCAGAAGCTTTGTCTGGCTGGAGCAGTTTGGGAACCAGGACGCAGCTCCCGAGAGTCAGGGTTCAAAGCTCATGTTTGAAATCATCTTCTCTTCCCTTTCTGTGTGTCAGAACCACGGCTGTTACTTCAGACACCTTATCAGTGATCATCTCTATTGCACGTGCTTTTTCCTTCCATCTGCTCTTCAGCACTTGCTGAGGGAATGACTCTGTACCTTAGAGGCACTTGCTGTCTAGAGAAAATGTTATTTGAGGAGTTTTTTGTTCAAGGCTTCATCAGT
Source organism: Campylorhamphus procurvoides (assembly GCA_013396655.1). NCBI lineage: Eukaryota > Metazoa > Chordata > Aves > Passeriformes > Dendrocolaptidae > Campylorhamphus > Campylorhamphus procurvoides. Next base: position 257,185 of record WBMV01001455.1, read on the forward strand.
GCAAAACCAAATGTATGGTCCTTGCAGTTTTGTGCGTTGTTTCAGATCTGCTGATGTAGAATGGTGCTTCTTATTTGGAGACCTGCAGCAGCCAGAGCCTCTTTCCCATTCTGGGGTGCTCTACTTGCAGCTCTGCCTCACTTGAGCTGCCCTCACCTCTAGTCCCAGGCAGCTGGAGACCCTCCCAGAAGTGATCCAGGCCAACAGGCCAGTGCTTTAGATTCCTGGAGAGATTTGCACACCATCTAGCAGCACCTGACCTGCTGCTGTCACTTCCTCTCGGTGCTCTCATTTCCTCTGGATTGTTTAGGAGAAAAAGTCTCACTGCAAGTCTACCAAACTGGATTGAAACATCTTCTCTAAACCATCTGTTCTGCTGTCCCATTCTATAAATCCCAGTAGTATTCTTTTTCTTAGAGCAGTTTATTAATGCTTGTAACTGGAAATGCTATGCTTTGATCCTCTTCCCCTGCCTTAGTTTAAGAGGGGCAAAATGTGAAGCAAAGAAGATTGCCTTCTAGCTTGAAGGCAGTGCTATGTTGTTCATTTAAAATCTTCCCTGGCAGCACTTACTCAGAGGGTTGTTATTCTCAAGGGTCCTAATTTGTCCAAAATTCTTCCCTGGTCAAACTGTATTTTTTAACTGCAGTTGAAAATTTTGAGAATTCATTACACCAAGCATTCATGAAGAGGACATGGCATCCCCCTCTACTGACACTTTATATTGTTGTAACCAAGTCAAACCAAAGTACCACTGAGTAAGGTACTTGGAGTAGAAGAGTTGAGTGAGGACTGAAAGGACTTGTAAGACATAGGAAAGGCTGCAGTACAGACTATCCAAGAAAGAATTGAGTGAAGACAGTTAGTTTTAGATTGTCTTAAAGCATTTCAGGTAATGTAAATGGCTTACCTTGGTCTGGTATCTACCTTGATGCATGGATTGGTTCTGACACCTCCTATTCAGAATGGTTTGAGGGTGTTCACAACAGCACCTCGGTGCTTCCCCAGTGTCACTATGGCCATGGACTGGCTCTGGTTTTGGTAGCATTGGGAGGCACTTCAGTTCACTCTGGCTGTGCCCACTGCAGTCTGCAGCGAGCAGAAGGCTGCTCAGGAGAAGGGAGAACTTCCCTGGCCTCCCGTTGTCAGCTCTGGAGGGAAGAGGAGGGACTGGCAGCTGCAGAGTGCAGGTCTTTGTGCCTTCTGGGCAGTGTGGTAATCAGTGAAGGACACACAGTACCTACCTGCACTCCCATGTGCAGTGTGACACGTGCACCATTACCTATATTGAACACAGAGATTAGTAAAAGAAAATGTGGTAGCTTAGTAAATTTGGATGGTCATCATTTTGAGGCTCAATTGTATAAATGCTGTGAAATGCAGGGTTTGCTTTAAGCTATTGCATACTAAATAGCATCTTCTAGTAATATGCCCATGGCAAATTTCAGAGTATGACCTTTACTGTAAGGAAATTCTATATTAGTGTGTGCTTGTGTTTTTAAGCAGTAATTATCATTGCACCTGCAACCATGTGAATCACACTTGACCAAGGACTATTGTCCCTGTGGAGACCAGTGATGAGTGGAGTCCCTCAGGGGTTGGTGTTGGGGCTGATACTGTTCAACATCTTTGTCAGTGACATTAGCAGGGGGATCAAGGGCACCCTCAGAGAGATCAGTGATGACACCAGGCTGTGTGGTGCAGTCACAGGCTGGAAGGGGTGGGCCACCCAGAGGGACCTTGACAGGCTTAAGATGGGGGCCTGTGAAAACCTCATGAGGTTCTACAAAGTCCTATACCTCGGTCATGGCAATCCCAGACACACGGCTGGAAGGGGTGGGCCACCCAGAGGGACCTTGACAGGCTTAAGATGGGGGCCTGTGAAAACCTCATGAGGTTCTACAAAGTCCTATACCTCGGTCATGGCAATCCCAGACACACCTACAGGTTGGATGTAGAATGGATTGAGAGCAGCCCTGCAGAGAAGAACTTGGGGGTGATGAAAAACTCACTATGAGCTGGCAGTGTCCACTCACAGCCCAGAAACCAACTGTGTCCTGGGCTGCATCAAAAGGAGTGGGGTCAGCAGGTCAAAAGAGGGAATTCTTCCCTGCTACTCCGCTCTTGTGATACCCCACCTGCAGCACAGTGCACAGTTCTGGTGTCCTCAAGAAGGACATGGAACTGTTGGAGCAAGTCCAGAGGGTGCCACAACGTTGACAAGAGGACAGTAACACCTCCTTATGGAGACAGGATGAGAAAGTTGGGGCTGTTCAGCCTGGAGAAGAAAAGATTGTGTGGAGACCTCAGAGCAGCCTTCCAGTATCTCAGGGGGCCTGTAGGGAAGCTGGAGTGACAGGACAAGGAGTAATGGCTGCAAACTGAAAGAGGGTAAATTTAGGTTAGATATTGGGAGGAAACTCTTTACAGTGAGGGTGATGAGACACTGGAGCAGGTTGCCCAGGGAGGTTGTAGATGCCCCATCCCTGGATGTGTTCAAAGCCAAACTGGATAAGGCCTTGAGCAACCTGGTCTAGTGGCAGGTGTGCCTGCCCACGGCAGGGGGGTTGGGACTAGATGATAACTTTAAGGTCCCTTCCAACCCTTAACATTCTATGATTCCATATTTCTGAATAGAACCTGTATTAGTGCAAATGCTGACTGCTGCAGTAATTAACTTCTGTTGGCATGTGTGTTCCAGGCAAACAGATGCAATAGGTCTGCACCAGTACAGATACTGCATGCTGTAGGTTGAAGTTTGCAGCAAAGCATGTCTTGCATTCTTCCAGCAAAAGTGCTTTGTTAGTGTAGCCCTTGCATGTGAAGTGCTAAAGTAAGGAATAGCATGTCTCAGTGGAAGAGCCATCAGCTTATTTAATGTGCATGTTCTCAGTGAGAGATCTATAATAACAGGTTCATTTTACATTACAGTACTGAAGTGCAACAGAAAACACTTGGAAGTTGCACTGCACATCATGCATTAATTGATGGTATCTTGAACATAGTTCATCTAAACCTTAAAAATTGTTCACTGCACAGAGGCACAACACCTTTTCTAGCATAGCACCGGGGATCTTGGCTTACCTTCTGCTTCTAAGCAGAGGAGTAATAGAAATATCAGCAGTAAATTCAAGGGAGAAGCTGCATTCTGCTGCAAGAGAAGAAAACTAAATATACTGAAGATGGGTAGTTTGTAATTTGTGTTTTCAGTTCATTGTACCAGCCCTCCTCTGTCTCCTGTAATGAAAGGGTGACCTGGCCGTACCCAGCAGGTAGAACCCCAGTGAACTCAGGTAGAACTCAGGTTGTCAGCCTGAGTAGAGGTTTGCTGCTGCCTTCTGTGCAGTGCTGAAGCCTCTGCTCCCTTCATGTCAGCAGGGTTTTTCAGACACCAGTTTGTGTAGACCCAAAATCTCCTCATAGAAGACTTCTCTGTTGTAGCAGGCATTGGGCTCAGCATAGGATTGTCTAAGCTGGAACTGAGAACCCCCTGGTGCTGCTGGCTGCCCTGCCCCTGGCCCAGCCTAGGGATCAGAGCACTGCTTGGCACCTGGGGGCCCAGAATTAGGAGTGCTGGGGCCCCTTCAGCAGTGGCCTTCAGACTCAACACACTGTGTGCATTTGGACTAGCAGAGCCTCTGTTTTTCCATGCATGGTATTCTCCAACAGGTCAGTGGAATTAAGGTAATTAGTGAAGGTCTGACCTGCATATGGGTTAGTGTGATTTGACCCTTGTTGGCCCCATTTCACAAATAATGAGGATGCCTTTGAGTGCTAGAGCTTTGAGTCAGCTAAAACAGAGGTTAAAGCAGACAGCTCCCTCTTGACTGTGGGTTCTGAGTAATAGTACACGCAGAAAAATTAATAAATAAAATGGTGGAATGGATGTATATTTATAGAGATCAATTTATAGCCTTTGTTGTATTAGCAGGATGGTGTGAGCCAAGAGAAGATGTGGGGCTATAAGTCTACCTACAGTAGCAACAAGCTCGCTGCTGCTGATCAGCTCTCCTAGCATGTTTTATTAGCTTTATTTACTTGGGCTTTGTTAAATTCATTCACTTGTAGCTGGTGTCTGTTACAGAGATGTGCATCTCTGACACAATTTTTTGTTATTTGCCTTTTCAAGTTTTTGCAACCTCACTTGAGCACTCGAGCACTTGAGCATGTATGTACATGCTTAGCTAAAATCCCTTTTTTATATGCTGTGGTCTCCATTTTTGGGGGTCCTCCCTTTGCAGGAGGAGGGAAGACAGGTGGAGGCAGGTGGCATAGGGATTGCACTGCAGAGGAGCTCCCTGCAGGTAGAGGCAGAGCCAGCCCCAAGCACAGCTGGGCACCTGCCTTGTGGTTTAGGGACAGTGTGGGAAGTCCCCCTGGGTTTGGTCTGGCTCTGCAAGGAGCCTGCACTGACACACAGCCAGGTTGAGCCTGAATAGAGGATTGCTGCTGCCCCAGCACCAGTGCAGAGTTCTGTTTCTCTTGATGGGATTGAAAGGATTCCCTCCTCCTCATTCTCTTGATTTAATTTTGACCTCTTTCAGCTTTCAGTGGTGGTTTAGTTCTTATGTCAAGTGTTAGAGGAGGTAATGTATTGTGCATTTTAGAGTTGAGAACTGGGGCACCAGGCCACATCTAGGGAGAGTGACTCTTCCATGCTGTGGGTGTGTCACCCTCGACACAGCATCGAGCATGCTGCACTGCTGGCTGGGAAAACACCCAAATCTACTCCCAACAACATGCTAGAAAGGACAGCAGCTGGAACACATGTGGAATACCTTTCTTCACACCCATACCACCTCTTCTGCTCACATATAAACACTTTCTTACATGAGATTCTGTATGGACACCAAGAGCCTCCTGTCCAAGTAGGACAGGCTGGTTTTCCCCCTCTGTAGTGGCAGTGACATCAATCAGGCTGTTCCTGCCTCAGCACTGTGTGGAGGAGAGAGGTCAGCACTGACCATGCCCTTTGCCATGACTAAGGAGAGCAGCTGCAGGGTCAGGTAGTGAACAGCAGTCCAGAAAGCCCCAAGCAGTTAGATAGGCCAACATCAGAATGAAGCCCAGCTGTGGGTTCAAATACTGGGGGGAAACAGTAGCTGGACTAAGGGTGTGTCTCCAAATGGGTTTGTCTTGGATCTCCAGTGGCCCATTCTTGCACTTCCAACTGTTTATGGTGTTGGGAAGGTGTTACCCTCCTGGCATTTCTCTGAGAGCTGGCTCTTCTGCACGGGAAGTTGGTCTGAGGAGTCCTTTTGATTGTTTTGTGTCTTCAAGAGATTTGCAATAGAAGTGTTACATAGCTCCTCTTTGTTTTTTCAGAGTGAAAGAATTGAAAAAGGCCAAGGAACTTGAAGATACGCAGCAGCATCCCGTAGCAATGTGACATTGCTTTTCAGACTGTTTTCATTTTCTGTTTTTAGCAGAGACATGCAACAACAACAAAAATACCCACTGCAGTTCTGGAAATACCAGCTGCAGGATTTTAACAGTAATGTTTTGGTCATTGCATTTGCACTTTCATGGACAACTTTTAATTTGTTCAGCAAGACATCTTGGAACTCAATCTTCTGTTGGATCGTGGGGAAAACAAAAAGACACCAGGAAGAATTTGTGAGTTGCTTCATTCTCCGAGAAGGAAGGAAGAAGCGATTAATTATCCTTTTCATATAGGGCTGTATTAAACAACATGTGGAACTGTACAAATATTATACCAAAAATATTGTTCAGAAAAGGTGGGAATGCACAAGCAACACAAGAATGCTGTTCCTGCACCTGTCAGTCATCTCCAAGAAACTGAAGCTTTGAGAGTCTCAGTGGAGGGGCTTAGATGAGTCCATCTTTATTGGGTCCATGCATCCTCATTTCCTTCGCACTCCTGTCCTTTGTGTTTTATTTAAACCTCTACAGCACACTTAATGCAACTTTTTAAATCTGCAGGTTTTTAATACATCCTGTGGGAACTTACAGAAGGGGTTGGTGTGTGAGAGACACGGGTAATGCATGAGGAATGGAGAGAGCAGCTTAAGCAAGTTTTAAACAGTTTTTTTGGTATTTTTACTAGAACCTGCAAACATACCAACTGTGTCACGTATTTTCATATTCAGCACTTTATTTTCTAGCCTTACCTTCATGTACTATTGTTTTAATTAAGTTCTTAAATGATTTGTAAAACATGTAGCTTTCTCTCTTATGTCAAACCTCTTGTCATTTTGCAGAGTCACGTACATATGTTGCCTGGACATTTTATGCCACCTAAAGATCAGTGGTGCTGCATTCTGGCCAGTAAATTTCTTATTTTGGCTACTTCATCAAAATCTGGGCAGTTTTCTGTATATATAGAAGGTAGAAATGGAAAATGAGAAAAAAATATTTGAAAGGGAATATATTGATTAATTACTAAATATTTTATTCACAAAGGGTCAATAACTTGGCAAGATAAAATTATTATTTGTATAGTTTTGTCTGAATGAACCAGAAGAGTGTGGATGTATTGTTTGTACATATTGTATATATTAAAACAAAGAGATATGTGCATGAACTCAAGAAAAAGAAATGAACAAAGCAAAGCATTAGTGGCTATGGTCTGTAAAATGAAACAAAAACTTTATTTCACTATAAGAAACTTTATTTTAAATGTTCTTTAGAAGAACATTTTTGCTAAAGCATGACTAAATGGCAAAAAAGAGCTACTGTATTTAGACTTAGGAAAAAAAGGCAGAGCAACATTACTTTAAAAAAAAAAAAAAAAAGAAAAAAAGGATATGTTTACATTTGATTTTGGCTACCAGGAGTTTGGTTCAGTTGGGTTTAATTTATGTATTCCTTCCTTCTTTTTTTTTACCCCCATCTTTTCTTTCTTTTTTGTTGGTTTTTTTTTTTGCCAATGGTGCCAAGTAATGTGAATGCTAATATTGCTTAAGAAAATTAAGTTACTTTTGCAAAGCAGATAATCATAAGAGTACAAAAACCGTATCTAGCTTAACACCATACACTCACTCCAATAAAGAACACTTAGAATGAACATAAAATGAAAAAAAAAATAAATAAATAGTACGAAAGTAGAAAATATGTTTCACATTTTCATATCTCCTGCTGGAAGTCAGAAAATGTAATAAAAATTGCACAAAAAATTTTAAAAAAAATTAAGTAAAACTTAAAAAAAAGATGCAAACTGATCTCGTAGGGGTGTCATGGTATATTGCTATTTCCACATAGTGAGGAGCCAAAGAAATTAGATTTTTTTAAATTGAACTACTAATTTAAAACTGTCACAGATTCCCAACAACGGGAACCAGGTTCTGATCTTCATTAGGCAGGAATGTAAGGGAAGAAACTCCTGAAGTGTTGTTACTGTGGGTCACGTATGAGTGTCTGAGATCAGAAACTGCTCCTGGCTGTTTGTCTTGCTTGTGGCAGTTGAAAATTTCTGAATGGACTTGTGTAAATTTGAGATTGTTAGTTTTGGAATAGTTGTTCTTGCTTGATCCCGGCCACCAACTGCAATGTTTAAACGCAAGGCTTGTTGTGAAGCCAAAAGATATTCACATATAAGAAGCTTTGAAACTGGTGTCTTTACAAGAAGAGTAAAAAACAAAGATTGTGGCAAAAAAACTGGGGTCAGTGCTCTTGGTGCCTTTTCTATAATTGTACCTGTTTTTAATTACTTCTTTTCACTGCCAGCATTGAATTACAGTAGATGTGCTATAGCTCATTATCAGAATTCTCTTGTACATTTCTGAACTGCTGCTTTATGACCTGATTCAATTTTAAAAAAGGGAAAAAAGGCAAAACGAATGGCCTGGCACTCTCACTGTGCCTGTGGGCAGCCTCGTAGCCTCCATTTACTGTCTGCAATTGGAACCTTAATCATTAAATTCTCCTCTCACGCCAAAACAGAACAGGAGACGCTGAAGAATCTCCTTTGGAATGAATTGGAAATGCTCTGTATTAGTACTGGAAGAACTCTGACATTTTGAAAGTGAAATATTGCACCCATTCACCAATACGTGACAATATAGAATTGATCTGTTCCTCACAAGAGTAGTGACCTCAGTGGAAATGTTTTAACTCCTTGTCTTTACAGAAAACGATTCAGTAATATACAGAGCTATTTCAAATTACTCTTCCAGATCCATGGGCCTGGTGGTGTATCTACTAATCTAGATGCTGCTTCAGCCAAACGTTTAAGCCTGTGCTGGTGTTAACCATGCCAGCAGTTCTGTGGGCACAGCAGAACTCCCCGCATGGTTGGGGCCAAGTGCAGCTCCCAAGTGCTTTGTTGTGTCGGGCCGTAACCCTTCAGTGTGTCACTGGGGAGGGAGGAGGACTCCCCTGCAGTGAAGTGATTCTGCGAACCCTCTTCTTGGTTGTGGAACTTAACGTTTTCACCGAAGATAATAAGTAAGTGCAGCTTTCTAGGAAAATTCAAAATTCCCAAGTGCCAGGAGCCAGATCTTCTGTCTTCTGATAATGGAACCGCTCCTTTGTGAAACACATTCGACAGCAGTAATACTGTGTGAAAGAAATACAGAATATAACATGAACCCCCTCTCTGGTTGCACGCTTATGGCAGTTCCACACAATAGCTGGTGCCCAATGGGGGGTCCCCAAGACTTGCATGTAAAACTAGTATAGATGTCTTCTCTTTTGTAAGTTTTATTTTTGTAACCGTGCATGTAAAGCATCACTGAATCAATGGATCTGTTGAAGAACTCAGCTGCTGGAACCATGCAAAATGTTTTGAATTGCCCTTAAAATATGGAAAATGTTTTCTGAATGCTTTATATTCTTTCTGCTGTAAATTAAAAACAAAGAAAATTTCCCCATACAAAGTGTGTGCCTTCTTTTAAACACGTCTCCTCCATACGAGTCTGAGAGCAATACAGTCCTTTAGTCACTGTAAGGAACCACGAAAAAAATGCTTTTCTTCTCTACATGACCTTTTTGTAAGTATATCTGATTTCTTAGGGGTTGTAATGTAAGAGGACACTCTGTCCCTGAGCAGGTGCAGCCCCTGGAGCTTTTCTGAGATCAGATTGTGTTCAGTTCCTCTTCACTGGACAGTCACTTTCAGGGCTTTCCATGAGAAACCACATACACCTGGTAGCAGAATGCTAAATCCCACTGTGTGCACAAAGCAGAGTCCAATATTGGTTAAATTCAAGAGGGCTGCTGATGCAGAAACCTAAGAGGTCACACAATAATACAAAGAACTGAGACACAACTCTTGCACTGATAAGATATGTAAGTTACACAGACAGGCCCTCAGTGGCGTGGGGGAAGAGAACTGGAAGACCAAACATGAAGGAATAAAAAGCCCGGAGTGAGAAGAAGTTTAATAAGTGGAGGGGAGNCCGGGCCGCGCCCTTTGGGGGGTGTGTCCACCTCAAGCCCCGCCTCATCAAACCCCGCCCCTGTGACGTCACCCCGCGGCGCCGCCGGCCCCGCCGCAGTCGGCGCTGGACGCGCCCAGAGCCGCGGTCAATCCTGTCCCGCTGCGGCCCGGCCGGCCCGGCCCTCCCGCCGCCACCATGTGAGTGCGGGGCCCTGCGGGGGGGCACCTGAGGCACCCGGGAGGGACCCCTGAGGGACCCCTGAGGGGCCCGGGGCACCGGCGCCGGCGGCCGGAGCAGGGAACAGCCGCTCCGGGAACGCCCGGCCCGGGCCCCGCCCGGCCGGCACTTGGGCCGCACGCCCTGGGGTCGGTACTGATGGGATGGGATGGGGTGGGCTGTCCCGCCAGCCCCGGGCGCCTCTCGGGGCACAGCCCGCCGGGCACAACCCGCCGGGCACCGCGGCGTTGGTGTGTTTGGAAACCACTCTGAGGAAGAGGTGTCGTTTCCGAGGCTCTTCACCTGAAACTGGCAGGAAAAAGCACCACCCAAGGCTGGCGGAAGTGGCAGAACAGAGGAGCGGTGATGCTGGGCTGTACGGAGCCTCCTCGGGGCTGCCTGGCTCACGCCTTGTGTGTGTGCCCGTTCGTTCTCGCTGCACGGGAGTTCAAGTCGATGTCCGAATGTGTAAATACAGGAAATAGCCCGGCTGGGCTGTCTGGAGTGCCAGGATGCGCTGGACAAGGATCTGATAGGAAGTAACTACATGGAAAGGGAAATTGACTACAGATAGTTATAGAGATAAGCAACAAAAACCTGGCAAGGCAGTGAAAAGGGTATGAGAGGTATGTACAGAAGCTCTTGCATTCATTACAAAGATGCAGAGTGTTGCATCTGGTAAAAACCAGCTCTGTTATGAATTCAAAGCTAAACAGAGGTAAATTCTTATATATGCCAAATACTTTCTCCTTCTGGTCCTTCCTCTTGTTCCATATCAACTGTTTCAAAAGAACAGAGACAGCCAGCAATAGAGAAGCACATAGTTAGCATAACCATTGNGGGATAAAAAACAAAAACCCCAAGGCAGTCCCTGCTTCCCAATGTCCCCCAGCAGAACAGCCCTGGGGGCTGTGGCTGCACCGTGTCCCCCCAAACACACCCATATCCCCCCGGGAACATCCTGTCCCCCCAAAACACACCCCTGCCACCCCAAACACA
>WBMV01001455.1:271635-311196 GCA_013396655.1 Campylorhamphus procurvoides
GAGCGCAGGCCGAGAGTCGGGCCGGGCCGGCCGATGCCCCGGAGGATCGGCGATGGAGGAGGGCGGGCGGCGGGGCGGCAGCGCGGGGCACGGCCCCGGGGAACGCGGGGAGCCGGCGGTGTGTGCGGGGAGCGGCCCCCGCGGGACCGAGCGGAGCCACAGCCCCCAGCACGGCGGCAAAGACAACAGGTGAGCGGGCCGGGACACCCCTGGGGCACTGCGGGACCCCCGGCTGGGCAGGGGGGCTGAGCCTGGGGCTGGTGGTGGGGCTGCTGATGCTGTGCCCTGCCTGAGCTGAGCCCGGCTGGGATCGGCCAAGCCAGTTAAGGCAGTGACCCTGTGGGAGTTTGTGTTTGCACTCCATCTGAACGCTGCATTTGGCGGTACCGAAAAGAAATTACTGAGTGTTTTCCTTGGGAGTTCAGGAATTCAGTGAGGTGGTATTTTTTGGATTGATAAAAAAGTTCAGGATCTATAATTTATGAAACGTTGAACTGGCGTGTAAGTTAAAATGCAATACTTTATGAATATGATACTATTAAGAATATCAAACAGACGAAAGTTATTAAAAACAACCATGTTCATATCCCATCTCTAGGATTAGAAACTGATTTTAGGATATTGACTGCTTGTTTTTGAGTCAGTGAAATGTAAGAAGGAGATTTTGCCTGTTAACAATTCTGCTCTGTTGGAGTCAACAACTCAAAAGTGTAATGAAGACTCTGAAGTCACACTAGGAATGAAATCTTTGCATTAGGTGTATTTTGAGGACCTCATGGTTCCCTGAGGTGCTTATACTCAGATGCAGACTTCAAGGCTAGAAAAAGTTACAGAGATGAAGAATCAGCATCTACTCATTATTTTCATAGCGAGATTTACAGAATCTGGAGTTAACATCAGCTTATTTTTAGTTGCCAAGCATCTTTGGAAGCAGAGTGATTTTGATGTGACTTTGCCATCCATGACATACTGGAGTTGGAAACAAGGAAGGTAGAGGAGAAAAGTTCAGGTAGCAGAGAAGTGAGAAAAATACAACAGGAAATTTAGTGAAGGAGCATTAGGACATTTCTGGATATTGTGTGATGCTGCAGCCAATCCCATAAAATGTCAGTTCAGTGAATAATTTTAATTCAATTATGGGAGAAAGGCTCCCATACCAGAATTGCCTGGTAAAGTTTAGCCTCTGTTTTGCAGTGAGCAGCTGAATTGGAGCCAGTCTCACAAAGATCTGATGATGATGATCCAGGAAATGAAAAAGTGTTTGCCTGAAGAGAAAAGGAGTTCCAGCAAGCCCAGCACCATCAGTGCTCTCAACTACGCCTTGCAGTGTGTCCAGCAGGTCCAGGGTACGTGTGGAGAAAATCTAGAACAGCAGCATGGTTTGAACAGACATGTCTGGCAGCAAATAGCATTAAAACAAAAGAATGCATTCTAGTTACCATTACCATTTTCTGAAGCACTGTGGGTTTTTTGTTGGTTTTTTTTTGTTAAAGAAACGTTATCTTTTTTCTTGAAATACCCACCAACTGCTTCTCTTTCCTTCAGAGTCCCATAGCTAATAGGTGCCTACTAGTAACTTTCTATGTCTATTGAGAAAACAGTATTCCCATCCCACCTTGGAAAATTATTGGATAGTTTGTGTTTTCCAACAGAACTAAGTAGCTAAAATTGTTCTTTTGCCATCATGTTCTGTCCTTGTCCATGTATCCTCATGCTCATTTTCTGTAACATAACTAGGTCACTCCAGCAGTATAATCAGTATTCCTTTTCCCTTTGTCACTACACAGACTTTCCTCATCTCACCTCGGACTTCACCAAAAAGATGACAAAAGTACAAGGGCTGTAAGAAATACTTTCAAAGTAGTCTCCTTACTGACTTCCTTGTGTTTGTTCTGCTTTTCTGTTTGTCTTTTTTTTTCAACTAGCAAACAATGACTTTTTCCAGGCTCTAAATGACCGAAGAGCATTTCAGACAGATGTGGTGACATACAGCATAGAAGAGCTGGTGGCAGTTGCATCTGAACACACTCCAAAAAACACTGTAAGAATTCAGGCACACTCAAGGAGTTCATCACTTGCTGCTTTACTCTATTTAGTCTGCTAACATTGTTTTGTGGAAATAAAACATGTAAAATTGAAAGGCCTTTAAGTTTTAGTCTGAAAGACCTTTAAGTTTTTTAAGTTAGATCAAGACTGCTTCTTATCTGTGCTGTCTCAAGGTACCCAATGATAGTGAGTGAAGAAATATTGATTTTTCTTCTTTTTCTTTTCTCCAAACAACAAATTTTTGAGAATTCATTTACAGCATAGTAATCTCTTGAGACCGCAGGAAGTTTTTGAAACCAATCAAATTGAGAGTTGTGAGGGACTTGTGTTTTCTTTTTGTATTCTGGATAATTTTTTTTCTTGTTTTGCCAAATCTATCATGTTTTCTGGCTCTGCTTTAAAGAAAAGAAGGATTTTTGAAATTGAGTGCTGTTAGATGCTGTATCAGAATTATTGCAAATGCTTGCTATTTGAAAAGCTCTCAGAGTATTTTTGTACATGGAATTGTGGTGAATCCTCTGAAATCTGGGGAGAAGTGGGTGGAGTGATGATCAGTTATTCTGGGCAAAACAAGCATCACTCTCATCAGTTTTGACGCCGCAGTCTTACTAGCATTTGTAAATCTTGAGCACGCTGCTGTGGCATTGGAGAGTGTAGCAGCTCACACACTACTTTAATTGGAGGCTAATTTAACACATTTTTGAACGTCACCCTGGGGTTGTGGTATGTGGTGGTTTGGGGTTGGTTTTTTTGTTTGTTTTGGTGGTGTTCTGCTTTTTATCCTTTCAATATCACTACCACGTTTTGGGGGATGATTGCCTTTAATGTTTGTTTTCCAGGACACATTTGTGGCTGTATTTTCTTTGCTCTCTGGACGCATAGTGCATATTTCTGAGCAGGCAGCATCGATCTTAAACTGTAAGAAGAAAGTGTTGGACTCTTCCCGGTTTGTAGAGTTGCTTGTCCCTCAGGATGTGAGTGTGTTCTACACACACACTGACCACTCTCACCTGCCACTTTGGAACATGGAAAGTCAAACAGGTGGGACTTGGCAATGCTCTTAAATGCTCTCTGTCTTTCTGTCTTTGCAGAATGAGGATAGAATAGTAGTTCATTTTAAATGCTTATGTTATCAATATGCATCAGCAACATGTTCCCTTTCCACTTTGAAAACTGGAATGGCTGGGGGATTAGTTGTTGCTAGTCTCCTAGAGACCTACCTCTTACTTGGGGTAAGTAAATAACAGATACTTGATCGTCTCATGGACCATCTTATTCCAAATACTACTGCTTTTTGAAAAGAAACTAAAGGTCTAGTTGTGAGTTCGAAGTTGTTTAATCTATAAAGGTGCTTTGTCTTTATGATCCACTTGCTTCCTGCTGTGAGCATAGCTCACCAAACCCAAGTTTTAAGCTGTCTTGGTATTTAGTGCTGGATGTTCCTAAACTGTTACTTTTGAGTCCTGTGTTATTTATGAGCAACTTCAGCGTAGCTTGCATGCCAAGGCCATGCTTTTTGCCCACCCAGACATGTGTTGTTCTGAGGCTGTTCTGATATCAGATCTGAGAAGTCCAAAGTCCTTGCTATCAAAGGATGGTAGGACATCCGGAGATTGCAAATGCCAACGTGCCAGGGATTCCACAGGCTGGCAGCCAGTCACGTGCTTACCCAGCAGAGCAGTGGCACCCCAGTAGGGTTGGTTTTGTCTGTGCATAGTTTTTTGATACATGGCTCATAAAGCCAGGAAATGTCACCTTTCCTTTTCACAGTGATGCACTTGGGAAGAATTTTTTTATTTCTTTTTTTTTTTTTAGGTCATACACATTTTCTCTGAATTTAGTTTCAGGTCAGCCTTTTCCCTAAGAGTGAGTGGGCTGGAGAAGAGAGATAACATCTGAGGTGGGAGCAGACTATTGAATGGCTAATTGAGTAGCTTATAAAGAGTAGGTTATGAGACTTCAGTCTTGCTCAGAAAGTCTGGAGAATGCAGAGTTTAAAATAGTTCTGATAGGTGTGACCTTTTTGGGCATATTAACTGATACTTTCAATGTGTTCCTTTTATTAGCTTCTCTGTACGAGTATGCCCAGGTGAAATCCTTTTTCTGCAGGATTAGGTAAGTGCATTATTACAGTTTTGTGAAGGCTGACGAAGGCAGAAACTGTCCTATTGTTAAAGCTGACCAGTGTGAGCTTGTGAAACTCCATTAAAAATTGGGCTTATTGTGTTTAGTGTTGGCATCCAGTAGAACACTTTGACACTGACTTCTTCAGTGAAGTTCTGTTCCAGACTCAGGTGATCTCTTAATTTCAGTAAGAACTGTTTGTTTCTGAGCAGATATAACTCTTGCTCCATCTTTCAGTTGATCACTGATTAATTCATATGTATTTCAAAAACCTGGGCTCAAATCATTTGTATCTTGAATTGTATAAGGGCACCTGGAATAAATACAGCAGGACAGATAGCAATGTTAAGTTGGGGAACATGTTTGTAGGATACATAAATATTTTACAATAGTTTTCCTTCATGTTTTCATATGACATCTGTCTCTACTTTCCTTACATAACAGATCATTTGATTATGTTGGCATCACAAGTAAAAATATTTTTGCACACTAGGCTTAAGTAAGAAAATGTTTTTTTGTGAGTTAAACTTCTGCTGTATCCAATTTTCATTTGTATATTTTGTTTTCTCAAAGCCAGAGGTGTCAGAAGTAGGTTTTATTACACTGGAAACATTTTACTAAACTAAGTGTGGAATAAGAAAGTAGCTTTTAGTATAAGTGATAAGCTACAAAAAATGATCTCAATTCTTTCTATCAGAGGTAAGATACTGCAATTATAATAGATTGGAGACAAAACACCTGAGTGGAGAGAGATCAGTATTGCTGAATGTGCTGACCTTGGATCAAATGGAGTGTGTGTAGGACCTGATTATCTGGGTCTGTGTGCTCAGCACTGACACAAAGCGTGTGAGTTTTGGAAGCAGTGTGTGAATCCCTTTTGCTTTTCCTCAGGGGTGGTAAAGATCAAGGAGAAGAAACACGTTCTTACCCCTTCCGAATCACCCCGTACTTGGTCCATGTGTGTACCTCTGTCCATGTGGATGCAGAATCCTGTTGCTTAGCTTTGGCTGAGAAAATTCACTCTGGATATGAAGGCAAGTCAGGAGATTCCAGTGGGGGAAAACCAAACCAATAGAAAAATGCAGTGTAAGAAAGCCTGCTTCCTTTGTTTAGAACTCGTGCTTAGGTAGTCTCACCTGTGTAACCTGCAGCTTGTGTGTGCATGCATGTGAATCCAGGGCATCTCTGCTGCCTTTGCCAGACCCCAAAGCATTTCACCTCTCCTCATCATTTTCATTTTGAAGAGAAGTCTGTAGCACCTAAAAATCTGTAATGTTTCTCTGAGTTGGTCAAAAGCAGTGCACAATTACAAAGTTCAGGAGCCAGTAAATCTCTGTCATGAGCAAAAGCAATGCCTAGGTTTTCTGTCTTAGTGCATATTTTGTTTCTATTAGCTCCTCGAATTCCTATGGATAAAAGAATCTTCACCACCACTCACACCCCTGGATGTGTTTTTCTGGACATAGATGACAGGTGAGAGATTTGAGTCTTAAGACCTGTGAGGTGTGTATGGAGAGGTAGGAAAAAATCCCTTGGTGGTGCAACTGGAGACTCAAGTAAAGTAGTTGAACTGTGCAATCAACAATAGTTAATTAAACAAAACAGTTTTGTGTTAGTCCACTTCTGGAAAACATCTTACAGTCCACAGATATAATCTCCTTTCTTGGCTTAACAGGCATATTGAACAGAACTGCAGCCAGTTTTCCTTACCCAGGGCAATGGGGAGCTGTGGTGGCCCAGCTGGACTAAGCTGGGTCAAATAAATCTGGCCAGACTGAAGCTGTGTCCTGCAAAGCCACAAGACTCTTTTTACAGTACACCTTGCAGCATGCCTGTCAGATTTTTTACTCCCATTTTGCCTATGACCTCTTTTTTTCAAGAGACCTTTTTTTTTTCCCTTTGCATGTAGACAAGCACAAGACTGCCAGCAAATGTGAATATCTGTTAGATCTCCAGGCACAGAAATGTTTGTCATTGGTATTTACGTGTCTGTATTGCAGTGGAGGATTATTAGATGAGTTGGACAATGTTCTGTGGCCTTAGTTCATTCCATTGTAGATCATGCATGGGCACCTCACTGACAAAAACAGGGTTAAGGGTGTAAGTACTCAAAACTTTATTACAACCTGTGATAATGTGTTTGGGTTTCAGAGCAGTGCCTTTGTTGGGTTACTTACCCCAGGATTTAATTGGAACATCCATACTGATGTATTTGCACCCAGAAGATCGTCCTTTGATGATCACTATTCACCGGAAAAGTAAGTACAGTCCATTTTAGTGGACTTCTATATGTTTTATAATTCTTTCCTTATCATATTTCTTGACACGTGATTGATCCACAGTCTAGACAAAAATTAATTAAATAATCAGTGCAATCAGTTTGAGATCAAAGCAAATTCAGTCACAAAGTTTCAAGGACCCCAGTCATCAGTGTTTGTGCTTGCACTACAGTGTCATAATGTAAACTAAACCTTGTTTCTTCATTGTGGTTTTTTTCAGTACTGAAATTTGCAGGCCAACCCCCTTTTGAACATTTACCTATTCGATTCTGCACTCAAAATGGGGATTATGTCATCCTGGATACCAGCTGGTCCAGTTTTGTGAATCCTTGGAGCAGGAAAGTAGTGTTCATCATTGGCCGACACAAAGTCCGGACGTAAGTCAATTGTAGAATCTGTTCTAACTGTTTATAGCTACCTTTTCTTCATCAAATTAAAATGAATAGTGAAATTTTGTTGGCTCTCTCCAGAAGCCCTCTGAATGAAGATGTCTTTGCTGCAAGGAGTAAAGAAACGAGCAGTGTGGAGAAAGAGATAAGAGAATTGCAAGGACAAATTTACAAACTGCTTCTGCAGGTAAAGAAGACAAAAGAATTTCAGAACAGTGGCTGGCCTTCTGAAGGAGAGGCTAAAGAAACCTTAGTCTGCTTAGCAGGCTACTTAGAGGATGGTCTTTTAGAAAGGAAAGTTCTAAGTTAACACAGGCCCACCATGTTAAAAAAAAATTTGACAAGTTTGTGTGTTGAAAGATAAATCTGCCTCTTGAAACAGTTTGAAGCATGATAAAGAATTCTCCCTAAGCACATGGTAGAGCCCAGACAAATAGGGATTTTCCACTTGATGTTCTTTGTTTACTTGAAGTTCTGTGTTGCAAAGTATGTTGTTTCCTTCATTTTGTTCTCTAATAGCATGAATTTTTGATTACTCTTGTTTTCCCCTCATGCAGCCAGTTCACAGCAATGTTTCCAGTGGTTATGGAAGCCTTGGAAGCAGTGGCTCTTATGAGCACTATATCAGCATAGCATCCTCAAGTGACTCCAATGGGAATTGTGCAGAGGAAATACAGGAACCAGTAAGTCTATAAATGTGTCACTGCCTGCAGAGTAGTAAAAATGCACTTTTAAAAATGAAAATGTTTACTCTCTACATGTGCACTTCTCATCATGAATTTTACTGAAGTGGGAAGAACACATCTATGGTGAAGCTAAATTGGTCAGTTATAGAGTGCTGGCTTTTGGGTTTTGCTCTTAATTTTGCTGACTGCTGTAGAGAACAGTGGCTGTTCTAAAACAAACATTGCAATTACCTAATTTCCTTGTGAGGCTCCTGGGTAAGTCATCAGCTTATTCCCACTCTCAAGGCTTGCCATCAGTATTAAAACATTGAAATGCTGAGACTGTTTGTGCTTTGTCATAGTTAATTCACTTAAATTAACAATGATAATTGAATTCATTAGATTTACAAATACCAGTAGATATTAGGTTTAGGGTGACAGTCCACTCACTTTCAGTTTGAAGAATACAGGAACTCAAGTCAGCTCCTGTGTCCTCTTTGTACTCATTTTATTCTGACTTCACTTTTTTTGCGTATCTCAAGATGACATTGCAACAAGTTTGTGCAGATGTCAACCGAATAAAGAATCTGGGGCAGCAGCTGTATATTGCATCAAGGAGCAAGCCACAGAATGGAAATGAACAGGCTGTGAGCTCAGAAGTGCTAGGAGGTAAGTCAATGTAGTTATGATCCTTAAGATAACACAAATTCCTGTAGATCTGTAGTCATGAGTTTGGCTCACGTGATGCTGAAGAACTTCAGATAGTGTTTGAGCACTCTTCAAAACAGTCATAGGTTGGACAATGCTGCTCCCCTTCCCACTGAAGTAAGGGTTTAGTTACTGAGTGCTTAATATTATGCTAATGCACATTATTTGCAGTTAGTACCTAGAACAAGTATTTGGAGAAACCTGGATGATTCCACAAATATTCTAGAAATCTGTATTAAAACATTTTCCACTATGATATTCTCTATTAGAGTTACAGTTAACTGCTGGTCTTGTCCTAGGGGACTGTACTGTCACTGTTGATGTGACTGACCAGTGTATCCATGGTATGCAAAGCTGTGAATTACTGTTAAATAATGGGTTGGATTCTGTGATATGTGTGTGTACATATATATATATATCTGTGTGTGTCTTGGTGAGTGTAGTGTTTAGATGCCCTTGAGAGTAATCTTTAAGGTTTGTTCTCTTCTAGGGAAGAGGCACACTGCTTCCTGTTTTCTTCAGAGAAGTGATAGCACAGAAGAACCAGGCAACACATTTTATGATGATCCAAAGAAGACTCCCCATATTCCTTCCTATCAGCAGATCAATTGTGTTGATAGTATCATCAGGTAATAAACTATGAAGCAATTTTAGTGATAAAAGTTTAAGATTATTTGGTGAAAGGTAAATATCCCAGCATTTTGCATTAGTCTTAAAACTGTCTGGGCTTTGAGTTGTGAAATAAATTTGGGATTGTTTGTAGTTTTCTCCCTCTCTGACTGAGCATTGGGATGGATTGCCCAATCTGAACTACACAGTAATGACGAATTTAGGACCTAAGATTCTGTTTGCAACTATTTATTGATGTTTGTCTACTGCTAATTTCACCATTGATGCAAATGAATTTAAGTGAATTTTGAAGGGCATAGTATGTCAAGGTCTTCTCATTATGCCCTCTGAGAACATCCATATAAAACAGAAAGTTGATATGATTTATAGAATGTTGGTATTTTTTAACCCAGTGGATAATGTAATCTTTTTTCTTTTTTCTTTTTTTTTTTCCCCTCAAAGAGTGATAGATTTTATTTAAAATACTCCTTGGAAAGCAGATACATGTCCAGAACTTCCTGAAGTGAATTTAACATAATTAACAACCTCTGGATCTGCAGTTTGGATTATTCAAATATTTGTGTCTCCAGCTGGAGAATAAAACCTTAAGTAGGGAGAGCTTCCTGTACTATGCTTTCATTTCAGATATCTAGAGAGCTGCAATATTCCAGCATTGAAAAGAAAATGTAAATCTTCTGCAAATACATCATCATCTTCAGAAGATGACAAACAAGTCCAGCAAAGTCAGCAGGAAATCCAGGCACTGGAAGGTAACACAAAGTGTATTGACAATTGTAATAGAACCACAACAACTGATTTTATTTTTTATAAGTCAAGTGTTCCATGTGCCAAGGTTTATGTCTACTTTTTTAGATTGCTGTGTTGCTAACAGTATTTTGGGTACATGGTAAATATTTGCTTATCTTGTCTAGACCTCACAATTATGCATAAGCTCCACTATTAAGTCTTTGAACGTAGAATGCATCAAAAGAACTATCATTTATTGTTGCTAAATGAACCTTCTGTTGCTCACTCATTTTATGCCATGTTTAGTATGTACTGGCATTACACTGGCATGTGAATGTTTTTTTGTATATAAGACTGTCTTATTTAATAGTCTGCGTAGTCATTGGTTATTTATGAAGCAGTTAGACTTGAATTGGGAGCATAGTGCTTGGAATGAAATTCCAGGTAGTAACTTTGTCATTTACCAATAGATCCTGCTATGCTGTCAACAGTTACGTCCCACACTCCACTGTCTGGTGGTCTGGAAGAGGCCTTGAAAGACCAGAGAACTGCAGGCATGGTGGGAGCTCCTCTGGCAGACCTGGCCCTGTCCAACAAGGCTCCAAGTGTGGTGTCTGTCACCAGCCAGTGCAGCTACAGCAGCACTATAGTGCATGTCCCACACCCTGAATCAGGTACTGCTCACACTCGCAAAACACTGACTTGACTCACTGATTTTTAAATTTACACAGTGTTTCCAGGCTGAAGGACGCTGTGAGAAAGTTTTGTCCATTTGGGATACATTCTCATGAATATGAATTCTGAAATATTGAGGTACTTCTGGGGACACTGTGAGGGGAAACTTGAGCCTGAAAGTTTTAAGGGTATTTTAGTAAAACAGTTTTGGCAGACTGTGCTGTTTCCTTTCCTCTTGAACTTCATCACATACACGTCAAACACAACAATGTGCTTTTGGCCATTGAGGATTAAAAGAAAAATTACTAATGGGCCAATGTTACTTCATTTTAATGCAGAAAGAAGCACAAAAATGAGTATTTAGCTGCTATTGTACTAAGGAAATATGAAGAAAGAACTGCTTATAACTTCAAAGGGAATTTGAAGTTTTCCAGACCATGCAAAGTAATTTGCTCAGTTGATGTTAGTGTAATTGTATTTGAGTGTAAAGGGTGTTTTCTCCCCCTGTCTCTGCTTGGTAGCTCAGATGAGATTGTTTTCTGTGTGTTGTGGGTGTTGACCCCAGAAGGCCAGAGCAGAGTGATTTATTTTTCTGTCCCTTCAAAGAAGTGACTACAATGGAGGACACTGCTGTTGGAAGTGAACAAGTTGAGCTGCCTCCTGTGAATGCTCAGAGTCTTGCTGTGTTGCCTGAGGAATTAAAGCCAGTTGGGCTAACAAAGGAGACGTTGTCAGCCCACACTCAAAAGGAGGAGCAGAATTATGTTGACAAGTTCCGGCAGAGGATCTTGCTCTCTCCATTTAGGAATTACCTTCAGCAAGGAAGCAGAAGTAACAACAGGCATTCCTGTGGCCAAGGTAGGCAGCTTTGAGGAATAAAAACTTGCTAGATGACTTAAAAAGACCAAGCTAGCCATGGAGTCTGGTTCCCCTTTGTATGATTTAGTGAGTGTCTTACTGTGGCTGCAAACAGAATACTACTTTGAACTGCAGGGTTTGACAGCAGCATTGCCCACACAGAAGGTCTGCCTCATCTTGGATCTTACTACCTCTCCCAAAGCAGATAGTTATTGCAATAAACCCTGCAAATCTCCAGGTAGTTTATTGCCTCCCACTGAAAGAATGTAAAAGATCTGATTGGGATAAGCCAAAGTGATCAATAAGAAAGTTGATGAAGGAAAATATTGTAGATATGTCAGCAAACTCATCACTAATTTATGAAAGACATGTCCAGAGGATAGTCAGCTCTTTGAATAAGCCACACTCAATTATCTCTGTGTTTTTCTCTTTTTTCTTTTTTTTTATCTTAGGTCTGTCATTTAGTGAATGTGTCTATTCTTCTTCCTCCTTAGGAGATTTCCCTTCAAAGCAGACGAGTCCAGCTAGCTGTAAAAAAGGCAAACATGGAAAATTCAAGCGCCAGAAACCTCAGAGACAGTCCTCAGATAGCCACTCTTCTAATAAAAATAGAAACAGTCTTCCATGTGAGAAGAGAACAATTCAGAAACAGTTGCTCTCTCCCTCAGAAGTGTCCTATCTGAGCTCCTCCACTTTGAATGTCCATCCTCCTGTGGGGTTTCCTGTCTATTTGGATCCACTCTCTGGTTTTCCAGCCTCTTCTGCAGGAGCTGGACTTGCCCTTCACTCATTACAACCTCAGTCCATGTCATCATCACAACTCTGCTATGAAGCACAGTCATACCCAGCCCTTTATCCCCCAAATATTGGCACATTTATGGCTGTATTTTTTCAGAGTTTCCCCACGTATGTTCAGATGCCTCAAAAGGTGTTTCTTCCTAACGCTCAGTGTGTTTATCCCCCCTCTTTATATCCATGCACTACACTACCTCCAGCCCCCCCACCTTCTGCACCACCACCACCAACAGCACCACACTCTGTGGATCAGCCCTTTCCAGCCTCTCCTCAGACATCCATGGAGGACCAGCAAGAGGGCCAGTGTGACCAGGCTCTCCTGCTGAGCAGCTCACGGAGCAGCTCCCCACTTCAGCTGGATTTGCTTCAAGAGGAGCTGCCAAAGCCCATGGACCTTTCCATTAGTGCTGATGTTAAACCACATGCAGAAGATAAATGTGTAAGTAACAAAAAATTGTAATGCCCAGGAGAAACTGTCTTTCATGGTGTTCTGCCACCAAAACCTGTGGTGATGATCTGTGTTTCAGGGACACAGATTTTGTCAGCTGCATTTTCTGTTGGCTGTGCTATGTAGGCTGTGGGACACAAATAGCACAGGAGGTGGAAAAAGCAGTTTATACTTGCACTTATGGGAACTTGTACCAGAACAGTGTTGGCACTTAGTAAATGACAGAAATGTGAGATCTTCTGGTCTAGGCTGCCACAAGGTGCTTCTGCTCAGCATTTTGGCAGCAGCCTCTTGAATGGAACTGTCAGCTAGAATTTTGGGTTTGGGGCTTTTTTGCATGTGGAACTTGGTTAGTGCTGCGCAATTTGCATCCTTTTTCACCCAGTCCCACAGTCTCTGTGGAGAACCAAAACAAAGGGAAGATACACTTCTAATTACTCCCTCTGTCTCCCAGGGATGCAGCTAATGAACGAAGAACAGGGATCCGTGTGGGTCGGTTTCCATACATGGGCATATAAAAGGCCTCTCCAACTTCCGCGGTAAACTCAGAGGCAGAACTCTGAGCTCTGCAGGCAAGGAAAAAAATGCTGGCTCCTGAATCCAGATTGGGCTGGAAAGGCTGGATCAGCTGAAACTGCAGGGTAGGGTCCTGGAAGGGGCGTTGGTGTACCTCTAGCTGCTGAAGCAGTTGCTTCGCATAGTGAAGCAGGGGAAGACTTTCTCATTTTCCCTGTAGTGCACCATTGCTTGATGTGTGTGGCTGCTTCATGCCATCTAACAGGTTGTGAAGGGAACTGACTCCTCTCTTGTCAGTTAACTTTATGCAACAGCACAGTATCTTGACAAAGTGGGGAAGGATCTATAGCAGAAACCAGTAAACAAGAGTGGAGATGCTTGTTGATTTTCACCCATGAAGAGTGTTAGCCTGAGTCCTAGACCGCCATTCATTTTCAGAGCTAGAAACTCCAAACCTGTTGAATTGATAGGAGAACTTGGTCACCGTGTGACAAATTCAGTAAATGCATGGATTTCCTTTTGCAAACTTAAATGTAACTTCCATGGATGTGTTGGTTTTGCTTCTTGTCTCCAGGACAATGATCCAGAAGATAGTGGTAACAGTGCTTCTCGTGAATTTCCTGACCACAGTCTGTATGAGGACTCCCAGCTGAGTTCAGGTTCAGCAGCATCAGGCAGTGGATCAGCTTTATCTTGTTCTTTAGGCTCTAGCTTCAATGAGCCTTCTGGTGGTGGCACAGGTAGGGAAGTTAGATATTTGGTGCTAGATGGCTTGCTAGCATGTGATTAATAATAAGGGTACTTATGGGAATGAGAAATCCCTGTAAGAGAATCTGTAACCTTTCCTTTTCACCAGCTTTCAGTGTTTGAAGCCAAGTTTGTTCCAGTCACTGTAGCTGGAAATGTGAATGTAAGAAGCTATTCCTTTAACCTGGAAATCACTCTTTCAATTTTGTTCATTATCACTTTTCTCTGCACTAGATGCTGCCTTACATCTCCCTTGAGTAAAGGTCAGTCTGCCTAGAGCAGGACCTTTCAGAAGCTAATTTTGAGAAGAATAAATAGAGCCTTGAAGATCTTAAATAACTTAAAAAATGCACTTTATCTTTGATTTCTCAATAGGTAGTAATTTCTAGAGCTGTCATCTGGGAAGTACCTGTGTTTGGATTACAGAATTAACTTGCAAGAATACACTGGTGGTGGTTTGCTTTTTGTGCTGAATTACTGGGATTTTTAGGGGTCTGCATTTATTTTTTTTCATGGTCATTCTCAGCAGGTAGTGGGAAAAGCAGAAAGTATTCGGCCAGTAATTATTCTTCTGAAATTTCCAAAGAAGAAAGGAATCAGGAAGCAGAAGAAAAAGGGACAGCTTGTAAACTGAAACATGAGTCAGCCCTGGTGATGATGGATCACACACCTGAGCGACTTCTAATGAATTACCAAATGCCAAACAGGTTGGAAAACAACCATTTCTGACATGTACTTTGGAATTGTGCGTAGAACTGTAGAATTAAAATGATGTACCTTGAAAACAGCATGCATACAATGAAACTTCAAGGGAGTGTGTTAGTTTACTTTTGGTGCAGTTTAGGTCCCCATTATTAACTTTTGTCTCCTTGTTCCCCATCAGTTAAAATAAGGGAACATGCAATGTTTTTGCTGAAGTGTTCATGGGATTGGTTATTGTCCTGTACTTTGAATGCATGAAGGGGTAAAAATACAGGTCGTTTGCAAGTTGCTTGCACTTGGCTTATCTATAATTTGTCATGCGATTCCACATTAAAAATAAAGCCATAAAACAAAAGCAAAAAGCCTCCATACCAAACACCCCAAAACTTCCAAAAAACAACAACAAAACACTGACTGTTAGACCAGTGTTGAAAGCAGCCTTACAAAGCAGATAAAGTACAAAGTTCAGTTCCCTTTCAAGAACTGATAATGTCTAGGCTTTAGCCATAGATAGTGGTGAAGAGATTCTCACAATGTAGTGGAGTCAGTGCCTGCTTTGCTTCATGTAGCATTCCCGTGCTCACAGTTGTCTGTTACCTGCAGAATTAAAGAGGAAGTTTTAAAGCAGGACCTGGAGAAGCTGGCAGTCATGCAGAAGCAGCAGCCTTGGTTTACAGATGGGCAAAAGCAGGAGCTTGCAGAGGTGCACACGTGGATCCGGACCCAGACTGTCCCACTGCAGATCAGCACCCAGGTGAGCAGCTCCCCTCTGCCTTGGCCAGCCCAGGCATTTCTAACCAGGGCACTGTACAGTCATGGGTATCAGTATAAGCAGGAAAGGAGTTCGAGTACCCTGGCCAGATGAGAAATGTCAACATACAGGTCTTGCCATTGTAATTTTTTTTTTTTTTCAAGATACACAAATTCTGTGTAGGAACTATCTGTAGAAAAGTTCTTTCAGTCACAGTATTGGATGAATGGAAATAGTGATCTCATGTAAGGCATCTAGAGATGTTTTTTCTGTTTATATTAGGAATAAAAAATTATAAAATTGATTGTTGCCACGATTGAATAGCATATAATGCTGGGATATCAGTGAAGATCAGAGCAGGTGTGTTCAGCAAGCTGAAAAATGCTCATAATCACAGAGAAGGCTCAGGACTATAGTAAGAAACACAAAAATTGCTGGTTTTTTGTAGATGGATTCATTCTTTACTGATGTCAGTACCTTATGATTGATTACTTTAGCTGGTGTAACTCTTGAGCACTCTTTTAAACTGTTTCTGAATGTCCTAATCAGTCTGGAGTGCTTCCAGGTGCTATGGAGAAGAGCAAGGCAGATCTGATCCCACAAAGATTGGGAGCTTCAGTGTTGAGTTGTACAGAAAATTTAATGGCAGGGTGGGTTACATTCATGTACTTGTGCAGCAGAAAAGTCTCATGTCTGTTAGAGCACTGCATGCTGTATGTGCTAGAATTGTCAAATGTGGCATTCTGAGATGTATTTATTCATAGAGGAGAAAAACTGAGACATGTATGTCCTTGACACTGCAAGAAGACCAGAAAATTAGTCTTTGTTTTCCTAACACCTGTTGATAAAAATCACTTGCCCTGTTGTGGTTAGAATACCATGTTTGATTCAGGCAGCAAAGTGATCTTGTAGAAAATTCTGTTGCATATTTACATCCCAAATGTTATGAGATATATTGGTATGCAAATACCAATATTTTATATCTCAGGTCCTGAAACTGTTCCTAAGCAGTAGGTCATATTTGCAATGCAGATTGTGATTTTGTGAATACAGTAGAAGGAAATGTAGGATTTCTGTTTCAGTGCTTTTATTTCAATATTGGACCATTTTTCAAAACACAGAAAAATCTGGTCTATCAATACACTTGGGTGTTTCAGTCTTTTGTGTTGGTCAGTATTTTTGCTGTTCAGGCTACAGTCCAAATCTTTAATGAGGAGCTTGCTTATAAAGCTGAATGATAAGGTCTTCAAGGAAGCAACATGCCTTTTTGTCTCAAAGGTAAAACTGTATTTTCCACTAACCAAAGTATTCATCTCTGAGACAAGGTAAGTTTTAGGTGCAAGCATCTGCTTCTGAAAATCAGATATCTATATAATGTCTGCTTTTAGAGAGATTTGAGCCCATTAGTGAGAGGTTTCAAGATCAAGGATTTGACCCTTTGAAAGAGAAAAAGAAGAATTTAAACTACTATTTCTTCTTCCTATTTAAAGGGCTGTGTTACATGTGACAACAGGGAAGCAAGTTGTGAGACTGTACTGCCTGATGACAACATGGAAAACAAGGGAGAACCACCCCCTCTCCTGCAGCGCTGAGGAATCAGCTCCTGTGTCAGTAAAACTGCTTGGTGTCATTCCCAGTCTCTTTGCCTCTGGCTTCGCTCCACACTAGCAGTGACTCCACATGGCCATCTCTCACCAGTCACACCTGAAACTGAATCTTCCTCCATTCCCCTTCCACTCCTGGCATGACTCAAGACAATCTTTCACTGGGAGGCTGTTTCACTTTCTGACCTCACAGACTTGACACAGAATGGATTAGGTTTCTAACCTTTAACTGCTCAATGATGAGCAAAATACAAAGATTTTTTTTGGTTTGGGTGGGATTTTTTTTTAACTTGGCAAGTAAGAGTCTGAAAAGACTATGGTGATGAACCTAACTGATCAGAGCATGTTCACTCTCCAGGTAAGGTGGGTGTATCTAAACAAAGCTACGGCAGAGTACTCTTTATTTTTGTTCAGTGTTTCAAGGTCTAAACTGAAGATCCTAAATACTCTGAGGCTCTGAAATCACTGTAGCTGGTTCCAGAATCCAATAGGTTTTTCAAAGAGCAGCTGACACTGGCCAGGTTGTTCTGCATCAAATGCCTTTTGCCAGCTTGTGCCCATGAGAAAAATACTGAACCGAAAAGAAGCAAAGCTTTTCCCTGTGTTTTTGGTGGTGAGTGTTTTGAAGCCAAGTTGGTTTACAGCTTTTGATTTTAAAGCTGTGTTTATCAAGACAGATGTATAAAATTAATTGAGGGTAACTGGTTTGAAAATCCACTAGAGATTAAATTGCATACAGCAACCAAAAAAAAACCCCAGAAGTTTTAATGTAGTAGTTATTTCCTTCCACGTGATCTGCTTTTTAAAAACAGTTGGGGGAGTCTTCTCTATCAAGGTAAATGGTTATCAATTAAAGTAGTTACATGTAATCATTTATCTTCTGTTGCTATTGCTCTGAAAGGTACGTCTGTATCTGAATGTTTTTGTTGTTGATTCAGAGTGGTTAGAGGAGTTGAATCCAGACACAGCATGTAGGAAATTTTAAGCAGAGTGTCTCTGTTTCGCTTTTGTTGTGATGATGTCAAAACCAAAAAGAGTTTGAGGTTCATTTCTTCTGCTTTTGTGAAAAGTCATGTTGCAGAGCCAAACTTGAACATCAAACCACATATTCATTATTTCTTAGCACTTTTGACTTCCTGTGCAAGTTCTAACCTCTTTCTTTATAATGGAGTCTCTGGCTGTTTAAATGCATCAACGAAAAAAGAGTTTGTGCATCATGTGAGTTTGTTGTTCAGAAAGTGATAATCACTTTCAGTATGTGAAAGGACTTGTTCTCGTAGATGTCTCAAAGTGCTCTTCAGAAACTAAAACCCAGCAAATTTTGTCGTGATTTCCCCTTTGTTTATCAAAAGCTGGATGTAATCAGGTTTTCCCTGTGTTATTAATCACCTCAGCCTTCTCAACAGAGTTCTAGAATGTAACACATTATTTACCTTTTTTTCTGTGTGATTCTTCCTTTTCTGCTGTGTGAAGTGTTTTCACTTCTCTAGTTTCAGTTACCAGTAAGTTTCAAGTTTTTAAGTTAAAAATACTGTGATCTGCAGATCATTGGAGGAAAACTGTATTTATCTAAAGGTTTCTGTTACTTTTAGAAATCAATCCAGTGACAATCTTTCTCATTAAAGTTTATGGTAAGTTATTTTTACAGAATTTTAAGTTTGCAAGGCTAATTTGACTTGGCATTCTTCTGACTTTTTTAATTTTATAGTATGTTGGCCTACTTTGATTATACCTAATGGCTTCTGTTTATTCTTAAGCTGCATTTCTTTGTCTTTCAGTTTCTTCAGCTTAATCTTGTTTTTTTCTCTTGTGTTGTAAATCAGCAGAGGTCCACACATCCTCAGTACTGCTTGTGTTCAAACACATCTTAAAATAAGAGACTCCAATAGTGTTTACATATAGCAGCTTATGTATTCAAGTAGGAAAATGTGGGCAGCCTCTTACACCTTTCCCAGTCTTTTTACAGCATTGTCCAAATATGGTATTCTGCTTTATAATCACACTGCCTAAAATATTTGTTCTGAAACATGTAATACGATGCTTTGTGTATAGGTTCTTTCTTGATTGGGAAAGCTTCTTAATTAACTAATCTGTCAAATTAGACTTATGCACTAGAATCCATTCTAGCTAGCTGTGCTTATATTAAAATGATTGCTTTAATGTATTCTGAAGCTTAGTGAAATAGGTTAATTTGACTGCTTCAGGTAAGGACAGCGGTCTCCTTCAAAACAGTTTCGAACCCCAAGCCAGGAGGAAGGTTAAGATAATAGTCAACTCTTTTGTGTACCTTATTTCACTGTTCATTTCCCAGGTATGAAAATGAGATGATTTGCAATGTCTTAGCAGGCAGACATGTCATCCATTTTGTAAAATAGTGGCACTTAGTTTAGGAGAATGGTAATAGATACCTAACACTTGAATAATGCTTTTCATCCACAGGTCTGTGAACATGTCAAAAAGGTAACTTGCTGTCCCAGTTGTATAAAAAGAGGCAGAGAGACAAAGGACTTGCACAGGTGCATAGCCCCAGTTCTTACCAAATCCAGGAGTAAAATTGGGGACTCTTCACTCGCTTTGTTTGCTTTTGGTTTTGCTACAAGAGGTCAAGATTCTGACCTGTATGTAGAAACTTGAACATATTACATGAGTTTCTTGTTGGAGGTGTTAACCCTTCTTGTACCCCCTACTACTATGAATTTGTGCCCAGTAGAATTACAGAGCAACAGAAAGCCCAGAGAGTTTTTGCAGTGCTGTGAATGTCATACACCCTCTGGCCATATATAATGAAAATGCATGTGCCTAGGACTTTGAATTCCAAGCTCGCCATCCTGGCTACATCTTAGGTGCAGGATCCCTTGTCTGGGGCTACATTAGTCCTGGGATATGGAAAAAATTCTGGTATGGGAGAAGAATACAAAAGGAATGAAGTGGTGAATCAGTGCCCTGTGTGACAATGAGACAATTATTTGCCCAAAAATCAAATGGTCATGGCTGCAAAACCAGGCTTAGAATGGAAAAAGTTTCCCAAGCTACTCTTTACCCCACTAGAACCACACCATCTTGCAACAAAATGCCTTATCAAGCCTTTGACCTCATTTCCATAAGTTTTCAGGAACTGGTAGTTTTTACTTCAGGTTATACTGATCTTTTGTCTTTTTGGTGTGCTGGAGGGATCAAAATGAGTTGCAGTTCCCATCTGAAAGACCAGTGGAGTAAGTGTTGCAGCCAGAGTTGCGCCTGTTGTTTTGTTTCTGTGGCTTTGTTTTGCCTGGCAAAGTGCTGTGGACAGTTCAGAGCTGCTTGGAATGTCACTGTTTTGGTGACCAAAGGGAAAACATGCAAGGACAGGAGTGATGCAGTTACTACCCCCTGTGGGGGTGTCAGCAGTTCGGAAACCCCTGGTGGATTTCGCTGGCAAATTTTTGTTGTTGTATTCATAAATATGGAATTATGTTTTAAAAGATGAGTTGATGTGCAAATATTTTCATGGCATTGCTGTGAACAGGAGGGACCCTTGTGTATTTTTACAGTGTGGTAAATATTTGCTGAATGAGTAATGTATTGGTAAGTTTATCTTTCAGCTGAATCAAGTTTTAAATCACAATCAAATGAATTTTTACATCAGTTGGTAGGAGTATTTTATTGAAATAGTATTCAGCTGTTGTTAAATTTACAGTTGCGATTTTAACTGTACACTTTAAAGGAGCATCTGATTTTATAAATAAAACTGAAAAATGTGCTGCAAAAAACTGTTTCAAATGTGTGTTTGCTTTTGTTCTTGGCAATGTGTAGAAAATAGATTTTTAAGGAAATACTCCTTGCATTCTGATTGTACATAGGTTGGGGTACAGTGTACATGGGGTTGTGGGTACAGTGAAAGCAGTCATGTAGTGGCCATTTATGCTGGTTTGTTGAGGGGTTTTGTAGTTGTTTGGGTTTTTTCAGTTGCACTCTGCCTTGCCCACTCCAGGGCATGTTCTTTGCTTTCTAATTCTATCCCCCAAAGAAGGGCAAGCACCTTTTGAATATGAAATGTTGTATCTGGATTTGTAAACTGCTGGGATTTGGCATGCAGGATTTAAAGGTTCTGTCACTGCTAGTTTTGTCGGGAAATTTTTGTTCTAGAGGAAGTACAAAATAAAAATTGGTGGGTTTAATTCATGGGCATGTCCTACAGAACAATGAAGTTCTTTAACTAGTTGGCAGAGAAACAATTTGTTCATCTTTTTCTGCTTAAAGGGACCTAACAGAGAGATGTGGTCGACAGTGCTTCAAGAAGCCTGCAGGAGAAAGGCAGATTCACTGCAGGGAGTACAAGGTGTACAGGACAAAAGATGTAGCATTGTACTGAAATTGGAACAGCAAGAAGTAATCTTAGATGAGCATGTAGCTGAAGGGGCTTCTGCTAAGGTAAGAGATGGAGTTCCCTGAAATACAGGCATCTTGAAGGTAACATTGACTATATCATTGCTGATTGGTTTTGGGGTTTTTTTAAGGGTGATTTGGTCATTCTAAGCATATTTAAAAATATGAGTCAAATCATCTAGCTATTTTTGGTCCAAAAAATGAGGAAAAGTGAATAGGCCTGTGAAATGAAAAGGTGGTTCTATGTTTTTATTTAGAGATCCAGGCAATTTCAGCCCAGCTGTGCTCCTGCTCTGTCAATAGCAGCCAGCTCAAGTTCTTGCTCACAGTTAAAAACCTCTAGCTTACACCTTTGTGTGGATGTCAAAGGTGAGCTGAATGATGTGCTGCTGTATTTTTGGCAAATGGTGAGTAATAAATATTGGACCTGTGATGCTTAATCAGCCCAGTCTCAAAAGTATTTGGCCCATAGTTTTTCTGTAGTAGGTTAACTCCACTGTTGCAGTAGCTGTGAGGATATGTATTACACACTGCTCAGCTCCCAGTTGGTGCTCCAGTTTGCTGTCTGGTACCAGTACAGGTGGGGTCAGACTGGTAGCTGACTTCCCCAGCCACAGTTACACCTTCCCAAGGACAGACAACCTGCCTGGCTTCCAAACTGATGAATTTGAACTTTTCTTACAAGTTTTTATTGGCTGATAAGGTAGCAGAAAAGGAGTAATTTCCAGACATGCACTCGCTCCATTGTGTAAGAGAAGGATAAATGTTCAGAAGATTACAAATAGCTGCACAAGGGCATCCAGCTGCCCTGACTTTCTGGGGACATTTTTCTCTGTTACAGCTGGCATCATCTGTCTTGTAATTCATATGAAGTGAACAAGCTGTTTCAAGCCTGTAGGCTTTGTTTAAACAGCACAGTCAGAGATTTATGATGTGTACTATTGAGATCAATGTAGCCTGTGTATCACTTTCAGGTGAGTTTACTTCGAGCTCTCAGTGAGCCTTGATTGGTGTGAGGCTTGAGCAAAGTCTGTATGGAGCAAGGCATGGTTCACAGCTCAGACAGTTTGTGCATATTATCAAGATTGGCATCCCCCAGAGACAACTCCTGACTGTTTATTCCTTCCAGATACCATCAGGAAATACCCAGGACTGAGAAAGTGTGGTGGTGCTCTGCATGCAGAGGAGTCAGACTAGAAGTATTTTGCAGCTGCTATTTTGTCTTCTTCCTTATTTACCTCACGTGCCAAGATACAGCAACATTATCAGTGAGTGGTAGCTCAGGGGAACAAATCTCACTGCCCTTGAGTGCCCAAGCAGGAGGTGGCTTGCCCTGGTAACACCTATTATCTGTGTCCATGTATCACCTTCCTGCATCTGTGTGTGCAGCCACATAAGTGCAGGTTACAGCCACAGACTCTTTTACATGGTGTCATTCCTCCCTCCACTGACTGTCTCAGTCTGGGTGTAAAGCCTTGGCATTAACAGCCATGTTTACCTTTCATACTGTGCTTGATGATAACCAGACACAGTTCTTAAAGCCCATGCTATGCACAGGCAGTCCTGTTGTCATGGGCAGCTGGGGACTAGGCAAGGTGCTGTAAAGAAATGGATTTGTGGGTCTTTTTATGAGTGAACAAGAGAAACTTGTCTCCAGCAGTAGTGGGTGCAGATGCTTGACCCTGACATGCGCTTATTGTTTTTGTGATGCCTTGAGGATGGCAGGATGGGACTGGGAACTGTTAAGCCTGTAATCCCTTACCAGCTCATCAGGGAATGCCGCAATGAACCTTTCCTCCTGACACTTCAATCTACATCAAGTGCCAAAGGAGAAACTCCTCCTGCCTCTGACTTAGACACAGTCCCTCTTCTGGGAAGTTTCACAGGACACCATGGAAATCCTGCTTCCCCTGCCCAGGTCCTCTTTGTGTTGTGTATTTATCTCTTTGTCCCATTATCTTCTTCATGTTGTGCTGAGCTCTAAGAAAATACTACACTGGTCACAGCATAATTTCAAAATACGAAGAATTTATTCATTTCCAAGTAGCATAGAGTCTAAAGTTAAGTGCTGCCTTCATGTTTCTTCATTCTCATTTTAAATCAAGCAAATCTATATACATGTGTTCAGACATCTGTATAAATTATGCAGCCAGTCAGGGAGCTTCTTGCTTACACACAGTATTTCCAGAAGCACTCGGAAAGATTCCCACGTTTCTTGTACTGTTTCCTGTCCTTGGTCAAGAAGCGTCCCAGCAAAGCAAGTCGGGGATGATTTCCATGGAAAGTCTGAAATCAAACAGCATTCGAGAGGTTACTGGTGGATGGTTCTTGTTCCCAGTGGGAAAGTACACTCTTCTCTGCCCTGAGTGACCACCCAGCCCTGTGTCCTGACTGGGGGAAGGAGAGGCAGCTGCCCAGTGTGCCCTCTGGTTTGGATGATGCACCAAAACGAGTCCCTGTCTTCTGCATTTGTATTTGATTCAGCAGGGAGTAAACAGGGATGTTCTCCATGTACCTAATGATCCACAGCAAATCTGATAATACTGTGTAGCCTATGCTGTAGGGGTGGAAATTACATGCAACTAATACTGGTGCCTGGGCTAATGAACCTGAAAATTGGCCTTTACTTAGAAAACTTTCTGGGGGAAAAGAAAAAAAGGGGGAGGAGGGTTTAGATGAAGTTTTCTGGATTATTTTCTCGCTTTTCTTTTCCCATTTCCCTCCCCTCCCCTGCCTATCTAACTGCTAAGTGATTCCACCTTCAACACTACTTTAGTCTAAACTGTTTATGAAGCCTGTGGGTATGAAATGTTGTCTCAGTAACAATTCTGTGCAGTTTAAAATGTGGAGTCTTATTTTTCAGTCTTATGTTTCAGTGACAGATGGTCATTTACTTACCTCTTTGATATTTTCGCCTGGGTTGTAGGTGCTGGGGATAAGACCTGGTAGAGGGGGGACATAATGAAATGTTTTATGATTTAGAAATTGTGAACTTAGACAAACAATTCTCATGTGCCATAATGCTATAGCTGGCAGAACTCATGAGCTGGAATGTACAGAGGACCAGACAGAGTAACATTTGTTGCTCCCCAATCCATCCATTGCTATTGATTCTGCACTTTCTGCAGGTATTGATTTGTAAGTCTGCAATTTTTTTTTGTCTGCCAGCTCCCCAATCTTTGCCTTGCCCTGGTTTTGCTGTTTGGATGTTTTGCTAAACTCATTTGGAGGCTTTATCAGGTAGTGTTGAACTGCAAGGATGGTGCTCAGCTGGTTTCCCCAAGGTCCCAATGAACTAAGTGACAGCTGCCTGTTGCCTCTGCATAATGTTGTGTTTCAGTCAATACCTGGGAGCTGGGACACAATATCTGTGGAAGCTGGAGATACAAACCACGGGCACTCCCCCATTGCTGTGGTAAATCCTCACCTGCTTTGGTGTCTTCAGTCAGTGTGCCCAAGAGCTCTGGCAGAAACTGAATCAGAGAAGTGCTTCCTGGGCTGTCCAGTCTCTCCAGGTTTAATCTTGAATCTTCATCAGCTGCAAATGGAAGATTATAGAAACAGGCATCTGGTGAGTCTTTTGCTTTGAATTCCTGTTTCAGTCTGTCTCAAGTAATTTCCAATGAAGACTGTTGGCCCCATCTGTTGAAAATGTTCATAAAAGCATCCATCCTCATTTAATTATTATAATTGTGAATAGTTGGTTTTGTAGTTTTTTTCCTTCCAAAGCTTTGGGAAAAGGTACCTTCCTGATGTTGATCTCAGATTCTCATTTCTCTGTTAGATGTTTCCTTAGAAAAGTTTTTTGACAAACAGCAGCCCCTCTCATCACTTGAGGTACTCATTTTAATCCTTCCAGTACTCAGCTGTACACACTTGTATATAATTTTTTTTCTTTTTTTTACTCCATTTCTTTATCAACTAATTCCTGTGCTGGAGCTTTCCTATGAATGAATACAAAACTTCCTGTTCAAGAGCTATTAATCCACTCAGTTTCCCAACTATTAAATGCAATAAAAAAAGGGAGAAGAGCAGAAATAAGTTGTAGAAAATCCTACAACTTGGATGTTTTTGCAGCTGAGCTTCTCAGTTTGAGTCAGTCCTCTCTCACTTAATATGTGTACCAGTACAGATGTTACTACTTTTTCCGAAACAGTTTGCTGGTAGCTGATAGAATTAATTTGTATATACATAGAGAATTTAGAATTCTGTGGCCAGCTTGTGCCCCGTGGCATGTGGCCAACAGAAGTGCTTGGTGTGTACTCGAGGTGACTTGGGCTTTTGTAGTCTGAGCAGTAAATTTCATCTTTGCCAATATACAGTAGACATTCAAAATTGTGTTATTATCAAACATGAGTTGTGTATGTGAGGGTCATTTTGTAGTTGCCTTCTAGATGACATTATGAAGTTTCAGTTGCTCTGAACTGCAGGGATGGGTGTGACTGTATAGCTCCTCAATAGGGAATATGTAAGAAAATAAACTGCTGACAGTAATCCCCCAACATTTCAAGAACTTGGACAAAGATCAAGAACTTTGAAGACCTTGGACATCCATGTTATTGTTCACTGCATAAAAGGACAATTACAGAGTGGGGATTTCATGGTAAGACTCAGAATAAGAACACAGTAACTTCCCTGTGCTCTGTGGAGACAATTCATATCTCAGGCCTTGGATTATTCTTTAAATCAGAACAGTGTCAGCAGGTAAATTTGCTTGGAGATTTAAAATAAAACAAAAACAAACCCCCAAACCTTTTTAAAGCAGTTCCTCTTCTGTCTTACTAATCCTAGACACTCCTTATATTAGCAAGGAAGATTTAAGAAGCCTAGTGGATGTCTTCAAACAAATGCAATAATGGTCAGAGCCAGCTTGTTCACCCTGTAATGTGATAGGTATTATCCACACTGAGTCAGGGTTTACCTGTAAGTGCAAGTTACATAGTGCAAGGCTTAAGAAGATGCTGGCTTAATGAATTCAAAGCAAACTAGGGACTACTGATACCTATAAACCAGCACAACAGTTGCACCAGCAAAGCAGGTAAGAAGAGCCACTTTTTAATAGCCAGCTTTCTGCAGTAACTTTGGGTTTGCTTTGCCTCTTGTTTCAGCAAAGATTTATCCTTTCCCTGGGCTGAATGGAATCTGAATTAGTGCAAACAAATTGCATGCTCAGTACATAGGAGTGTAAGACAGACTTGCCTGTTCTTGATGTCTGTAGTAGGTTTCCCCCTTTTTAAGCACAACATACCTTCTTTCAAAGGGTAGGAAGAGGAGAAGCTGTACAGCCAAGTTTCCTAAGTTACCCAATGCCTACAAATGCTCAGATGGACAGTAAACACTAGCTCACATTCAGTGCTATAAGGTGCAGACACCTTTTTCCCCTGGATACATACTTTTGTTTCCTGGATCTCAAAGCAACAGGGATAAATATTTAGGGCACCCAACCTCCCCATTTTACAAGATTAGCACCCACTGATATGTTACTTGCTCTACTGGTGTTCAGAAGGCATTCCTGCTTTTCCTACACCTGAGCAGCACAAATCAAGGCCCCTCAGAAAGCACACCTGCCTCTTTCCTGGTTTTACTGTTCTGCCCCTGCTTTATAACATTAAAATCAAAAGACTCTTACCTGCGAGTTGATAAGACATCTCACTGGTGTTGATGGGGAGAGACGAGAGAGGACAGGAGAGGCTGACAATAATGAGACAGCAGAATATCAGCTTATGCATCGTTGCTGTATTGAATATGTTTCGACTTTGGCTACCCCTGTAACTCAGAACTCCTGTCTGACTGTTGCCTCTGCTCCCAGTTTCTCCCATTATATAGCAGCTCATGACTTCATAAATATCATCATGTTCTCCCCCCGCTTCAAAAAAAATCCAATGAATTTATTGCCCATTGATTCTAAATGGAAACCACTTTGCATTGATGTAATTTTTCAAGGTAACAGTTCATAGACAATAAATTTACTGTCTTATAGCTTGATGTACAAAATGGGTATTATATCAAACCAAGCACAGTAAAGTTTATAAATCTGGCATTAAAAAAAAAGTAACTTCCAGTTATAAATCATGAGTTAACAAAAGGGTCAGACGTTGGTTGAAATGACCAGGGCAATAAGACAGCTGATTTATGAGCCTTAGCAGGCTTGACGCAAAGCATCTGATATGAAATGCACTTTTTTTTTTCCTTTTGTGAGATGGATGAATGTGTTGTGTTGTATTTGGGGTTCTTCTGCCAGAAAAAGTAAAAGAAAAAGGGAGTTAAAACATCTAGTTAATTTACAAAGATAGTATTAGGGGAATTCAATTTTTTGTTTGTTCTGCCCCCTTTGCAGCATTTCACATCTATTTATTTGAGAAGACCTCATCCAGTGGTGCCCTAGAGAACTGCCTTGGCAGGGAAAGTACAACTTCCATCTGGAGACTTGCTTGGTACATATAAACTACTTTGGTTGATATTAAACACAGGTCCCTCAGTAGACTGGGAGACCCTTTTCCATTTCATTTGCCTTCTCTTTCAGTTGGACCTAATTACTTCATTCTGAGGTTTTTCCCTGTTTGCCTTTTACTTAATGCTAATAACAATAGCTGCTTTATGTAATCTCATCTTGAACTGATTGGACTGGTCCCTCATCTTCATTCTCTATGAAATGTCATATCCAACTGTATAGAACCATGAAAATTAAAAAAAAAAAGTTTATGGCAATTTTCTTTCCTTTAGATGGTGAGAATATAATGCCTGCTCATAAAAAATTGAGGTTCATTATTTTTCTGCCTCTAATCAAATGTTTTTGTCTTCAAATGCTCTTCTAAATACTATGAAATCCAGCTAATGTTACTAAAGTCCTTTCCCTAGGCTGAATTATGTGATCATTTTAAGTTGCAAAAGGTGTGAACTTATCTGCTTCTCATCTTTTTCCTTTATCAACATTTCCTGCTGAAGATTAAGTTTTATATTGTACATCCTGTGGCTTCCAGGACTAATTTCAAATCAACTGCATTGGTCATATAGAACAGATGTGTTTCTGCTTCAGGTCTAATTGGTGTCCCACATGGACATGGTTAGCAGGCTCTGAAACAGTTGAGGTCAGAAGGCACCTCTGGAAATCGTCCCGTCTAATCTACCTGCAGGGTCAGCCAGAACTGCTTGTGCAGGAGGGTGTCTATTCAGGTTTGAATAGTTTCAAGGATGGAATGGGACAGAATATCAAAACTAAGCAGGGCAGGGCCCTGACCACCCCCAGATAAGTTCAAATGCTCTGATTTGAGTGCAGAGTGGGACAAGGCAGAAGTGCAAAAGGACCCACAGAGGTCCTGCCAGCCTAAACCTTTCTAAACTTTCCTGTGTGCACAGAGGGGATGTTAGTCTTGTCTAACACATGCTGTAGGTGTCTGAACTACAAATCCTGTTTCTCTGGACTTCTCTTTGCTGAACTGTTTATGACAAAAGAATTTCTCCACAGAATTGTCCTAATACATTTTATACCTCTCTTTACCTGTGCTTCCCTTTGAGAGAAATAGGTGGCAAGAGAGGAATTCTTGCTCCTCATCTGAGTCATGCAGCTCTTGGTTCCAAAACTGCAGACAGTAATTAGGTCTGATTTGATGCATGATCTCACTGTTGGTGCTGGATGCTCTGTACAAATGCTTCTCCTTCAGTGCACTATCAATGACAATGGTGTTATCAATATTCGCTCTAAGCACCCTCCAAGGAAAGCTAATGAAGAATTCTTCACAAGCAACTTCTGTCCTTTGTCTTTCCTCAAGGAAGACTCAGCCTCTTAGAGCCATCACGAAGTGCGTCATGTTCAAGTTGGGCAACGTGCCCACAGCTTATTGCCTTTACTCAGATTTGAAGTTGTCACTTAGCCACTCTTTACCAAAATGTCAAAGGCATTTCCTTCAGGGGACAGGGCACACGTCATCGTGCAAAGCCAAGAAACAGCTCATACCAGGGTACAAAGCCCTGAATCCGTGGGCGAGGGTAGCAAATCTGTGATGCACTGGGAAACCTGGGAAGTTGATTGGAAAGAAACTGATTTAGTTTTTACCAAAATTACTATTTTGTGGGAAAACTTTTCAGAGTTCTCATTTATGTTAGTATCTTTCAAGTGCCTCAGTTATAACAGGACAAGTAATAGTCCAGATAAATTACTGAGAAAATTCTAAGCAGTAAGTATATATGAACCCATCAGAAAAGATTATCCGTCATTATCAGAAGAAACCAATGTTCTTCATTTAAAATGATGGCCCATGAAGTACAAGTTACAAAAAAACTTTCTTTAAAAAAGTAAAAATAAGACACAAAACCAATCAAAAACACCCCTCAAAATTATCTACCTTCTGTGTAAAATAGCAAGGATGAAATCCAATCTATAATGCAATAGTTCTTTCCTCTGTTTTCAAGTCCTTTATGGCAAGTGAGAGCAAACTTATATTAGTCAAGTATTGTGACAGTTGGCAAAACCAGGAATTTCAGAAAAGGTGTGATTTACCACTAGCATTTGTATGAGGGACCTTTTCAAAGGATGTAACTTCTAGTGGAGATTTTTGGCTTGAATTTAGTTTGCAAGAAGAGACTTGTGCAGGAAAATGATTTTGTATTGACACTGTAATTGTTGTAACAAGTTGAGCTTGTTATTGTATAAATATCAAGCTCTTCCTTGAATTTCACTAGCATTTTCAACTTAACATCTTGTTTCAATAAGTTATACTTGTTGGCTGGTATGAAAGAAAAAATACATGCCCTGCTATTTACTTTCCTGGTAGTCTAACATGCAGGGGCTTGGGGGCTTTTATTTTGCTGTCACTGCTGATTTAGCAGGTATCTGTCCTCATTGACACCTGAGGAGTTTACTTGGACTTAAAATTTAACATTTTAGCTGATTATTTGACTTCATAACATGATTATTAGATCTATTTTGCATACCAAAATAGCTGCCTCATATATGCAATAAGGTGCTTTTTTCCTGCCACTAGCCTGGGTTGCCTTATTTACTCTCTGCATTTTAGCATGTTCTGAAAGTAGCCTGTTTGGAGACTAAGCCAAACAAAGGGAAAATCTAACCATAACCTGGGCACTTGCTGTTGACTTTCTTTCTCCAGATGCTTCTTCTGCTCAGTGTGTGCACTGTGATGTAGCACATCACGTGTGTTCTCTGTAACCTCATAGACATATTTGGGTATTTCTATCTTCTGAATTTGTTTTGATCTTAGGTAATATCTGCAAGAGGTTCTGACTGAGGTTTTCCTGTTCTGTGGTGGGCTGAAGGTGCATAGGTGAGTGTGTGTGCTTACCTGGACATGTCCCTCTGTGTGAGGCACATGGAGGGTCCTTAGGCCCTTCTGAAGGTACTTTATTTTGCTACAGAATTGGCAAGCAGTCTAAAAATTCTTGAGCACAGGATCACAGCTGCCAAAACATTGCTGTTTTGTAGTATAGTTTCCACCAGTCTGAGGGGAAAAAACCCTCTTGCTC
Organism: Campylorhamphus procurvoides; assembly: GCA_013396655.1. Classification (NCBI taxonomy): domain Eukaryota; kingdom Metazoa; phylum Chordata; class Aves; order Passeriformes; family Dendrocolaptidae; genus Campylorhamphus; species Campylorhamphus procurvoides. The sequence goes on from WBMV01001455.1 coordinate 302,144, forward strand.
TTTGGCCCTGCTGGGCTGGCCCACTGTAGTCTGGGTATATTTTCCAAGTGAAGCTTGACAAACTGGTCCTTCATTCTCCTGTCCTCTCAGCACTCCAGAATTACAAACCTGAAGCTTCACTCTGTTTGACGTGAAGGAAAGTAAGTCTGGCATGACTGGAGCTTGGAAATACAGCACATTGATATCTTATGGGAATTGAATTCTGGATAACACAGCCACAAACAGAGGAGCAGAGACCAGATCTTGAAATAAGTTTTCCTTCACAAAAAATGTAATGGAATTAACTACGCAATTACAGTTTATTTTTAAAACTGAAATTATGAGGGCAGACAGCGTAAGGAAAGAGAGGAACACATCTACAGCATGGCTGGAACTTTCTCTCTACCCTTAGTATCCAAAGATATCCTAAATAATCTGCTCACCTCTAATAAATTATTACATGGATAAAGGCAGAATAAAATCTTTATTTAATATTTCTGGTCATCACAGAAAGGAGTACAAAGCAACCTTGCTGAAAGGCACGGGCTGTCAGTGAGCTCTGTCCGTCCTTCCTCCCTATTCCGTCCATCCTCCCTCCCCATTCCGTCTGTCTGTCCATCCTCCCTCCCCATTCCATCTGTCTGTTAATTGCAGTGTTTTGCCTTTTTATTTTCTTCCTACAAACCATTTTATTGGAAACCTAGTAAGATTTTGCTGTCTTTGAAGACTATGCCCTGTTTCATTGTCTACACAAGCTAGAGGATAAGGACTGTCATCTACAGCACGGATGGGAAAAGATGATTTTTGTCACAGATGTCCTTATGCCTTTTTGTATTTTTCTGTCCAGCTTTTCACATTTGGCATACACTTGTTCTTCCTGTTTTTACCACAGAGGTTTAGGGTCCCTTGTCACTCTTAATATCCATTCCTGGTATATCAGAGGACAAACTTCAGGTAGTTCTACAGAAGTGCAGTGTGTGGGCAGGAGCTTCTGACTAATTAAAGAGGAATGCTGATAATCTTTGGCATTTAGCTGTCCACTTAGCGTAGGCAGTAAATTAATGGCACACAAAAGCAGACTTTTAATTTTTTACTTTGCTTTGTGACTGCGTAATCCCTTTAATCCTTCAGTATCAGAGGGTTTTTATTAATTAAATGGAATCTCTTCAGGCTCAGTGATTCACATTTCAGGGCAAATACGTGTATTTAGCGGGGAAAGTTGGCATGGGTCTCACTGGGCAGGTTTCAAGCAGTTCTTTCAAGGTTATTTTGTAAATGGATGTGTGTTTTTTGGCAGTCAGCCATGTAGAATCTTCCCTTCACTGTTTCAGAGCTGAGTTCCATCTTATCAGAGAATTCCCCCTGCAAGCATTAACTGATTCCTCTGTGATGACTGACTGATCCTGCCTGGGGTGGAAAGCTGTCCCTGGGAATGGGAGTGACCAACAGGAGCAAGAATTAACAAAGGTGAGAGAAGCAGATATCAGATCAAAGTACCAATGTTGTGAATACTAGAAGGAATTTTTTAAAATATAAATGTTTCTCCAGTCTATAGTGTTGTAGCTAAAGGCAAACTGTCTCTTTCACCTCTCCACCCACATTCCTCTTTTATTCCAGAATTGTGTTTGTTCTAAACCTGCTGAAGTGCTTGTGTGCAGGAAAAAAGTGAGGTAAAGTGACCTTAGTTTTGGTTTAAAACGTAAGTGGATAATGCAGATATTTTATTTCAGTTTTGAAATGGCTTGTTTCCATCTGGATTATGTAAACTGAGAGTAGGTGTAACAGGTTTAAGATACTCTATGATAACTCATTCTTAAATTGAAGTAGGTACCTTTGTATGGAGTTTTGCACTTGCTAAATCAAATTTGTTTTATTTTCTTAATACAAATAGAACAGGAGAGATTTTTCCTGAGTTTCAGCTGGGTTCGGCTGCTGATCTTGCTTTGTTAAAGTGCAATCCAGGTTGGTTCAAAATATTGCAGGAGTAGTCTGATGCTTGAACTGGCAGGCACCCAAGATCTAGAAGGTGAAAGGAAAACTGTAGGTGACATCATAACAAACTCCTGCCAAAAGGATGTTAGAGGGGAATTCCATTTTCTTTGTAGACAGTATTAAAAGTTCTTATTTACAGTGAGGGCAATACAGTACCCAACAGCTGTTCTCATGCCCTTTCCAGGAATAGAAGGATCTCTGTCATCCAGAACTATCAGGCACAGAAACACCTGTAGGAGGGAAAGTGAGAAACAGAAAACCATTTGCTATGAACCTTTTTACTTTCCTTAGCCACACAAGTCTTGTAAGAAATTACAGAGCCAAGACCTGTGACAAACATGGTTTTAATTACTGATGCCACTAGCTATGCCAGGAAATAGTGCTGGTTCTGGATGCAATAAAAAAGCAGCAGGTTCTCCTGCTTATACTTACCTTTAAAGAGAATTTGTCTCCTTTTTCCATGCCTTCAGAACTCTGCCTGACATCACCTGGGCCCCTGTGCATGCTCTGGCTAAGAGGGCACTTTCTGACTTCCAAGGAAAACAAATGGAAATGCAGAAAGCTTGCACATCTGGCCTGTTACCTCATCCTCAGCCACCTGGGCTGCTCGAGAGTCATCATGGCATTCCCAGTTCTTTTTTGCTTGCTACATAATAAATTAAATGACTGTCAAGGAAAGAGACAAGCACAGAAAGCAGACAACACTTAGAGCTCAAAGAGTTAAGGAATTACAGAGTAGTTTGGGCTGGAAGGGACCTTAAACCTCATCCCGTCCCACCCCCTGCCATGGGCAGGGACACCTCCCACCAGCCCAAGTTGCTCCAAGCCCCATCCAACCTGCCCTTGGACACTTCCAGGAATCCAGGGGCAGCCACAGCTTCTCTGGACAACTTGTGCCAGGGCCTGCCCACCCTCACAGGGAAGATTTCTTCCTAATACTTAATCTAAATCTCTCCTCTTTTAGTTTAAAACCGTTGCCCTTTGTTCTATCACTACCTGCCTGTGTAAAATATCCCTCTCCCTCTTTTTTATAAACTCCCTTTGAGTTCTGAAAGGCTGCAGTGAGATGTCCCTGAAGCCTTTGCTTCTCCAGGCTGAACATCCCAGCTCTCCCAGTCTGGAATGGGAACAAGCTTCTAATACATTTGTTCTACGTGATCAGAGTGAAGGCAAATTACACAAGACAAGAATGAAGTGTTCTTAAGGAAGTGCTATATTCTATGGCTATAATGTGAGTTCTTTATAAAAAGCCACAATTCATAGGATTTGAATATTGTGTAAATCTGAAAACTGCTAAACACTCCAACCATCTTTATATTTTGGTGTAAATATGTCCCCATTGTCAAGGAAGTAAATTTACTTCTGCTTCAGATACAGAAAAGGAAAATATGGGGTTTGCACTAACTTTAAAGCATTTCAAAATATATGCAGAATGCACTGACATGTAAAATTCCAGCTGGTATCTCTTTTTTTCCCAGATGTTTTGAGTTCTTACAAGATGTGTACATTAATTCTCATCTCTTATGTTTGGGTTAGAAACTAATCCCGGGCAGAACTATTCTTTTTATCTTGTCAAGGTATCATCCATCAGTGCAAAGGTTGTTCTTTGATTTATAAATAGATATATCTTAGATGTATAAACAGATTGGTGGCTTTTCATGCATCCTGTTCATGTCTTTGTGATCTTGACATAATAGTCACTTAGTTCTCATGGTTGAAAGTACTAAGAAAAGACTCGGGCCAGGCATGAAAAGAAAAATTTATTAAAATATATTTTAATTTCACAGTTCAGGCTTTGTATATTTATTTTCTCACTGTATAAAAATCACTGGTTTATATTGTACACGAGTTTGTCAAAATATTTCAGTGTAGTTTGGTGAAAATAACCTGCTATCATAATTCTTCTGCTGAATGGAGAGATGTGCTGTCATTCTTCAAAGGCAAGAACAGTGTTCTCTTGCACTGAAATCACACGGAGGGGAAAATCACCCTTTACATGACATATTGGTGGGTTTTCGTTCTGTTTTTTGAGTAACATTTACTGAAGAAATAAAATACTTGGGTTTTATAAAAGATTAGAAATGGTGCTGCAAATGCCATGAGTCAAACACGTGTTTTCTTTTTTCTCAAGACCAAAGTAACAGTAATTGATCAGAGACACAGATAGTGGCTGGTGTTAAAATCTTTCCACCCTCAGTTACCAAAATAGTACGAGAAAGTTATCACATGTACAGCTGCAACATACGTAGTTTACATCAAGTAAAAGATCAAAGCTGAATGATGTAGGGCTGAAGGGGGTGCAGTCCAGCTGCACAGACACAGCCCTTAACATCAAGGCAACCACAACTTGTCAGTGTTTCCACTGCCTCCCTGAAGCCAATCAGTGTAATACAACAGCAGATTCAAGGTATGGAACACTTTGCAGCTCAAGGTTCTTATGGCTCCCTCTCCCCTACATACAAGAAGGTGTGTAGTGGTGAGGCCAGGGATCTGTTTGCAGGGCTGATGGGATCTGAAATCAGCTCCATCAAACCCCAAGACTGCTGGGTTTGAGCCAAATTTTGGGAGGAGCTGCAGCTCTAGACTCAAGAGGAGAGGGCTGGTAATTGTAAGAGACCATGAGTGTCACCTGTGCCTCTACTATGTACTACACATCTCCTTTTTAGCATCAAATACTTTTGGAATGAATATAAACTATGGCTCAGGCACCATTAACGAGGGACCAGAAAGCCATTCTGCCCTTCTACCAGAGCTTTTAAGTGCAGCACATTTTAAGTTTCTACACATAGCTCAAGAACTACTTCTTAGAAATATGATTCTTAGTCCTAGATGAAGAAAGTCAGGGAATTAGATACCTTTTATGTATTTTTATTTTAAGATAAGGAAAATATTCACTTTTTCCTCAGTGGCTGGGCTGTTTAGCACTCTGACACTCACAGATTCTGATAATCTCTATTTCCATAAACAGGTTCTTGTTCTGAGCTCCAAAAGAAAATTCAAATGTGGTTGATTTGGACAGTTCAATTTCTAGTTCACCAAAAGATCTCTGAATTCTGTGGATTTGCCACGGTCCTGATATTCCCCTTGTTCTTCCTCAGGGAAGCGGCAGCTGCAGGTGTCATCTTCCTGAATTGACTGTTCAGGGGTGGGATGCACTGATGAAAAAGAACAGAATCACAGAACCAACGAGGTTGGAAAAGACCTCTGAGATCACAGAGTCCAGTCTTTGACTGGACACCACATTGTCACCTACACCGTGGCACTACATGTCTTGAACACCTCCAGTGCCAGGGACTACACCACCTCCCTGAGCAGTCCCCTCCAATCTTTAACAATGCATTCTATGGAGAAATTCCTCCTGATCATAAACCTGAACCTCCCCTGGCACAGCCTGAGGTCGTTTCCTCTTGTCCTGTAATTTGTTACCTGGCAGAAGAGCCCAACCCCCACCTTGCTACAACCTCCTTCCACGTAGTTGTAGAGGGTGAGAAGGTCCCATTGAGCCCCCACAGCTCCCTCAGCTGCTCCTCATAGACTTACCCTCTGGACCCTTCCCCTTCACTGCCCTTCTCTGCACTCAATCCAGCACCTCAATGTTAGTGAGGGGCCCAGAACTGGACAACTGTCTTCTTTGCTCATCTTATTTCACCATTCCTCAGTCACAAGTGCAGGAAGTTGGGAAGAAAAAAAACTTCCAAAGGATTCTACAATGTGAAGTTATTCCTCTACATCATAAAAATTTGATGAAACTAATTTGTCATACTTTGTTTTCCCTAACTCAACAGGGCCTCCAGTGCTCTGTTTGCCATAGCAATGAAAGGAAGACCACCATGGAGCAGTTTTTGGACTGCTATTGTCTCCTGTATTCAGAATTACCCTAGAAAATTAAGACCTTATCCCTAGGACAGGGGAGAAGAAGACAGAGAGAGACAATCCCCCCAAAAAGCAAACAACCAACTACAAACCATGTTGAATGGAATTGCACTTCATCTTTGTGCTGAACCCTTGAGCATTACTAGCTCCCAGAGGGCAGTGCTGGATTCAGGCTGCCTGTGCCCCTGTGTGGCTGCACATCCTGACTGACATCCCCCCTTCTGCTGCAGCCAGAGCTCCAAGACACTCACTCCAGGCCATGTGTGCTGTTTCTAAGCAGACAGAACTCAAAAATGTTATAGCCACACATGCCAAGGATGGTGCTTGAAAGTGATAACCTGAACTGACCCCTGACAGGATCAGCAAGGCTCTGCTGAGGTTTATTCACCTCCCATGAATACTTCCTTGAAGGGATAAGGAAGAAGTTACAGAACACCCAAAGGTGCCTTTGCAATAAAAATTCCCAAACTGTTTTCCTTTCAGTTGTTGTTTCTGACTGACAAGGCAAAAACCCCAAAGCTTCTGTAACTATCTTCGAAAGACACTTAACCTGGATTCCATCTAGTTTCACAGAGAAAACTGAAGAGTGTAGTTTATCTTACTTTTCTTGAAGGCTTCATGTAGTTTCTTTTTCTGCCAGACACTGAAGCACATGCACACAGGTAGCAGGAACACTATGCACGACAGTCCAGTTATGGCGAGAAAAATCCTGACAATGTCTGTCTGAAGATCATTCCCTAGGAAGTAAACAACATCCTCTTAAGAGTTTTAACAGAACAAAATTCTACTGCCCTTGAACTAGCTGACAACTGTCTCCCAGTCTGCTTCTGGCTAAGTCTGCAGCACTGGAAATGCATACAAGACTCTGGCTTTAAATGGAAAGTGAATGAGTTATAGTATGTTTCAAAGTAAGTCACAATTCTTTAGCTCTATAAGCAGTATTATACAATGACTCACCTGGCACAGGGGTAGAAAATGGAACTGCAAGCGATGTGGTAGGTAGAGCAGTGACTAAAGGGGAGTTAACTGAAGGGTGTTTGCAAATGACATCTTTTGCTGCAGTTCCAGGCTCCAGGACTTGGTTTGCAGAGCACCTGAAAGACATTTACAGCAAAACAGGAAAAAGAAAAAAAACCCAAAGATAAAGTGAAGTGTAATAGCTGTAGCATTTATTCTTCAATTACTTACTTTGTCCAGTTTTTACAGGAGCCATTGGGCTGATCATTAAAAGTTCCATCCTGGCAAGCCTGGCAACCTTCAACAGAAAAGGACAGGTACATTTGTACAAGATAAACATTTAAAACACAACATATGATTGCTTGTACAATGCTAGTACAATAACTATAATTCACATTCACATAACTACTAGTAGTTTCATAAGCTGCTCTGCGTATGCAAGATAACCTTCCCTGTGAGCCATGGACCAGTACAGGACGTGGCTACAAAGCCAGTTTATTTGGCACAAGATGCCACAAACCACATTAAGTCCAGAGTTCCCAGCTCCGTTTCCCTCACCCAGGTGACAAAAGAGCTGCTGTGCTGAGAGAACCAACTGATGCAGGATTTAAGGGCTCAGTTTGGTGGGTCTGTGCTCGCTCCACACTGTGCAAATTGCTCAGCAGCAGCACCTTTTATCTTATGGGGTCTTTACTCCAGCTGCTTCTGCACTGTGCAAGAGGCTGTGCAGTAGGTGTATCTGTGCAATAAGTGTATCTGGAGCACACAGGGGGTTTTTAGGAGGTGGGAGAAGGTGCCTTTACCCTTCCCAGTGCTCTCCTGGCCCACTCCACAGCTTCGCTCGCAGTGTGTGCATCCCTCTCCGCTGCAGTGATAGCCCTCCTTGCACGTGCATTCAGCATCGCTTTTTGAGGAACACCTCTTTAAATATGTGAATATTCCTGGAAGGGGAGATCAGGTTACCGACTCGTGCGTGCCCAGCGTGGTGCAGCAAAGGCTCAGGACCTTTGCTCTTACAACACTCAGGCCGGTGGCTTCGGCGAGAAGCTCTGCAGGTGAGTGGAGTTATTGCATCAAGGTGTCAGCCAGGACACCTCGTGGGCACGGGGAGGTCACGGAGGGGCTGCCGGTACCTTCACACTTCCGACAGAGCCTGCAGGCGCTGAGTCCCCCCGTGCTGGAGAAGGTGCCGTCGGGGCACTGCTGGCAGGATGCGGCCCGCCCGCAGTCCCTGCTCTGCACGAACGTCCCTGTGGGGCAAGACACACCGTGGGTACCAAGGATACTGTGGGTATCGAGGGTACCAAGGGTACTGTGGGTACTGTGGATGCCAAGGGTACAAAGGATACCGTGAGTACCGTACCGAGGGTGCGGAGGGTACCGTGTATGCTGTGGGTACCACAAGTTATCGCGGGTACCGCAGGTACCATGAGTGCCAAGGGTACCATGGATACCGTGGGTACCGTGGATGCCAAGAATACTGTGCGTACCATACCGAAGGTACTGTGGATGCCGAGGGTACCTCAAGTACCGTGGGTACCAATGGTACCGCGGGTGCCGTGTCCCCATCCCCGGTTCCCCATCCCCGGTGCCCTTACCCGCCGGGCAGTCGGCCCCGCAGGGCAGCGCGGCCGCGATGCCGGGGCTGAGCGCCAGGGCCAGCAGCGCTGCCGGGAGGAGCGCCCGGCCCGGTGTCGCTGTCGCTGTCCCTGCCGGTGTCGCTGCCATGGTCGGTGCCGCCGCACTGAGCGCAGGGCCGAGCACACCGGCCCTTGGTGGCCGCCCCCGGGGGCTCGGGCTGCGTCATCGCCGGGGGCGGCGGGGGAAGCCCCGGCACGGCCCGGAGGGGCTTTCCGGACCCCACCCCGTGCGGCGACCACCCCGCTGTGCCCGGCAGCGCTGCGGCTTCCCGGAGCGGGCACCGCGGAGTGCCCGGGGAGCGGAGGGTGCGGGAGGCGGGGCCGGGGGACAGAGGGGACAGAGGGATAGCGGGGACAGGGGGGACAGCGGGACGGGNCAGGGGGTCGGAGGGACAGGGGGATACGGGGACAGCGGGACACCCAGCTGCGACACCGCGGGGACCTCCGGGCGCGTCCAGCGCTGGGGCGGCACTGGCGAGGCCCCGCCCCCTGCACCTCCCTTCGGCCAATCCCCGCCGCCGGCCCCGCCCCCTGCACCTCCCCGCAGCCAATCCCCGCCTCTGACCCCGCCCCCTGCACCTCCCCGCAGCCAATCCCCGCCGCCGCCCCGCC
>WBMV01001455.1:311214-337396 GCA_013396655.1 Campylorhamphus procurvoides
CGCGAGCAGGGCCGGGTGCGGGAGCGCTGTCAGAGCGCGGTGTGAGCGTAAAGGGGCCACACCTGCCGTGCCGGGGCACCTGTGCGGGCAGCACGCAAACCCTCCCGTGCCGGGAGCTGGAAACCGCCCTCGTTCCAGCAGAGCCCCCAGCAAAGCCCTTCCCTGTGAGCCGCTCTCCCGTTGCGTGACCCGGCCCTGCGATGCTCTGCCGGGCCTCCCGTGAGCCCGGCCCCAGAGCAGCGCTTTCACACAGCTGCAGTCCCAAAGGGCCCCCTTAGTGAGCAGCTCTGCCCTCCAAAACACGGAAACTCCTTAGAACCAGGCACAACATCGTCCCCGAGCCCGCCGACTCGTCCCTGGCACCACCGGAGCGTTGCCGGAGCCGCGGCCAGGGGAAGCGGAGAGCGCTGGGACGGGAACGGGCGGGGCCGGGGCGGGGCCTGGGCCTGGCAGAGCTGCCCTCGCCCCGGCTGAGGTGAGTTGTGGCGGCCGCTGCTCGGGGAGAACCGAGGGAGGGGAGAACCGAGGGGGCTCGGCCGGCTGTGGGGTCGCCCCGATGGGCAGGGCGGGCAGGGCAGCCCCGGCCCCCTCCCCGCAGCCCGGCCCGGCCCGCGGCCTGTGCAGGCCCCGAGCAAACCCCGCTCTGTGGGAATCTGCCCTTCCCGACCTGCCCTTCCCCACGAGCTGGAGGAGCCCCCGAGCCGCAGTCGCTGCCCTGCTCTGTGGTCGGGGCGTGGAAGGGTGGGGTTTGGGGTTTGTTTCTTTATAAAGGCAGCCACCCAAGGCGGGGTCTCCAGAAGGGCACGTGTACCCACGGGGGAATGTGTCTGAGGCATGTGCTGGCACTGAGGAGCACGTGGAAGACTCGTATTTACTGGGTGTAGGTAGCTTGTTAAATGAGATTTGTTGGGTCTGTGGGAGGCGGTTCTGCCTTCTGAAACACGGCCTTTCCCTGGCAGCATTTACAGCTATTTGCATGTTTACCTTCATGAGGAATACTACTCATGCTCAAGAATTTGAGCATTGTAGTGTTTTACGATAAATGTCTAAAGGCAGTAGGGAGAGATTGCATTTTTCTAAATTAGTAGAAGAGTAAAATTTTCAGGATAAGGTGCCTATTTGCATCTAAAGAACTAATGAAAGAAAGGGGTGCAAACTATGATCTAGAGTATTTTTCTTCAATATAAAGCAAATGCAGTATTTCTGTGTTGTGGCTGTTCAGGGAGTTTTTTGCTAATTAGTCAGATTTATATGAAAATTATCCTGCAAAATCAATGTGTGCTTTCCTGACAAGTTATTAAGAAGCTCTAGGTTGTCCTGAAGTTATTACTGTGATTTGAGTGTACTTGCTCAGTTGGCTTTGCATTGACAGTACATAAAGCTGTCCTAAAAGGAGGATGTGGCACAGCAGATTAGTCTGCTTGGGCTGGTTCTCCAGCTGCAGGGTGTTCTACTGTATATTACTGCATTCTGGAAATAACATCTTTCTAAGTGAGGCTGACAGTAGGGAGTAAACCTGAAAATAGATGGAATTTAAGCAGGGTGAGAGGATTGGTTTTCTTTCGTGTAGACAATTAAATGTGCATCACATTTTATGAAGAGCTCTCAGTGCTACGTGCATTTCTAGATGAGAGGTCCCTGCACAGGACAAAAATCTCTGTCTTCTAGAATGGTGACCTGTGAAATGCCTTCTCACATCACAGATGCTTTCCCGGACTTCTGTCAGACCAGTATCAGTTAGTGGGTATTTTACACGGTGTGAAGTTGCTTTAAGTTAACCTTTAAATGGAAATTTGTCCCTTCACCTCAACTTGATTTTAGAAGCTAAAAAAGCAAGTATTAAGCCTGGTTTGTTCCATGTGCTAAATTCTGTGGTCTGCACCCCCATCACACATGTGCACACACGTTTCTTCCCCCATAAAATTGTGAAATACCCAGAAAATCTATTACTGAGGTTTTGCAGGGGCAGTGGTCGAGTCATTATAAGTCACAGGAAACTCTTCATGAGGCATGCTGTGTGGAAACTAAATACCAGACATGAGGTCAAAGCTCATGCAAGCCCTTTTTATAAATGCTGACCTGGGTAGGAGTCAGTAGTCTTGGTATGAGTGAGGGTGTGCAAACTGAAAACAGCTCAGCCACCCACCGTGAGCCCTTCTCTCTGGCAGACACAGGTCATGTAAGGTCTTGATTAGGCCAGGTTGCTTCCTGTTCTGATGCTGATGTGCTGTGCCTTAATCTCTTCATATCATAATGCATTCTTTTTAAAAAGCCTTTTGTTAAACAGGATTGCTATGAATATTGATTAAAGCTAGTGAACCATTTTGAGGTGGTTTAAAATGAAAGTTAATGCAAAAATGCAAATTACTCACTCTTAAATTTCAGCATCAGGAAGCATTTGTACTGGGGAATGTGCCTTCTAACCACATTGTCTCTTTCTGCCCTCCTTAGCCCCTCCCTTCCCAACTATCTCACCTAATAGCAACCCCTCAAGATAATGGCCTCCAAAAGAGCCTTGGTGATTCTAGCAAAAGGAGCAGAGGAGATGGAAACTGTAATCCCTACTGATGTTATGAGAAGAGCTGGGGTGAGTGCACAGACTGGAAAATCTCTCTGTGAGTGTGTGGTCAAGGTGAAATCTTTGCCTCAGGATGATGTTCATTGCCCAGAGTTCAGTGTGTGATCTGTTGGGTGAGGGGAAAATACACCTTACTGGTTAGCAAGTACTTGTGCCATGCCCCTGATAATTATGCATGACAAATGTGCAAAAGGTAGCCTTTCAAAATATGAATCTAGTGTGGACTAGAGTGAATGTTTCAAGTAAATCTTACTCTGTCAGAAAACATGGCTACTTCTATGCATAGTAATGGAAAGTGCTTTCTTTGTAGAGCTCAGGACATTACAGCTCATTACATTATATAGCTTTTCCTGAGCTACTTTTAAAATTCTGTTATTAACTAGAATTCTGGCTGTTGAGATTCCTCATGCTGTTTGTTACTTTTGCAGCTGTAGTAGTACACTGTTATCATCTCATTAGGTATGAAAATGATATTTTAAATAAATACTTCAACTTCACTTGTGTAGAAATGACTAAACTTCTTCCACCACCTTTGTCATTCCATCAGTGTACTCCCCATTTTGGCTGTCATAAGAGGAACAGGCTTGTCTGCTTGTTTAGTGAATGTGAGCTGTGCCAGGCTTATCTATGATATTATGACCAGGCATCTAAAAGAGAAAACTGAACATGCCGTAAGTGTGTTTGAGAATGGCTTGAGCCTGCAAAGAGACTTCAGTTCATTATCTGATCTACTTAGTCTGGCTCTCCTGCCTTTCTGTTATTTGTTTTGTTTCTAGCCTGTGGGATCAGATATTCTCTATATGTCCTGTTTGAAAAGTTGAACTGTTAGAGGGGTTTGTATCCTTCAGGTGAACATCACTGCTTACTGTGGGCGCTTGGACTTAATTGTGGTTGCTGGGAGCTTGTGTTCCCTGCTCAGGACAGCTTTCAGTAGTGCTTTGCTCATTCTGTGGTACTTGAGAGCTAACATAGAAGAAAAATGTCCTAAATTCTTGCTTTGTCATGATATATTTGTTCTTCTCTTAGATCAAGGTGACTGTTGCAGGCCTAACAGGAAAGGAACCAGTGCAGTGCAGTCGAGATGTCTTCATCTGTCCTGATGCTAGTCTTGAAGATGCCAGAAAAGAGGTTGGTGATCACCCTGATGTGATTAAAATGGCCAGCATAGCCTTTCTCACAGGTTCTGAGGGGAATTTGCAGAGCCTATGCATTACCTCTAGACATACATTGCATGTTGTGTTAGCTCTTTGCAGTAGTGAATAACAGAACTGCACAACCCCCTGTACTCCCCTTCAGTGTTGTCCTGGTTCAGACAGATTTCCTAATTCTGCACAGGTATTTGTTTTTGCAAAGCATCAATCACAGACCTTTATTTTTCCTGTTTGTTGGCCCAACAAAATATGATGATTTGAATCAAATCAAAACTTCTGACAGAAAGTAAACAATGTTGTAGTTAGACCTGTACAGTAAGGTTGGAGCAAAACCACTTGTCTTTACAATGCATTTACTTGCTGATGCTCTTAAATTCACTAGGCTTAAGAGTTAGTTCAGTGACAGACACTGGAACAGGAAACACTATTTTATTCCATAACTGGAACTGGTTCTCTGATCATAAAGTGTTGTTCAGTGGAAGAACAGGTAGATTACTCTGCTTGTCACTTGAATCAGCTGTAGTGGGCTTCAAACAGTGTAATGTATGTCTCAGCCTCTGTTCAACAGAACAGTTTTATCTTTTGTTTGTTTAGGGGCCTTATGATGTCGTGGTCCTGCCTGGGGGTAACCTTGGAGCTCAAAACTTGTCTGAGGTAAAGCTCTGGTATTTTACAAACTCATGGGCATTTGCATGAGTAGTCTAAGCAGTGGTAATCCAGGATCTGAGAGTTCTCTTCTGAATGAATCAATAAACTAAATATCAGTTGTCTGCAGGCTTCTTGTGACTACATAGGTGGGACAACTGGGTAAATTCTTGCTTTTGAGTACCTGGCAAGGCAGAATAAAAATGGAAGCGTGCTCTGTATTGTGGGAAGTCTGTTCATAGTTATGAAGATGAAGCAGTTGCAAATGAAGATTTAATTCCCTGAAATATGAAACTGTCCAAACCCATGCACTCTTTACTCAAGAATTCTGTGCTGGTATAAATACCTTGTGGAAGGCAGGCAGACAAACAAGTCAGTCTATCAGATAGGATTCAGATGGTATCACACAGCTTGTAAGCCCAGGAATATGAGACAAATATCCTATATAAATCTTCTTAAGAATGATAGAGACTGTCTGGAGGTATCTTATGAATACTCTTTCCTGTTTGTCTTGTGATGTTTTCAAACAACTTTCTATGGCTGTGGGTTAACCAGCTTTTATGTGGGCCAAGTATTTCCTTGCAGTTCCTTCTGATTTCCTTGCTCTTTCCTTGTGGGGCAAGTATGTATTGGTTGCAGTTTTTCTCCTTCCTAATGTTCTCATTGCCCTCTGTCCTGAGGATGGGTGGGGAGATGTCAGTTGGTTTTCTGTGTGAAACATGTTTGTGATTTTACAGTGGAAAATATTTCAGCTGTGCTTCAAAGAATCAACTCCAAACAGTGACTTGTGATATCATGTTTCTTCATACAGTCTGCTGCTGTGAAAGACATTTTGAAGGACCAGGAAAGCAGAAAAGGCCTGATTGCTGCTATATGTGCAGGTGGGTAAACAAGGGGTCTTACTTGATAAATCATTTGGATATTTTGAAGGAGCATGCAGACAGTTTCCTGTCTCAGAAATTTGTGTTCCAGCAATTTAGCAGCAGGGATGTGTACTATATGTGCACCCATCAGCATCTGATTTTTTGTGAATTTAATAGCAGTCTCTAAAATTATTTTGGACACTTATCCTGCAAGTTCTGCTTGGTACCCAGTTCTTTAAAATCAGTTGCATTACTGTCTTTAAAATAAAAAGTGAAAGGTAATGTGCTAGGATTTTTTTACAAAATACATGCTTATCCTGGTGATCTTTCTGCAAGGACACAGCACTGGCAAAACAGCATTGCTGTAAATTTATCTCACATAACCATTCCTGCCCTTTAGCTTCAGAAAGGAGGCCATAAATATAGAATTACAGTCTCACCCTTCCTCTTCTGAGTCGTAGCCAAAAGATGGGCTTGGTTTGAGGAGAGGGTTGTCTGCTTACATATTCTGCACATCTGGGTACCCAGGTCATTACTTTGTAAGGTTTGTATGTGAAAAAGCAAGGTGAACAATTGCCAACACTCCCAGCTGATCTGAGAGGATGGCCTGGGACCCAAAGCTGAGGACGAGGAGGGTGGCAATGAGTGCATAAAGGGCTATCTAACAGAGTGTTCGTGGAGTGGATTTTCACTTTTGTTTTCTGGTACATTGCTGGGGGATTTTTTTGGTTTCCTTCTTCAGTTACTGATAGGCATGCGGAGCTGTGAACATTGTTGAACCTGGCAGTGATAGTCTTCTTATCTCTTACAGAACAATCCAGATTCACAGTTGCCCAATATAAACTTTTGCTGGTAATCAGGATGGTTCATTTCTGAATCATAAGAATCATAAGAATAATGATTCTTAGAGCTCATTCCAGCTGAGCACAAAGGAGGTTATTTCCTGGACAGAATCCAAAATGAAATGAATTCACAGAAATGAAACTCAGATTAGGCAAATCCTGCCTTCAGTTCCTTTTGGAATTCCCGTAGGGATTTCCTGTCTGATGACTTAACGCTTCTTGACACAAACTCAATTCAGGCTAAGAAGGAAGCATGAGAAGAAAAGAGAAAAACTGATAAAACTAAAAACTTAATGGTTAGTCCATGACCTGTCCAAAAAACTGTTTGGCACACACTTGCTTAAATGAAATTCTGTCTGGCAAGTCTTTAAAGTCAAGGTTTAACAAGGTTGTAAGGTAATTGTAGCTAGTTAATGTTCAGATTGAAATGCAGAGCTTTTGTTTCTTAGTGTCAAGCAGTTTTAAATAAAATGTATTATGTGGAAGTGAAATGACCATTGTTCTTGCTCCAAGGCAATGCAGTCATAGGAGGACAGTGCAGGAGCTGTAATCGAATGTGAGGGATTATAGAGCTGTGTTCTTTTTGAGGCTTTTTGCTTCAGAGTTAAGGCTGAGATCAGTTTTTATAAAAAATAGTCTGTCCACAGAGAGCTTTGGACCCTTGAGAGCCTGTTGCCTGAATATGTGTTCTTACAAGTGTTTATAGCAGAAGACAGTTCCTCACTGGTGCAACTTTTTGTCCTTACAGGTCCTACTGCCCTTCTGGCACATGGGATAGGGTATGGAAGCAAAGTCACAACGCATCCTTTGGCCAAAGATAAAATGATGAATGGAGGTATGTAATGACTTTTACAAGGTTCTCTCCAAACCCTTCTCAGTTGTTTTTTTTGTTTACCTGAACCTACAATTTAAAGAAAGGAAGATAGCTTTTGTATCTTGCTTTGTCTCTCTAAATTTCCTTAATGCTTTCTTGAATGTAATCAAAATTCAACTGAATAGGTTAAGACTCTATTTCTAAGTCTGTTTCCCCTGTTAATACACAGGGCTGTATTAACATTTTCATTCTTGGGGAAAAGATGCTGCTGCTGTCATGCTAGGAGCATTTATTGCCTCATCCACTTGAGGCTGAGCCATCTCTTGCCCTTTTGGTTCTTTGCCTTAGTGGTCCCAGCAGCAACTTTCATGCTCTCCTGTGAATACTGCTTTGGTTCTGTGAGGGACCTAAGGGAAGAGGTGGTGTAGCTCTATGAAGAAATCATTCTGTGAACATTAGTGAGTCTGAAGGTGAGCAGGACATGGCAGGGTTCCTCCAGTTTCTTCTGCATGCAATTGGCAGAAAAGAAATTAGTGAATAGCTCCACAAAAGCAGTCAGAGTTCCAAAGTAAACTCACAGGAACTGAGAGGCAGAGTGAGCACTTGTTGAATCAGAGGAGCACTCTCATACCATGTGAATAAGCTGCCAGAGCTCCCTGCAGGCCCCTTCCTGCCCTCAGGACTGCAGGAGTGATGGGGTGCTCTGAGGCAGGCGGGCCCACACAGGTGGCTGGGGTGCCTTGGGCAGGTAACCCCTGCTCCTCAGCAGAGCCTGCAGCAGATGGGCTGTGCTCTGTGGCACTGTGGGCACTGTCCTGGACACTGACCCTGCTTCTGTTGTGTGTGTTTCTCCCCCAGCACACTACAGCTACTCTGAGAGCCGCGTGGAGAAAGACGGGAACATCCTCACCAGCCGCGGGCCCGGTACCAGCTTTGAGTTTGGACTGGCCATTGTTGAAACGCTGATGGGGAAGGAAGTGGCTGAACAGGTGAAGGCACCTCTAATACTGAAAGATTGAAACCCTGGTGTGGGACAGGGAGTAGGGAGTATTTGGATAGAGAGTCTTGTCCTCTGTAGAATAATTGTAAGCTGTACTGTTGTAAATACAATTTAATTGGGGGTGAAATTAGCAACTGTACTTAGCTAAACTAGGATACATTAACAACTCAAAGGTCTTTGTTTCTGGGAGAAGATCCTGTTAGCAAAAAGCTTCATCACAAAAAAGCAGCCAGCACCTAATAATCTTAGTTAGCTCTTGGATGGCATTTAAAAATCACATGGAAAGATGTTCACTGAGTAAATAAAAATGAAGCAGACCTGCTGGTGTGTTGTCACTTTGTGTGTTTTCTGCCTCCCCGGACCTGTGGAACCTTTTTGTCACTGTGGCTAGCAATGCACTGTTCAAAATAACATCTCTAGATTCAGTTCTTCTGAAGTGTGAGTTGAAATGGAACCTGGAACAAGCTCCCCAGGGAGAGGGTCGTGGCCCCAGGCCTGGCAGTGTTCAAGGAGCATTTGGACAATGCTCCTTAGCTCTATGGTTTAACTTTTAGGTTGCCCTCTGTGGAGTCAGAATTGGTTTTGATGGCCTTCATTAGTCTCTTCCAACTCAGGATATTCTATGAAAACAGTGTTTAGCTTCCTCTATACAAATAAGGCAAATAACTAGTACTAATTCTAAGACAGCATGGAATAAATTAAAAGTGTGACTATTCATACCTTGTCAAGCAGCTTTGAGTTCCTACAGGTTGAACATGATACCTTGAAATCTGTCTTATTAAATGACTGCAGATCCATTGAGCTATTTGGGCAGCTAATAATCAGCACGAAGCTGGAGATCTGGTTCTGCATCCATCTGAAGTGTCTCGTATGAACTTTAGAAAATTGCTGCACAGGAGCCTCTATGATTGCTTATTTTAATGGGAAACAAGTTCATTCTCAATTATGGCATTTTGGTAATGAAATACATGGATACTTTTGCAAATTTAGAATTAAAAAATGTCTCTATGTTGTTAATATCTACTGGAAGAACTGCTTCAGCTGTATGCTCTGCCTCTTAATTTGTTTAGGAAATACTTTGTATGTTTCTCTAGCTTTGAAATATGCTCAAGATATGCAAAAAGTTGTAATCTATGTCAGATTGGACATGTTTCTGTGGTAAATCTGCACGTCTAACTGGTATTGCTGTGCAAATGTAAACCAAATGATGGAAAGATTCTTTGTCCTAGAATCTGGAATAATTACTTGGTTTGTAAATGGGCATGATTCAGAATACAGGAAAAGCTGTGAATTGCTGGGCTGCTTTGTAGCATTAGAAGGAAAGTATTTCCATGCTTGTATTGTTTTTAGGCTTCCAGAAATATTTTAATATAAAACATTAATGAAGTGGCCAGAAATTTGATTATAAATTTCTATTTTTTTTGTTCCAAGGCTGGGAGAGTTCAATTTACAGCAGTGAGGTTTTCAGTGTGTGTATTTGGGCTTTCCCACTCCCATTAAAATGGTAATAGGAAAAACACTCAGAAAAATGAGCCTAGAGCCCATTGATGTATCTGATTAACTTGCAGACTTTTCCACTTTGTTCAGCAAGGGACTTGGTAAATGAAATATGGTAGTGCTGCTTGCACCACAGTTAAGTCATCTTTAATAAAGCTGACCCCACCATTCTCAACCTTTTACATTGCAGATGTGCAGCAAACCTGAATTTACATTGGTTCTCTCTTTCTGTCAAGGTATCATTAACTTGGTCTTTCAGTTTGGATAGGTGTATGAACTAAGATTAGGCTAATTTTCCTCTTACGGTAAGTGTTAGGAAAGTCTTTGCTGATTTGAGGGGGGAAAAAGCCTTCCAATTTGTGAAATGCTTTTTTTCCTCTCTCCTTTTCCTTTTCATACAAAGGTTCCCTAGCCCTTATGTATCTCTTTTCCTAAAATCCCTTTTATCTGCTGCTGAGACACTTTTCTGCTCATTGTTTCATGTACACAGGGAACCTTGTGCCTTTTTATTGTTGGCAAGCTTTAGTTTTAGAGCCTGTGGTAATTGGGTCTGTGTTGCCACCGAACTCAGCTGAAAGTGAAGGGAATGCACCACTCTCCCCTGGCTGGCATTTGCCATTCTGCTTCCTGACAGCTGCAGGATTTTGTGGTTGGTTGGCTTCCTGATGAGAAGGCAGTCAGTCAGCATCTACTGTGTGCCTCCTATCATCTCTCAAGAACAGGGTGAGTTTTTTCTCTTGATTCTGGTGGTTCTGTGGGCTTGAATGCATAACAAAGTGAGTTCTCTTGTCAGAAGTATTACATGGCTCAGAACTGGAACGTACACAAGAGGGCAGAGATGGCAGTGCCAGCAGTGAATACTTGCAGTGATATAATATATTTTCCTTCAGACTGACCAGCTTCCAAATGATGAAGAGGCTCTGAACCAGAAGAAACAAAGAACACGTGCAGAGTGAACAGTCCGGTTTGGCTGCATTTCTTTGCAAGTTTCTTTCCAAAAAGGGAAAGCGAAGTACACAGCATGTGCTGTAAGCAGGAGCAAATCCCATCTCAGGAATATGTCCCTCCAAGCAACAGAGAAAGGATGCTTTTCTAGAGAGAGAAAGGCGTTACTTTTAAAATGGGTGGAGACAAACAGAACCATAACGGATGCAAAGCAGCCTTCACACTAGTACTTAGAGCTGTAAAGTACACAAGGGAATATGCTTCATCCAGTAATTACAAGCCTTGGACAGCTTGCTAGCCATTTTGAATGTGCTTACTATTTGGTATGAAACCCACAGTGACTGTCAGAACAAAGAATGGTTACTTGATCAGATTGTTTGTTCTTTCAACAAAAATATGCATTGTGATAGAAGCAACAATCCCCAAATGATAAAAAATACCTGTCTTCCAGGAGCCTGGATGACCATGACTTGGTTAGAAAGGTAAGTATGTGACAAAGAAATAGGAAGGTACCAACTACAGAAATAATCCCCAGCACTGCATTCATGTACTCTACCTCCAAAAAGGATGCATTGCTGTTATGTGGAGACTACATTGCATAGCTTGGGTGTTAAATTGTCAACTAAAGTGCTTGTAAAGCAGCTGCCTTACTCATCACGCTGCTCCAGGGCATGCAATAGCATCCTGTCTTATCGTGGAGGCTGCTTTTGATTGAGTGGGTCCAATTAAGCTGAGGTGATGGGAGAAGTGTGGCCTGCGAGAGGCAGCATGTCCAGAGCACCCTGCAATGGCCTGTTCAGCTGTTGGCAGCCTGAAGGGCTGAGCAGTCTTGAGTGCTGTGTTGCATTACCTCAAGCTCAGGCTGGACTGCTGGCTGTGCCTGCTGTCTCTCAGTGGAGTGGTAGCCTGTTCCTCCAGTGGAGAGGTTGCCTGGGGAGTAATGGGGTCCTTGGCTATTCCCATGGAACAATACTATAGTCTATTGCAAACAGCACAGGCCATCATATGACTGATTAAACCTATAGAAAAAAATGGCTTCATGTGATCTTACCCTTAACAACACATATGTTTAGACTGTCAGTCTTTAAGAAAACACTGGCATTAAATCATTTAACTTGAAGTTAGGAACCGACCAGTTCATCCTTCTTTCAGGCTCACCTTTCATCTTCAGAGCCCCATGACAGTTCTCCATCAGCCCCCATACGAAGCAAGAGCTCCCTGGCACTCACCTTGCTAACATGCATTTTTAAAAGTCTCTCTCAGACAGGGCTGTCTGTCCCCGTGACACTTAATGGAGCAACAGCTTCAGTTCACTGGATGTTTTCAGCATGCTGAGAAGATACTCTGAAAAGAAAACCCTCCCTCCCACTAGCCAAAACAGTTTAGGCTATTTGAATCTCATGAGCAACAGAATGTGTCAGGGTGGCTGCTGTAATCTCCTCTCTGCTCTGGGTTGTTAGAGGCCTCTGCATTGCCACATGCCTGTTGCTGTGATGGTGCTATGTAGATCCTGCATCACAACAGCACAAACCCAGTTCAAATTGCTTAAACTCCCAAGAGCTGGGGTGTGCAACTGGGATGCAGGAAAACTTTTCTTCAATAACTTGTCAGCATGACGTGACAAATGAAGTCACCAAGTGCAACCTGGTTGGAGTCTCATGTTTCCTCTGAATCGTGCCTAACAGCTGGTAAATGACAATACAGGGATTGCAAGGCAATGAGTAACCTCGCAAAGGCCCACTTGCTGTTCCCTTGTGCCTCTTGCACCTTGCCATGCAGCAGTTGGTTGATACAGTCCTTAGTGTGGACTTCACAGAAGCTGGTAAATGTCCCAAGAGCCTCATGCCTAAAGACTGCTCAGTGTGTAGGGTTGGTTGTGTGTTACAGTTGCCTTCCAAAAGGGCACTCAGTAGTGCTGACCCTGCCCTTGAAGTGGTTATGAATAATAAACACATTAACAGAGGTAAAATAAATATGACAGGTAACGGGAACATGTGCCTGTCACCTGGGTAGGGGGTGGGCAGGAGAGCATTCTTCTGGGTCAGACCTGATGCTCCTGTGCTTGATCCAGAGCCTCTGTGTGTGGAGGGCCTCAGTGTGTTATGATAGTTCAGTGTGATTAGTTAATAGCATCCTCCAGCAGATCCAAGGTGGTGATGGTGGGATAATCTGCCATGGCTTTCCCTCTGGTTTTTCATGGCAGTATATTTGCACTTTTCTTCCTCAGTGGCTTTCACATGCTAATAACTTGTGGATGATAGTTTTAATCTTCAGCAAGAAGCTGCAAGTTTTCAACACAGAAGCAGCTCTGAATCACTTTGTAAGGAAATTAATAGTAGTCCTGGTTCCCATGTTTCAGTGGCATGCCACTTAAAATTTGGAATACCTAACACCTTTTCCAAAATTAACCGCAACTGGGATCAAGGTACACACCAATATATAAATAATATAGCAAGAGTCTATGAGCAATCACAGGTGTGGCTTCCATTTATGATTCAGAAAAAATAATGAGCTCTGTGGATGAAAATAGGCATTTGGGCGGGGATTATGCAAGGCCTGAATTACGATGCAGGATGGGTGGGGGTAACACCTCTTTCAGTTTACAAATGCTAATCACAAACTCAGCAGCCAGAAATCTCTGCAGTGCTGTTTAACGAATATTAATAAGTATAATTAAACTTTGTGTGCTAGATTTTCAGTGCCAGAGAGCTATGCGAAATGCAAAATACGCTATATGTTTTGGGTTTTAAATGAAAATAAACTGCTTTGGAAAGAAAGCTAAGAGGAAGTGAAAAGATTAAACTACTTTAAAAACAAAAGTTTACCCCAGGAACACTCAGTACACAAAGAAAATGAATAGGTTACCTAACTACAGAGAGCCTACCAGCAGATAAAATGAGAGCTTACCTCCATCTCCAATTTCCTTCTTGACATAATCTAGAGAGTATGTATTTAGCATTCAGCTTGCAATCACATTAAAAGTGTTTATAAGGGCCACAGTCTGTAATCATGAGTTTGAAGGGTGGGAATTCCACCATGACTGATCTGGCCATCATCTTAACCTGGAATTCCTGACAAGACTTGGGCTGAGCACCATCTGCAACTACTCCCTACTGTAATAACTGCCCTTGCAAAACTGGTGTCTTTGTCCTGGACTGGAAGGATGCTTTCCTTTAACATGTCAAACTTAACACTTCACTCAGACTATTTTAAAACAAAACCAAATCCGCAGCAGGAGCAAATGCAGTCTTGGTGAATGCTCTTCTGCAGTTTCAGAATGGTAGTGATTGTGCCTGTTGCAGTCTGGGAGCAAATGGAAAACTCTCAGTGACAGCAACAGCAATCAGTAATTTTAAATGACTGCAGATTTAATTATGTTGTCAATCCACATGCTTCCAAATCAGGTTTATTTTCTGGTTTCTCTCTTACAATGCAAAAGCAGCTGATGATCAGCTACAGCTCTGTATTAGTGACTTTATCTGTTTAAGAGCAAGTTAATATGGTGAAGAAGTTAAGCTAACGGGTTTTTCAAGTCACCTGGTACTACCACAGCCTTTTCCTTTCAGGAAAATGTGTACTGAGGCAAACATACTGCCCTTTAGTTACAGCTGGGCTCTGCCTCTCTTGTTCATTTGCTAGTCTGAAACTCACCAAGTGAGGGGTGTTTTGCCAACACCAGAGTGGCCAAGCAGCACTAGGCAACACCAACCCTTACACAGGGTGAATATGACAGATGCTTCTGCTGTCATATAAGTTGTTACTTAGAGTGTGCTTTTGCTTGTGGTATCAACAGCTTTGAGTCTGAAGGAGAGGTCACCCACACTCCTCCCTGTTCTCACCAACCTTGCTGCCAACCACATCTCATGGGGGCCTGCTCAGTGACCCTGGGCTCACTATGGGGCTGCCCTGGATCCAGTCCTCTGTAGTTTGCTGCACTACAACCCCCTGTGCCCCAGCACAGCTGCTTCCTCCTGGGACCCAGGAGTCCTCACCAGCATGGCTGGGTGGTCACAGCAGGGCTGCTGAGGGCAGGGTGAGCAGCATGTGCAGCCTGCTGCTTGAATCAGGGGGCTGTGAGAAGCATTGCCTCCTCACAGATGCCCATCCTTCTTCCCTGCTTTAACACAAATTCCTCGACTCTCCAAACTTCAGTTTATCAAGTTGTAACTGCTTTGAAGTGTGATTATTCCAGTCAAATCTAGCTGGCAAGGGGCTTCCCTCCTCAGAGGCAAAGCTGTCAGGCCTTGCCCAGGTGAGCCCAAACTTTAAATATTCAAACATGTGATCAGACTGTTGCAAAAGCATGTTGTGTCCTGACAAGTCTTATCATGTGCCAGGGGATGAGCAGAGAAATGTCTTCTGGCCAGAACTTGCAAAGCTTCCCCCACAGCTCTACAGCCTTAATTACTCACTTGGAAAACAAAATACAATTTTTGGATCATGCAAGCTTTGCTCCCCAAAGCACAGAAATCTGGTGTCTTAAAAATATCTGAGCAAGGCTTCTACTTGCCTTTGTCAGTGACCCCGTCAGTGTCACACAGAGAACCACTGAACAGTGGACCAAGTCCTCAGTGAGACTTTATTACTAAAGATTTTTAAAGATAAAATGGCCAAGTTACTTAAATACTTTAAGACTTGCCTATAAGCTACTTTCTTTTTACTCACCAGGTATTTGAGCTCTGCAACCTGTTTGAATGTCTTGCTCACAGCCAAGCAGTTCAGTTACTATTCAAGTCAGGTTCAGTGTTTTCCTTCAGTTGCACTAAAGGTAGTTCCTCGCTTAACTTCTGCAGTGAGCCTTAACACTGTGCTGGAATTCAGCTGACACATAGCACATGGTAGGAAAACATCACTACAGTAATTAATTTTTAAATACTCAGGACTGAGAAGAAAATAGCAGTGCTCTCAGGAAGAGTATGCAATTCTTTTTTCTAGGAGAAAAACTAATGGAGGTTAGGTTGAAAGTCTAAAACATTTTAGGAATTTCACAAAAGGTTATGCAAGACCATTCAAAAGCACAAGTTTTATAAGGACTTTAAGCTTTTCAGCACTATAAATATGAAAATAGCTTGTACTTAGATGCAGATCAAGTAAAAATTCTGCTGCTACATTAGCAGTTTTTTAGGAAACCTCTAATGCTAACAGCAGTGAAAATACACACTGGCATGCAGGGCTGAAGAAACTGTAACACAAATACCCCATTTTACACCAGATGCATTTTGGCTAAAAGGGGTGGGTTCAAGTACCAGGAATGGAGTGGGACCCAGAGGCAAAACTAGGAGACTTACAGGGCAGTTGCTTGGGTTTAGACTGTGCTCTGTTGGAATGACAACTACTCAGTCTGTGCTGACTCTCAGAGTCTACAACGAAGGAGGTGCAGCTGAGCAGTTGCTCTGTCTGCTGTAGCAGTGATGGTGTAACTGAGAAGGTCAGTCCTAGGGTTACAACTGCTCATATTTAAGGGGAAGGTTACAAGTATAAATCTTTCTTTTTCCACCTTAGAAAAATCTAGGGGCTGGACAGAAAGCAGAGCTTTCAGTAGGCTGAGTATTCTAGTTGGCAGCCTTGCACAGGATTAGGTAACTTGTTTATGATTTGAAGGCCAATCTGCATGTTCTTAGCAGTGCTATGGCACAGCACTAAGTGTTTAAGCACCTTCACAAATGAAGCTTAACCATCTTCCCAGCTATAAAAGCTAAGTGATTAGCCATTACTGAAAAACTGCACCTGATGTTTTGCCCATCCAGCAGAATTCCAAGGATGGTAAACTGCTTTATCCTGCAATAAGCCCCCTGACAGAAACGTTCAGACTGACAGATCAAGGCAAGGATTTACCTGCATACACAGCTAGAAGATCAGAGTTGCGTGATGCTTTTTATCTTCAGTAACCTTGTCCATGGCTTGTGCACTACAGTGAAATACACTTGCTTTGTGGTAAGTATTCACAATTTCTTTCCTCTTCTAACCATGCTATCTATACTCAAGCTTTTTTCATCCTCAGAATATGAGTAGTTCCTCTTCAGTCACCCTGAACGTACAATTTAGTTATTTTTTTACCAGGTGAGAAACTGAAGACAGGAACACTCCTGGCCTCTTTTCTGTTCCATGGTGGCTAACATGCTATGGGTGACTCTAGAAGAAAAACAAAGTCATTAATATGTTAGGTCAGATAACTTAATCTTGCAGAATGTTTTATTGCCAGCACAAAACTATAGACACCATGCTACCAGGTAGTAATGAGGAATTAAAATTAACCGTGTGCAATGTGAATTATTGAACACTTCTGCAGAAATCTTAATTCTAATTAAATGCAGGATGAATTCAACATTTGTTGTACATTTAACATTATTCACTTTGAACTTTCCAGTAAATGCAGAACTCAAATGCACAACTGCTTACACTATTCAATAAAGCAAAATCCAAAATATATCATAAATATTTTATAACTTTATTAAACTCAAGACATGACAATATTCAAAATACAAAGTGAATTATTTATTCAATACTGTACACAATGCAGAAATATCAGTGCATTTCTATAGCATGTATTTCACCTTCATTTAGTTTGTACTAAAACAAATAAAAAGTAAGCTTTAAAATAGCTCAAACATCTCATTCAGCAGTTTAAACTGTAAACAGTTTTGTTTACTTCTGTTAGGAGGAACACATTCATCTTCCGTACCCCCGTTAATGAGCACCCTTTCTCTTGTGCTTTTCTGTAAGAGGATAAATGTAACCAAAATGAGCATGAGAAACTGCTAATGTGGCACCTCAGTGGACTTCAGTGGATGGCTGAGGCACAAGGAAGAAAAATTAAACAGCAAGAAGCAGCATCTGAAGCAGCAAGAGACGGGACTGACACTGTTCATAAATGGAATCATGTTTTTTCCTCACACCCTCCTCTCCTAAAATACTGAACAGAAACCAAAACACAAGACCAGCTTGTGCCATGTTTCTGTATTTAATACAGTCAGGATTTCAGACTCTAGGTGAGCACATACTTGTTACTGCCTACCTGATAGCAACCATGTGGCTGCTCTGGACACTCTCACACGTTTCTAGGATCCAGCAGGAAAAGAGCAGCAGCAGAGCCTTAGCAATAGCTGGTCCAAGTCTCTTCTAGGAAAACTGCAAAACTGAGCCAAGTGTGTCTAGCAAGTGAATGCACAACTCACTTTAAAAGTCTATTAGAATCAAATTAATTTGTAAAATAGATTAAACTTTCAAAATGCGCTTCCAATACGCCTGCGAAGTCTTGAAGTGGGTATCAGATCTTGCAGTTACCTTCTTATCAGGCTGACATATCCTAGTCAGAGGACACAGTCTGTTCTCAGTAGAGTTACTGTGTAAAAGAAATATTGGAAAATACCTGATACAAAAACTGTACTGCATTACTTGGGTCTGTCTGCTTTGTAACTGACTCATAAGCAAAGCTCGATTTTTATTTTCTTTTTTCATAATATGACTACCAAATATGTTCATCTAGGTAGCATACAACTGGCCAACTGTGACTACTATCCCTCCATACGTTTCTGTGGGATATTTGTAGGTTTTCAGCTTACATACCAAAACAAAAAAGTCTTAAGAAACGTATCCAATATATGCAGCATAAGAGGACTTTACCATCCACTTTCCAGTTCTCAGAAGATTGCTCCTACTTCATTATCTGAGAACCATAAGAACTTTGTAACATGATAAAATTCAGCTCCATCCTGAACTGAGCCGAGACTGTGCTCCCAGAAACTATGGGGAAACCACATAAGACAGGTGTTTTCGTTTCAGGTGACCACCTATGTCCATTCTGGGTTTTGAGTCCAGTTTTGTTGGGGCTGAGCTGGCCGTGCAGTCACCAGGCCAGGACTGAACCTCAGTGTTAGAGCTCCTTTCTTCTGCTTCTCTGAAGAATTTCTCATACTTGTCCAAATATGGAGGCCTTTCAGGTAGCAGATAGTAGTGTGTTGAACTGGCCTTCTTACCATTTTCAATAATTGGAAGAATGCAAGGGACCCTGTTTGAAGATCCTTCACTATTTTGTCTTTGTAGAGCTTTGCTGCTGACATACTTCGGATCAGGTGCAAAGCTCTGGGTGGGGGGCATAACCCCATTGAGGTACGACGGGAGGCTTTTGGGACTCGGGGTGCGGGAATTGCTGCGTGACAGAGGTTCCCTTGGGGGTACTTTTGGAGGCCTGTCCTCATCACTGTACGCACTAGAAGCAACTTCTGCTGACCACCTCCTGTAGTCTGGTTTGAGCGCCCTTGGAGGTATGGGAACCCTTGGTGGAATCTCTGGTTTATCTTCATCAGATGTTGGAGAAGACCTGTTTAAGTGTCCAGATAGTCTTACGATTGGTTTATTAAGAGATCCAGCTGGCCCAGAATGGGACCTTCGCAAGCGTCGATGCAGCTGCTGTGGAGGAGGATAAATACTGGATATGTATACATTTAGGCTTTGTGTAGGGTTGGAATCTTCTGGTTTTGGTCCTGTTGGAGCATCGAAGTATGCATAGTTGATTTGTCCACAGCCCCTAAAGCTCCGCCGGCTTGGAGCACTGGATTTAAAAGGAGGAAGTTCATAATCTTCTAACAAAAAGTCGGTATCTGAGCTAGTCAGGAATTCCACTTCTTTGTCAACCTCATCTGAAATAAGGTCTTCAGAAATAGGCAGAGGGGGTAGTGGCCTCGAGCTACGATCACTGGAAGATGCAGACAGAAACTGAATTGGTCCATTTTTTATTGCCATGTGAGGAGGCGTTTCTTCAGAAACACAGCTCATGGCTAATGACAGTTTACTAAAGCCAGGAACGAGATGGTCTTCGTATCTTGAAATTGTCTGTTCATTTTTAGGACTTACAGGAAGTGGACTGGATTTCTGAGATGGGACTTGGATGCAACTTTCAGCAATGTGGTCGTTCACAGAAGCCTGGTTGGAAGAGTGCCCTAAAGAGGTGAGAAATTCTTAGAGACACTTTTCTAAGCAACACTCTAGTGCATTACTTTACCACTGCATATTTAATTCCTTCTAATGCAATGGTAAGTAGTGTCTGTTTAATAACTCCAGTACTGAAATGTAGGTGTTACAGAATCTCTTCTGGTCATGGATTTATGCATTTAGTTAAGATAGCAGCAGATTACTTTACTGTTTCAGGCCAGTGCTCCAGTTAAATGTGGTAGTTCAAGAGACCCCAAGCATAAGCAAGAGAGAGCTACAGCTACAAAGATCCCAGCATAGGAGTACAATGGAACAAGCACTATTTTAGTAAATGTTTCTTCTGTCAGAAGTGTAATGGCAACTTAGAGGCATCCTAAGTACAACCAAAAGGTGCGAGGGGGTGGGAGCAATGGATATTTTTGTTTGGTTTAACTTCTTCATCTTATTTAAAAGTGCGGTTTTTTCAGTTAGACTTGAATAGGAGCATTTTCTTGAAATACTCCATTGTGGCACCGGGGGGCGCCTGGCACAGCCGGGGACAGGTCTGTGTTGGGCCGGAGGGGTTTCCAGACAAAGCCATTGCACTTCAGAACACCCGTGTGTCAGACTTTTATACTCACCGATGGATGGCAAATGCTGCTCTGTTGATGGACTTAAATTATATGCCACTGCTATAGGGTCCACATTAAAGAAAGTGCTGGAAAAAAAAAAAGCTTTCACTGTAAACAAACCATAGGCTTGTTACCAAATACAAGTATTCATAACATTCATTTCATATACTTGAAGATGCAATAGATCAAATTTTAGCCTCACTCACTTTTCAAATCCACTGTGGCTACCCCAGCAGGTTTTCAGACTCCCCATGCCTTGACTAGTGTGAAGAAATCCTGTCTTTAATGGGACTCTCATCTCCTGAGCAGCAACTCCTGCAGTTGACATCATGCAGTGTTCCTTGGTGATGTCTCACGACCTTAGAGATTCAGCACTTGACAGGTTTCCTGCGGTTTTCATTCCCTGCAACAGAGAAGACATAAATATCAGAAATGCAAAGCAGATGATTTCTCTCTCATCCAAAATTTCAGTATTTAACTAATTAAATAGCTCCATAGAAAGACCTTCTGTCTTAATACTTGCCAACAGGAAAGCTTGCAGAAGAGGTTTTAAAGAATTTTCTAGGACAATCTATTTAACTTTCTAGTAGCTATCTATCTTTAGTTTTATCTTTTTGCTAAAGGGTTTATAGTTTCCAGTGTAGCCAACATGTAACTGCCTAATCTGTTGTCAGCTAATTACCTTCTGTAGCCTTTGCTCCAATACACAGCATTACTGACTACTTGAACTGGAATTCTAAAACTTCTTTTATATAAAGCAGTAAGCATTAAGATAGTTTAAAACAGCCTGAAGTCTTCTAGCTATTTTAAACAAATTAGAAATCTAGTTATTTGAAATCATCTCAGCTGAAACTGTCCTGCTGCATTCAGATCTATTTTGAATATGTGAACAATGCTTTATCTGGCCCATTTACAACAGAAAAAATGTGCTGGCAATTACTATATATTGAGTAAGTAATCAGAGTCTAAGGAACAAATTGACTCATAGGGCTTGCTTAGGAAATTCAGAACGGATTATTGGGGAGGGGAAGGGGCAATGTAAAATTAGTCAGCATCATGAAGGCAGGAGAAATTAAGGCCAGGACTACAACCCAAGATGTTCTCTGTGTCTGTGCTTCATCTACACAAATATCCTGATTCCAGCAAGTGCAATATGGTGTTATATGGCTGTTTGAAAAAAACACATACACAAAAACCCTACCAAACCAAACTCCGCCCAAACCAGTTTAATTTGTATCTCCCTTGAGAGTTAATAATATGACCATATAATATTAATGTGAACTTCTCCATGCCCCTCCTCCAAAGGAATTCCACTTAAAGAAAAGTAAACCAACAGCTGACAGCCAGCTCCATCTGTGATACCTGCACACCAGCATACCTGCCAAGAAAACCCCCTCAGAGTATGGTACTGCAGGGGGTACAGAACCAGTTAACAGCTTATGGTAAATCTGTTCTAAACCAGTCTTTATATGTAGATATGTAACCTTCCTTTTCCCTTAGGAGGAAAGATCTGCAGCATGAGGGATAGGCAGACTGCTAAGCAGGACTATAACCAGGTGACCTGGGATTAGTTTGCAATTCAGCACTGTTTGCCATTCATAAACAACTGTTTGAGAAAGACCAACACTGCTGTGCTTTTCCAAATTTGAACGGGTTCAGTATTGATCATCTTAAGAAAACACCATGTGCACAATGGCTTCTGACTCTTATGTATGTTTATGATGTGCAACACCTAATCACATTCTCTTTAGGAGTGTGATGGTCTTCTTGAGGATGACTTTCAGTAATCACCATTGTGTAAACAGAAGTAGGATTTTTTTTATTCACTGCCAGATACCCAGATATATCAGGCATTTCAGAACAACTCTAGACAGGGGCTGAACAAGTGCTCTATCTGCTGCAGCATAGTCCTACTTCAGTCAGTCCTCCTGATTTTAGTAAAGACCATATTCTTTCTTTTCAGATAACCTCCTTAAAAATGTAGCTGGAAATTTTGGCATAACACAGTTAAGTTGGACCCTTTACAGTAATAGGAATCGCAGATTTTCATAGCAAACTAAATATAAACATACAGCCCCAGGAAGCAATAACATAAGTTCTGTAAGTACAAGCAGAACCATTGTCTGTGGGGAGCAGAACACTACAGATATCCATTTGTCACAATGGCTTAAGCAGCACAGTACACGTATTGCACCAATTCTAAAATTACTTATCATGTTAACGTAATTTCCAAATAAAACATCCATCTCAGCAGCTCTCACTGTACTGAGCAATGATTTTTTGTGCCTCACAAATCCTATCCCATTAGCAACAAATCTGCCAAAGAAGGAGAATGAATCAGTGAGCTTAAGGCTAATGCTTACTGTCCATTTCAGTATTTCTAAAGCCTAACACGAGTTACAAGCTAAAAAATCATGTACAAAACACTGATTAGTCAGCAAATGATAGTACTCCATTTCAGTTCACATGCAAAACCTGTCAAGACCACGAGTGAGACATGGATTATAATACAAAAAATGAGATGGGGGGAACAACTGCTGTAGTTTGAGAGCACATGTAATGTGCTGTGTTAACATACAACCCTCGCAGGGCTTGTTACGAAGCCCAACCTCCACCAGATCCCATGCCAAAACCACTGCTGGTAATTACTGTGTCAGCTTCCCAAATGCTGTCTAAATCTCAGCTCTCAAGACTGATAGTTGCACAATCACCACTCTGAAATCCCTCTGGAATGCTAAACTCAAGATGTGAAATTACTTAAATATTTACATACTCTAGGAAAAGGTAATTTTCACTTGTTTCAAGGAGTCTTTATGTTTTAAAAATAGAAGTACAGACAATTTTTGCAGCCATAAAACTTGCTTCATTCTGACAACAACCTCTTTGCAAATTCACAGAAGGTGATTTACCTTGACATTTCAGAGAGTTATGAAACTATCCTCAGTGCCTTAAGCTAGGACTACCAAGAGAGGTAGTGTTCTTTCACTAAATCACCTAGTTACTTTTTCAGTGGAGTCCAGAGAGTTGGTGCTTATATTTTACAACATGCATAAGCTTGTTTGAAGACACAGTATCTTAAGGACACATGAGAACATGTAATTGAGAAGTACAAACTCTGTATTTCAGACAGCACACTCTTACTAAAGCTGAGTAGTTCATATTATATTCTAATAATTGGCTTTAAAAACCAGTCAAATTTACAAAAGTCAGCCATGAAGATATAAACATCAATAGTTCTCAGTGTAACTACTGTCCCAATCCTGCCTCCTTAAAAATTTAAGGATCTTAACCATAAATAACATCAAATTGTATTTCCTAAACAAAACTGACACTATGCAGCTATGAAACATTCTTGATTTCACACTCGTGTGCTGCTCATTTTCCAGTTACTTTGCTTGTCTGGCCTAGTTATGAATCAATTATGGCACTTAAGAAGACCGAAGCACTTTTGAAAATTCTACAGTTTGTGTTATTTAAAAGAAATGGAGTTCACACTAAAGCTCTAGCTAGTAATTTCTACAGGGCAGATACAAGCCAAGACAATTCAAAGGTTTGTTGGTGCATTAGGAAGCTATCAACACTATTCTTTGCAAGGACATACTTTTTAATCATTCAAGTCTGCTTGCGTTAACAAATATGATACTAAATACTGAAGATGAGACTAATTTTTTTTTTACAAGGACAAATATACCTTCAGAGTTGAACTGGTGAGTGATGAATAATAGGATGGCTATGTGTAAGCTGGCAATGGTCAAATGTATCCATAAACAGTAGGGTATCTACATAGTGGTATCTATAATGTAAATGTGGAAAAGCTTTTGTGGTGAGTGACAGAAAACATCCCAAATATGCAGTTTTCATATGGATACAGATCAATAAACACTTGTGTTATACCAACAATAATCTCTATTTAGAAACTAAGAAGCATTTGCATATATTTTAGTGCAACACCTATCACTGATCACAGACAGAATCTCGTTCCCTGCTCTCCCTGCCCCAATACAACCAAATAGTCGAGGCAAGTCAAGTTCATACTGGAGAAAACCTTTCTGGTATGCACAGTAGACCAAAACACTTTCTACAATGTTTCACTAAATGGGACAGAATACAGCAATTTGCTGTACAGGTTTCAGAATGCCTGTACAAGTTTTGGACAGATTTTATAAAGGCAACAGTCTTGAGAAGAAGCTGAGATACTTCCCATAAGAAATGGGAATGAGGGGAAGGAAAAAAAGTAAGACCTACTTACCCCTTTTGGGAGGGGAGGAAACACGGCTACCTTAAATCCACAACCTATTTTTGCTCACCTTGCCACCACATTATCTTTAACAAATCTCAGAAGCAATTCACAGGAGGAGGGGCACATTTTTGCACTACAAGTCATCCACTCCAGCTAGCTGTTCCGTATTTGACAACGTGATGTAATTTCCTTTTTCTCCTTTGACTTTCTATTTAACATAAGTACCTGAGATAGAGCCACCCCTTTTAATATTTAAGTATTTCAGGCTTTCAATTGGACTTTATAAACCTAAAGGTGTTAATACACTTTCTGGAACTCCATATACTTTAATAAAAAAACAAACCTCCAACTTTCTGGCTCTCCAGTTGTCATATCATCCCTGAAGTGCAACCAGATGAATGCTGAGTAACTGACACCCAGCAGAAACAGCCTCATGAGGAGGTTAGTTCAAATCTATTAATTTAATAAATAATTAGATCTTATTTACTATGCACCAAACCTCCACAGTGCCATTCAGTATTCCTGAGTCACAGGCCAAATCATGCCCTGATACAGGCCTCAGAAGATTCTTCCATTTATAGGAATGAGATTCTTTATAGTTATTATATAAATGAATTACGTTTTTAACTTTGAGATAATTTTCTACACATTCTGCCAGCCAGAAACAACATTCTGTTGTAAAGAATTTAAGACTACAATCACTTACTGCTCAAATCATAGGTGACTGCAAATAAAACTAATTCTACGGGTATACTCCAGGCAAATCAACTGAACAGCAGATAAATTATGTATTTAGATTATAACAGTCAGATAGTTTGACATATATTCAAAGAATCACAGTTCACCACGGAGTTTAAGTTCTCTTAAAATTTGGGCTACCATTTCACAGTCCTGCACAGCAAATGGGAGGAACCTGCAAATCACCAGTAGAAAACTAATAATTAAATAGCAAGACAATTGCGTTGCCTCTGCTTGTCAGATTTCAGATGTATGCTTAAGGTATGGTACTTCACCCTCCTGAAAATTTTAATGTGAATATAGACAGCTTACATTCAGGAAATAAAAATTCCTTTATAGCTGACTCAGAGTCATAACCATAGTGTTAGACACACTGTGATAACTTTTAATTCTGTTTTCCACTGCAGAGAAGTGGAACTGTTTTCCTCTGAAAAAAATCCTGTACTGCAGAGGATGACAAAGGGCTTCACCAAGAACATATACCCCCTCAAAAGATGGGTTTCTATTTAAAAAAAAAATCAGCGAATTACCCCATATAGGTAAAGAAAACTAGCTTTGTGCATAAAGTAATAAAGGTGAATTGAGCAGTTTAACTAGATTATAAATGCAATTCACTAATAAATTTGTGATGCAGAGGCACAGCTCACCTGTCATTCCAGTATAACAAAGACTCAAGTATTTCCAAAAATGACCAGAGACCTTGCCCCCAGCGCCTTTCCTATCCAGTTTATTAATACATAATGAGGCACTGTTATCTTTAGCTCAAACATAATAAACCTTTTGCTTATCACTTCAGAATAGTGCAGAGGGCCCTCAGTGACAGATCACCCGGCCTGCCTGTCACAGCATCGAGGGATGTGCTGTCAGGACTGGAAGAGCACGGCGATGTCTCCGCATTTAACCACCCCAGACCAGCTATTTTAAAAAACAAAATCGAGCCTAACTGCGTAATGGGATAGCAGGTCAGAAAGAAGCGTTTATTCTAAATTAAGCCATCCCAAATTAGAGCGCGAAGCACAGCGCCTTGAGCCCACGGCGCTGTCCCCCCTGTTTACTCGCAGGGAGCCAGCCGAGCACTGATCCTCCTTCGGGTCGGGAGGAAAACGCGTGGCACGACAGGCTCATTTCCAGAAATGTGGTTAGGGGTCCCAACCCCGCCTTGAGAGAGAACCCCCTGAGGGAGAACCCTCTGGGGGTGAACCCCCTGAGGGAGAACGCTGAGAACCCCCTGAGAACCCTCTGAAGGAGAAGCCCCTGAAGAAGCACCCCCTGTGAGAGAGCCCTGAGGGAGAACCCCCTGAGGGAGAACGCGCCCGGCCCGGTGCCA